>JAKSZU010000003.1:79318978-79633978 GCA_026018925.1 Tupaia tana | reverse complement strand
CTATTTATCCATTTTTCAGGATTCTGGGCATGTACAAATACTCGCCCCGTGTGATTTTCAAGCTACTGGGGCCAGATTGCAAACCGTGGTTGGCCATGTGAGATTCAATTCCTTTAATTTGTAGGCTACCGGGCCAATCTTACAATTTTTCAATGCATAGAAAACTTTAAAGCTATCAAATTAATTTTTGCACAGAAAAAAAAAAAAAAAAAAAACAAGAAATAAAACCTAAAACTTTTTTTTTTTAAATAGAAACCTTTAGCACTTATCTGTGTACGTCATCGTTCATTTAAGAGATTTGCCTTTATAAAGCTTAATTATTTTGATAAAGAACTCTGGGGCCCACTTTAAACAGACACCATCACCATTCTAACAGTGTCTTCCAGAGCAAAAGTTTTGCTTTTGTTCTCCCAAACACTGTTCTTGTGTCCTTACCCTTGGGCCTCTAGCCTGAGGACAGTGCCCCTTTTTGTGATTCTAATTTACTTAATTAAGTAGCAAGCTTACAAAAAAACTTTCTTTCTTTCTTTCTTTTTTTCTTAATACCATAAAGTGTGTGTACAGGCAAGAGAGAAAGAGACAGAGAGAGAACTTCCCAATGGGGCCTGGTCACACAGCAGTACTTCTAATTATTCATCCTATCTCTATCCCTGGGCATGTGTGTTCCTGACCTATTTTTTGTTTTTGTTTTTGGTTTTTTTTTTTTTTTTTTTTTTTTTTTTGCAATAGAACACATGCACTTGATGGTGACTGGGCGGGGAATGGCCCCTGAGGGGGTTGGCCATGCTGCAATCCCTTTCCCTCTATTTCCCTCCTAGGATATTGGGAACACTTGCACATGCCCTCAGCATGGTTTTCAAGAGCCTCTTGGTTTGGGACTCAAGCTATTGTCAGCTATTTGGGAGTCCAGCACCTTAACCACCTTGCCACATACTGGCTCCACTATTTTTTAAGCCTCCAAGGCCAGGACTGGAACCCTCATGGGCCATGTGGTATTCTGCTTTTTCTATGGGGCCACCCTCAAAAACTTTTTTTAAGAAGAATTATTTATTGTATTTTATTCATTATTATTATTATTTGACCAGAGACAGACAGAGAGGGAGACAGAGGGAAAGTGAGAAGACAAGCTGCCAAGTCCAAGAATTGAATCACGGTTGGCCATCTGGGAGTCCAATACTCTATCTACCATGCCACCTGCTGGACTCCCCCGGAGAACATTTTTATGTGACCAAAAATTTTAAAGCAAACCACTAAACATGAAGCGCTGTTTTTATAATTGCCAGGTATATGATATATAGAGCCCTATATAGTATTGAGTCCTTCTTATCTGAGTCTAAGGGCAGAATTGCTTAGATGAATTATATTTCATCATTCTCCCCAGTTCCATTCAATTTTCTCACACCTGTAAGAATGAAAAGAGGTGGGATGTATACGTATATTTGGTATTCATAAACTCATTCCAGAGGCTGGCTTGTGTTCAACAAAAGTATCTAGCTCAATGAAAGGGCATATCTTTAATGGAAGAATTACAAAGAAAAAGAATTTGCATTTCCTGTTTGGTAAACTGAATATAATATTATGTCAATTTTTCTTTTTTGCACTGAAATACACTTGTGCTTTAATGCCATTTTTCCAAATTTTAAAAAAAAATTTATTTATTATTATCATAATCTTGTTTATATTACATTGAGTAAACTGAATATAATATATTGAATTTAAGAAGGGGCTACTGGGACCAGCAGTTGGCATAATGGCTATGTTGCTGGACGCCCATGTGGTTGACCACAGTTTGAGTCCCGGACCTGGTGGCTTAAACTCACACTGGGCACGTGTGCGTAAGTGCCCAAATCCCAAAAGAAAAATGGAGGAGAAGGGATTGCAGCTTGGCTATCCCCCCTGGGGGGTGATTTCTTGCTTTCTGGCAAGCACACGCACCCTATAGCAAAAGCATCTCCAAAAAAAAAAGAAGGGGCTGCTAATATAATCAAGAGATGGTGTAAACTATTAATAAGAGTTGCTTTTCTACTAAAGTCAAATATATGGGTGAAATTTCTGGGCCTATAAAGGAAAGAGTTGAGAATTTTTAGAAATAATTATTTTATTTATTATTATTATTTTAATTTGACCAGAAAGAGAGAGAGAACGTAAGAAAGCAAACTGCTAAGACTGGGATTCAAACTGCGGTTGGTCATATGGGAGTCCAGCACTTTAACCACTATGTTATCTGCCAGCCCCAAGGTGAGAATTTTAAAACAATTAAAAACATGGATATTTGAGGGTAAGTCTGAGTATATATAAATGTAAGTGATTGTTTTTTAAGGTTTTTTTTTCATAGCGCATGTGTGCTAACCTGAGAACAGAGAGAGACAGTAAGAGGGAAAGTGAGAAATCACCTCCCAGGGGAAAGACTGCACTGCAATTTCTTCTGCATTCTCTTGGGATTTGGGGCTCACATGCAACATGCACACTGTATGATTTTCAAGTCGCTGGGTCTGGGACTTGAACCACCGTTGCCATATAGGAGTCTAGTGCCTTAACCCCCACACCACCTTCTGGCCCCTAGAAGTAATTTTTTTTTTTTTTTTTTTTTAATATATAAAGAAAAGAGGGGCCAGGAGGTGGCCTGGTGATTAAGGTGCTGGATCCCACACGGTCAACTCCACAGTTCAAGTCCTGAACCTGGTGGCTTGAAAAACTCTAGGCACATGTACATGTGTGCCCAAAATCCTGACAGGAGAATAGAGGTGAAGGGATCGTGGCATGGCCATCCATCCTGGGAGGTGATTTCTCACTTTCCCTCGCTCTGTCTCTTTCTCTGAGCATATGCTTCCTATGGCAGAAACAAAACAAAACTGAAAAAAGAAAGGAAACAAATATGTTCATGACATAATAGTCCATCTATGAAAAGCTTTCCTACAGCTTTACTGCTTACTTTATCTTCTGTAGGCTAAGAAAATATAAGATGTGATTTCTTTGGGGTTTAAATGTAAAAATTTTATAGACACTTCAGTAAGACTATATCCCCCAGTGGTATTATCTGCTTTGTGATAGTTATTTGTACTACCGGTTTTTTAGGGTTTGGAAGACACTTACTTTACTGGCTAAGTATTCTTGAACTTAAGTAAGTACAAAGCATAGCGAGAAAATTGCACTGAGAGGATTTACCTATCTGACTTCAATCATAATACCTGTTTTCGTCAAATGAAAGATAAATGGCACAAGATTCTTCATGCTCTAGATTTAACATTGCCTACCTTATAACTTTGTGGAAGTCGTGTAATGATAGCTCTGCTTCGATTTTCTTTCTTTTTTTTTTTTTTTTCTTGGAGAGGTTTTTTCTATAGGGCACGTGTGCTCGCCAGAAAGAACAAGAGAGACAGAAAGACAGAAGGGGAGAAATCACCCCCCAGGGCAGATGACCATGCTGCAATCCCTTCTCCTCCATTTTCCTCTCAGGACCTTGGGCAAGCATGCACATGCACCTGGCATGAGTTTAAGCCACGGGGTCCGGGACTTGAACCACGGTCAACTACATGGGAGTCCAGCAACATAGCCATTATACCAACTGCTGATCCCATTGATTTTCTTAACTATACAATGGAATGACTACCTGCCCCTGTTTTCTTTCCTACCTATAAGGCATGTATACAAATCTAAATACTTATCATTCAAGTGAAGGCCTTTATTTTAGTCTCATAGTATTGCAGATAATTCTCACTGATAAAGGTTAATGTGTAAAAATTATGTATGCACATTGTGATTTTATAGTGATTAAACTGATTTCCAGTAAATTTTTATGTATGTATTTATTTATTTTAGATTTTTGCTAGAGTGCATGTGTACTTGTCAGGCAGAGAGACAAAAAGTGAGAAATCACCCCCAGAAGGAATGGCCATGCTGCAATCCCTTCTCCATTGTCCTCTCAGGATGCATACACACCTGGCCTGCATTTTAACTTACCAAATCCAGGGCTCGAGCCATGGTCAACTATGTGGGAGTCCAACAACTTAACCATTATGCCATCTGCTCGTCCTTTTGGTAAATATTTTAAAACTAAGTTAAAAAGAGTGCAGGTACTTGAATATTCTGAGCTTTTGCTTAACAGTTGGCACATATCTAATAGATGTCTCTAGAAAAGAATTTTTTTTTTTTCTTTTTTTGGAGAGGTTTTTGCTATAGGGCCCGTGCGCTCGCCAGACAGACAGAGAGAGACAGAGAGATAGAAAGCAGGAAATCACCCCCCAGGGGGGATGGCCACGCCGCAACCTTCTCCTCCATTCTCCTCTCGGGATCTTGGGCACGCACGCACTCGCGCCCGGCATGAGTTTAAGCCGCCGGGTCCGGGACTCGAACTGCGGTCGACTACGTGGGAGTCCAGCGACATAGCCATTATGCTAACTGCTGGTCCCAAGAATTTAATACAAATTATAAATAAGACAAATTTGCACTCCTTGTTTTCAGTGAATTGAATGCAATATATAGACTAACAGATGATGCTTACTTCAGAGACGCTGCCATTACCTAAAGCATTTTTAGATCACATTCTTTTAGTTAGCATCAATGCTGACAGGATATTCTTGTTACATAATGTTAATAGCAGAGGGTCTTTGAGTGTGGATTTCCTTTCGAAATCCATTTGGAAGGCATCTCATGAATACAAGGAGGTGGGTAATGCTGCCTTTGTTCAATTTTGATGTGAGTCTAACTTAGCAACATCGAGACTTTTTTTTTTGCTGTGTAACACAAATGGACTCTAAGGACACAAAGAAAAAAATGTATTGAAATTATACTTGCTAAGAAACTACTTTAACTGGCAACATTTATTGTACATGGATGAAAATAGAGATGGCAGGTTTCTCTGGATATTTGGCAGAAGACAAGAGAAATAAAGTAGTCATGTGACACACGTTTCGGTGACTACTGGACTGGATTTTTACACAATGGTGCTCCCCTAAGATTACAACAGAACTGGAACATTTTTATTGCATTCTAGCCATCATAATATCTTAACCCGATGTGATATGCATATGTCTGCAGTGATCCTGGAGCAAACCACCCTAATGTGCTGCCCACTGTACAAAATATTGCAATGATTATGAACAGAACAAAATATTGGATAATAAGAATAAACGACCCTGTTACTGGCTTATGTGTTTACCCTACTATACTTTTTTTTTTTTTTTTAGAGGTTTTTGCTATAGGGCGCATGCTCTCACCAGACAGAGAGAGACATAGAGACAGAAAGCGAGAAATCACCCCCTGGGGGGATGGTCACGCTGCAATCCCTTCTCCTTCATTCTCCTGTCAGGATCTTGGGCACGCACGTACATGCGCCTGGCGTGAGTTTTAAGCCACCGGGTCCGGGACACGAACGGCGGTCGACTACGTGGGAGTTCAGCGACATAGCCATTATGCTAACTGCTGGTTCCCCCTACTATCCTTTTTGACATTGTTTTAGGATATAATTCTACTTATTTTATTTATTTATTTAAATAATTCTTTTTATTTAACTTTAGTACTTATTTATTTTTAATTTATCGACATCGGGACAGAGTGAGACAGACAGAAAGAGAGAGAGGGAAAGAGAGAAAGTAAGCCTCCAGGTCTGGAATGCGAACCATGGTCATCCATGTGGGAGTCTAGCACCCTTAACCACCAAGCCAACTGCCAGCCCCTACTTCCACTTATTTTAAAAACACGTTTAGTATATGTCCTGTTATGCTGGCAGCAGCCTCATACAACTTGTGTTTACAGCATCTCTTGACTGTTTCATTTTCTCATATTCTTGATTTAGTCTCATGCTGTTTTGTTCACCATGGCCCTTCCAGTGGGCCAAGACGGGAGGGAAGACAATGATCTTCACCCTGTGTAAGCTTTGGCTAATGTGCTTGTGTCTTGGCTTTTAACAAAAATGTTAAAAAGTGAGTAGATACTAAAAATTTAAAAGTTAAAAATAAAAGCTTAAAGAATAAAAATATATTGGGCCAGAAAGTGGCAAGGTAGTTAAGGGCTGTATTCTCACATACCCAGCTGTGGTTCAAGTCTGGGACCCAGAAGCTTGAAAATCATGCCAGGCACATGTGTGTGCATGCCCAAATCCCAGGAAGATAATAGAGAAGGGATTGCAGTGTGGTCATCCCACCTGGGGGGGGGGCAATTTCTCACTTTCTCTTTCACTACCTCTCTCTCGCAATCACACACACTGGATGACCAAACAAGAAAAATCTAAAAGAAACAAATAAAAACATAAGGATATAAACAGAAAATATGTTTGTACAGCTATATAAGGTATTTGTGGTCTAAGTCAAGTGGTATGAAAGAGTCAAAAGCTAAACAAAAGTTTACAAAGCAAAAAAGTTACAGTAAATGAAAGCTACTTTATTATTCAAGAAAAAAATCAATTTAATGAAGCCTAAGTGTACAGTGTTGATCAAGTCCACAGTAACGTACAGGAGTGTCCTTCATCTCCACTCATCTCTCACTCACTGACTCACTCAGAGCATTTCCAACCCCATAAACTCCCTACCCAGGTATGCCGATTTTATCTTTTATACCATGTTTTCACTGTGTCTCTTCTATGTCTAGAAATGTTTACTTATGCAAACACTTACTATTGTATTACTGTCGCCTACAGTTTTCAGTACAGTAACATGCTGTAAAGTTCATAGCCTAGCAGCAAGAGGTTGTAGCAAACAGCCTAGATGTACAGTGGGATACAGACCACGTAGGTTTGTGTGGGTATGTCTGTCGTGGTCACACAACATGAAATCGCCTAACAACACCATTGTTCACTGATGCATGATTGTAGTGCTTTCTCAGTTCTGGTTCACACTCAGGTGTCCACACACAAAAAAGATTTTACAAAGGTGAGACAAAGTAAAACATACACACACACGCAAAATACATATGTTAGTGTTATGAGGCTATCAAGTTTACTTATTCTAAGTATATGTTCTTTGTACCTTTTCATTTTTGGTTAAAATGCATTCTTCATTTATAGAATAATTGCATGCCCAAGAGCCTAGGAGGAAAAGGAAGGAGAAGGGATTGTGGCATAGCCGCTCCTCCTGGGGGGGTGATTTCTCACTTTCCCTCTCACTGTCTCTGTCTCTCTCTCTCTCTCTCTCAGGCTAGTGCAAATGCCCTAGGGCAAAAACTTCTTAAAAAAAAGAAAACAAAAGGTAATCCCATTTTTTTGTATTGTTGTGTTTTTAAAAATCGACAGATAAAATTATATGTATGAATTGTGTACAGCATATTTTGAAGTGTGTATACATTGTGCATTGCCTGAACTAAGCTAATTAATATATGCATTCCCTCACACAGTTATTATTTATTTATTTGTTATTTTAGGTTCTTGTCATAGAATACATACATTTGCCAAAGAGAGACTGAGACAAGAAGAGGGAAAGTCAGAAATCGCACCCCCAGAGAGGATGGCCAGAGTGCAATCCCTCCTCCTCTATTCTCCTCTCAGGATTTTGGGCATGCTAACACACACACACACATACACACCTGATATGATTTTCAAGCTGGGTCCAGGGCTAGAACTGAGGTTAGCCACATGGGTGTCCAGCACCTTAACCACCATGACACATGCTGACCCCCACAGCTATTATTTTTATGGTGAGAATGCGTAAAATCTCTCAGCATTTTTCAAAAATATGCTATATTAGTATTAAGTATAGTCAGCATGCTGGACAATGGTTGTTTTATTCTTATCTGGTGTCAAAAGACAAAATTATAACAAATTCAGTTTATAGATCTGAATTAGACTTGATCTGCAATTCTAGAATCAGGCAACATCTCATCATATAAATTACAAGTTCAATAAAACAGAATCAGAGTTACAATGAACCAGGCAGAGGAGGCTGGTATGATATAGAGAAAATAGTTAACAAAGGTCGAAACAAAACGAAACAAAAAAAACCAGGAAGCAGATTGGATTGGTCCTTTCAAAGTTACTTTCCTTGTAAACCTTAAGGCATTAGAACTTCCTTGCTCCAGCTAAAACTGGCCTGCTCAGGGATTTGGCTAAAATGTCTCACTGTTTTAATTTCTCAGAAGGTCAGATAAACAGACTTTTTCAGTTGGTGACATCAAATTTGAGCATGAGTGACTACATTTTGGTTTTGTCTGTCAGGCCTCCTGGAAGAACTGTGTTGAAACTAATAGGCTCCTATAAATTTTATCTTAAGTTGGCGAAATAAAATGCTGTTAACTTGATGCTGAATCTAGATCATTTTTTAAAATTAGTTTATTAATCCAAAACCTGAGTCAAATTTATAAACTATTCCAGATCCATCAAATCGTTACAAAGGACTATCCCTTATATTATAAATGAGAAACAATTTCTTTATTTTTTTGAGTAGACTCATCAAGGATATAGGTGCCTTAAAGAACTATTATACTTAGGGTACTACATAAGAAAAAAAAATGAACATAGAAAAAAAAAAGCAGAGAAAGAATTGGCTCTCCAGCTATCATTTTAGATAATATTAATTGATACCCATTTATTACTATGTTATTATAAACTTAGAAAAAAAGTATGTTTTATATGTGCAGGGTGATATGGAATTAGTATGATAAGCAGTTTTGGCAGTAAACTTTCTCAAAAAAGCTTCTTTTTGCTTTAATAATTTATACAAGTATTTCACAAACTATAATCTATATAGCATTAGTCCTACAAGATGCTCTTTTAGGGAAACATGTAAGATGTTTGGGAAGTTAAGGTACTCTGTCTCCGATCTCATTCCTGCTCCCTATCACCATCTCTACCTCACCAAACCACCTTCATTCCGATTTAATTCACACAGACCCACAGGTAACATACTAAAGGGGCTGAGAAGAGCCAGAGTATGTTTTGTTCTAAATACCTTTATGTGTTTAATTACATTCAAACCAGCCTTTCTCCAACCTTCAAACTTATCCTGGCAACTTTTTGTTCTTGCTTCTCAGATACTATCTATTAGGATTTCAAGATAATTATTTTTTTTCTCAAGGTGTACTTTACAAAATTGTGTTTTGTTGATTGTGTAACCACAGTTGCCCAGACTACAAATTAGAAAGAGCTTAAAATGGGGCCTGAGCAATTTAACAACAAGTTGTTCATAGTCTTTAGAAGCTATATTTCACCACTTACTGGATTTGTGAGTTGGGTGAGACCTTTCACTTTTTTTTTTTGAGAGTTTTTTTGCGCTCTCCCCAAAGAGAGAGACAGAGAGACAGAAAATGAGAAATCACCCCCTGGGAGGGATGGCCACGCTGCAATCACCTCTCCTCCATTCTCCTCTCAGGATCCTGGGCACACATGCACACACACGCAGCGAGAGTTTAAGCCACCAGGTTCAGGACTCGAACCACAATCGATTACATGGGAGTCTAGTGACATAGCCATTACGCCAACTACTGGTCCTTTTTTATTTTTTCCTTTTTTGAGTCCGTTCACTTTTTTGAGCATTTATCTCCTCTGCCTTAAAATAGGACAGGAGGGGACCAGCAGGTGGCATGGTAGTTGGAGCTCTGGACTTCCACATGGCCAACTGCAGATTGAGTCCACCTGGCTTCTTGTTCTCTCACTTTCTCATTTTCTCTCTGTCTGCCTCTCTCTTGTGAGCATGTGTCCTGTAGCAAATTTAAAAATGATAACATTAAATAAATAATGCTTTTTAAAAAATGGGATATGAGTCTTTCTGTGACAATGATGTTCTAAAGATCCAGTGAGAGAATTAATGCAGTATAAAGTAACCTGAGTATAGCCTAGCTCAGAGCAGTTCTATTAAGTTTCTTTTCCCAATATTCTCCCACTCCCCAACATTTGACTAATGAACAGTTAGAAATCTTAAACTTTCAGTTTTTTTTTTTTTTTTTTTTTTTTGGAGAGATTTTCGCTATAGGGCGCGTGCGCTCGCCAGACAGACAGAGAGAAACATAGAGACAGAAAGTGAGAAATAACCCCCTAGGGGGGATGGTCACGCTGCAATCCCTTCTCCTCCATTCTCCTCTCGGGATCTTGGGCACACACGCACACGCGCCCGGCGTGAGTTTTAAGCCACCGGGTCCAGGACGCGAACCGCGGTCGACTACGTGGGAGTCCAGCGACATAGCCATTACACTAACTCCTGGTTCCCAAACTTTCAGTTTTTTGAGAAAAGTTTCTTCTATTCAAATTACTATAAATTGCAAAAAAGTGATTTACTTTATTCACATTGGGTTAGTGAGCTACCTATTTTCATGATTATTGAAAAATAATTTTACATGAGGCTAAGTGCAAAGCAGATCAGTTTTTAAAATAAATGTCCTTGAAAATAGCTCTTTAATTTCTGTTTAATTTGAACAGATTCATTTACAGTCCTCTTTGAGGCAAAATTCTCATTGACAGCACTTTTTTTTTTTTTTTTTTTTTTTTTAGATTCTTTGTAGTAAGGTGCATTGCTTGCCAGAGAGATAAAGAGAGAAAGAGACAGTGAGAGGGAAAGTGAGAAATCACTCCCAGGGAGTATGGACATGCCACAATCCCTTCTTCTTTGTTCTCCTGGAATTTTGTGCATGCATGCACACATGCCTGGCATGATTTTCAAGATACCAGGTCTGGGACTTGAATCATGGTTGACCATGTGAGAACCTAGTGCCGTATCCACTATGCCACCTGATGGTCCCAATATCATTTCATTCTAAGCAAAATTATATACTGTAAATGATAAAAGCAGAATCATTGAACAGACACAAGAATATTGTTATAATATTGTGATTCCACAATTTAAATAAAAAACAAGGGAGATGGAGAGGACACAGAGTAAAAACAAAACAATGGTAAAAATGTTGCGAGTTAATACCTCACGTAAAAGCATTAATTAAACAAAGCAGAATTTTAACCATTGTTATGGACAATCTGAAATAAGATTTATAGAAAAATTTAAGGAATTTTGTCTTGCATTGAACAAGCTGTCCTAGGGTTAGGGTTAGGTTTTGGATTAGGGCTAGGGTTAGGGTTTAGAATATTCTAAGCCCATTGTTAAGATTTACTGATTTTAATTAGACCTTTCAAAATATGACTGCTTATTGACATGATGTACCTGATAGTGCTCTTAGGGAGCTATCCAAGGAAATTTGTATTTTCATACCTACTTGTACAGCATCCAGTCTGCAGTCTGTGAATCAAGGAGTCATTTTGACTTTCAAGTCTTATTATGTAAGAAATATATTTCAGAAAGCAGCAATTGTCATAGTTCTTCCTCTAATGGATGTGTCCCAAGTACACTGAAAACATTCTGGAAAGGATTCATCAGTCTAGATACCTGTAAGAACATTCATTATTTATAGGAAGAGATAAAATAGCAGCCTTAGCAGGGGTTTGGAAGAAATTGATTCCAACTTTCTTAGATGACTTTTGGGATCTCAAGATTCCAATGTAGGAAATAACTGCAAATGTAGTGGAAATAGAAAGAGTAGTGGAGTTAGCAGAGGAATCAAAGATTGACTTAATTGCTGCAATCTCATGATAAAACTTGAATGGATGAAGAATTGCTTTTTATGAATGAGCAAAGTGTTTTTTTTTTAGATGTTTTTGCTATAGGCGTGTGCGCTCGCCAGTCAGAGAAAGAGAGACAGAGAAACAGAAAGCGAGAAATCACCCCCCCGGGGGGATGGCCATGCCGCAATCCCTTCTCCTCCATTCTCCTCTCGGAATCTTGGGCACATACGCACATGCGCCCAGCATGAGTTTAAGCCACCGGGTCCAGGATTTGAACCGCGGTCAATGACATGGGAGTCCAGCGACATAGCCATTACACTAACTGCTGGTCCCAGCAAAGTGGTTTCTTGAGATGGAATCTACTTCTGGTCAAGATTCTGTGAACATTGCTAAAATAAGAGAAGATTTTGAATATTACAAAAACTGTGGCCAACTAGTCACATTGGTAACATTAACGGAACCTACAATGAAAACATACTGAGTTTGTGCTCTTCAACTTCCATGAACATACTAGGCACATGTGAATGCCATCATGTGTGCTTGCTAAACCTGGGGGTGATGGTAGTGGGAGAACCCTGTTGCAGATGCTTCTCTTTCTCTCTTTCTGGGTATATCACCTCTCACTTTCTCTCTCTCTCTCTCATAGATAAAATAAATAAACTAAAAAAACCCCCAAAAAACAGAGTATTACATGAATGTGATAGTTGATAGTGCAGCAGAAGGGTTTAAGATAATTAACTCCAATTTTAGAAGAAGTTATATTGTGGGTAAAGTGCTACAAAATAGCATTGCATGTTACAGATAAATCTTTCATGAAAGTTTAAATTGTGGCAAAATCCATTGTTGTCTCACAGTCCCTCAAACATTCAGCAGTTACTGCACTGATCAGTCAGCAGCAACAACATTGAGGCAAGAGTCTCTACTGGCAAAATAAATAAATAAATAAATAGATAAATAGATAGATACATAAATAAATAAATAAATAAATAAATAAATAAATAAATAAATAAATAAAAACTCACATAAGGCTCAGATGGTTATTAGCATTTTTTAAAATATTTTTTTAATTAAAGTATTTCCTTTTTTTAGACATAATTTGGTTGTACACTTAAAATTACAGTATGGGGACTAGCAGATAGTGTAATGGTTACATTGCTGGATTACACATGGCTGATCACAGTTCAAGTCCTGGACTCCAGTAGTTTGAAACTCATGCTGGATGCATGTGTGTGCGTGCCCCAAATCCCAAAAGCAGAATGAGGAGAAGGGCTTGTGGTGTGGCCATCCCCCCTGATGAGTGATTTCTCACATACTGTCCCTCTGTCTCTGCCTCTTTCTCTCTGTCTCTTTGGCAAATGCATGCTTCTTAGAACGAAATCCTCTCTAAAGAAGAAAAAAGCTACAGTGTAACGTAAGCATAACCTTTATATGCACTAGGAAACCAAAACATATGTGTGACCTGTTTTATTAAAATATTTATAATGGTCTATAGTCTAACACACAATGTCTCTAAGGTATGCCTATAAAAAATTCAGATTTCATTTTGATGACTTACAACTTTACCATGAATGCCTCTGTTTTGGACTATTGTGTTTCTTTTTTCCTTTTTTTTTTTTTTTTTTTTTTTTTTTTTTTTTTTTAACCATAGGGCACATGTGCTTACCAGAGACAGAGAAGCAGAAAACGAGAAATCACCCTCTATGGGGGATGGCCACACTGCAATCTCTTTTTCTCTATTCTCCTCTTGGAATTTTGGGCATGTGCACACATAGGCCAGGCATGAGCTTTAAGCATCCAGGTCCAAGACTTGAACTATCATCAGTCATGTAGGACTCAGCACCTTAACCACTACACCACCTGCTGGCCCCATCCTGCATTTCTTTAAAAGGAAAATCATGAGTCGGATCATGGAAGGTCCTTCTGAAGAGGTGTCTTGCAGTTATGTCTTTACTTGTAGTTTTCACTCTTGATTTGGTAGGAGTACTACTTTATCTGTATATTCTTAATCTAATTCAGTGCTTGCACGCTGTAGTTGATGAATACTAAAGAACTCTCTAAATGCCATTGCAACTTGAAGTTCTGGAGTTCCTTTATTTTAGTAGCTTTAAAAACAGAATGTGTTTATTTATTATTTTCTTCAACAGATAGTCATTGGATATCTATTATGTGGCAACCACTCAGTTACGTGATGAGAATGAAAATCATGAATAAATAAAATCACTTCCTTTAGGACTCTTAGGTCTAATTATAGAAGCAGTTTTGCATAAATAAGGACAGCAAATAAATTTACTTAATCTATGATGGACTAGGGGTTTAAAATAATAAAATTCATGATAGAGTGTGTGCATGTGCATGAAAGAGACAGAGAGAGAAGCACACTGACAGAGCTTGATCATGACATGACTGCCTTCCTCTAGTCTTCCAGCCCTCCAGTATCCTAGGTATGTGCTTGGCAGTTTTTAGACTGACCAGGCAAGGAATTTGAATTGCAGTCTGCATGTGGCTTCTAGCTCTGCAGTCCTATACCCTACCAGTTGCACCAGAGAGTCTGGATGGACTTGGACATTGCAAAAAGACAACTGTGGGAGGCTGCGCACCAGCGAGTCAGCTGAGGCCATTTTTCATGAGTCTCTTACTATTGCCATCTTAGGCTCAGAGAGCAAACAATTACCTCACCTTCAAAATCACACTCTGATTGGCCACTTCCCATAGCAAATCGGTGAGCTTAGAATCCCTCAGATTTGCATATCCGGGTACCTCATGATTGGTCCACAAAGCAACCAATCATAACCCACCTTTACTATCCGTCATTCAACCAATCACAGCCCACCAATATGTATATAACCACGGTCCCTGGGCCACAATCCCCAGACGACCCTGAAGACCCTGAAGAGTTGTGACACTGCGTCATCTCTGGACGACCCTGAGCTGTGACGCTGCGTCGTCTCCGGACGACCCAGAGCTGTGATGCCGTGTCATTTCCGGATGACCCTGAATACTGTGTCGTCTCCATGCTGCCCACAATAAAGAGACGACCCTGAAGAGACACTGAGTCGTCTCCGTGCTGTGATAGTGCGCCGTTCGTCCCGTCTCTCACTCCTTCCCTCAGGGAACCTGTTCGACTGTCCCTCGGGTCGGGACAGACAACAAGGTCATGTTGTCAACGTTCAGGATGACTACCAATGATCTCAGATTCCTAATATTTACATTCATGTGTTGTCTCCCTCTCTCATTATATGGAAATTGGTTTATGTAATCAATAGCAAATGGCAGACGTGAAGGTAGGTCACTTTCAAGGTACAGTTGTAAAAACACTATGGCTGCCATACTGGGCTCTGCCTCTTGGCTTATTTGCACTGTGGAGACCATGTTGTCAGTAGCCTCATGGATAAACCCAAATGCAAAAGCTGAGGTGTATGACCAACAGTGAACAAGGAACTGAGACCTGCCAACTACTACCAGTGGGCTTGGAAGCAAATTTCCCAGTCCCAGATGGTCATAGCCTACTCAGCAGTTTGACTGCTAAGTCAAGAGAAACCCTAAGCTGGAAACACCCAACTATGTTGCTCTTAGATCCCCAAGTCACAGAAACTGTGAGATTATACTTGTGGATTAATTTGATTTGCTAAATTTGAGGGTAGTGTGTAACTCACTGATAGATAACTAATAGAAGTTTTTTCATTGCAGGTAGCTTGAAAAATGATGGAGAGTTCTTGACCAATGACCAGGCTAAAAAGTAAAAACTGACAAGTGTGTACTAGATATGGCTCTATGTATTGGAAAATAAGAGTAATTATGGCATTAATAGCAAACTAGAAGTATTGATGCTTCTTCCTGTTCTGAAATTGAATTATCCAGAATCCAAGCACTGACACCCATCCTTACATGAGGAATGAGTCAAATAATAAGAACTTTTTTTTTTTTTAAATGATAAATGTCATGGCCTTTTCTTCTGTTTTAGTTGATAACATTTATTATTTTAAGAATTCTGAGTAGATTTCAAGCGTGGGTGTGACAATGTGTGTAAGTATAGACAAGAATATCTTTCTTCTAACTCTAAATGCAAATATTACTGTTAGGTCCTATTGATAAACATACTTAAAGCAATAAAATTCTGCTTCCTAAATGCCTTTCTGATAACACTGTCTTCGTTTATTTACTCAAATGATGTTCAGAGTGCTATATAGTAATCAATCCTAATAAAGAAAAGACTCTTATAAGTAAATAACTTATTTTCTGAGTGGACCATGTTGCCTCCAAATACATCGATACACTAGTGATCATTTATGTTATTTAATTTAATAGAAACAGGGAATCATTTCAATTTACAGTATAAAAGTGAGTCAAGAACAAAAGCCTGAGTTTTATTTAGTGTGTCATACAGATACAAAGGAGATTTGTAGCTTTCTTTGATGTGCTCACATGAAATGCCTGTAGTCAAAAGGCTATTTTTAAACTTGAGAAGAAATTCAGGACAAAAGGAACATTTTAAATATGAAAGGAAATTCAGGAAGATCACAAAGAAGTGAAATGACTATTACAAAGTTCAAAGACACATTGTTCTTCAAATACCAAGAAGCTGACTTAAATATCATTGGTGACCCTTATTCAAGGGAGACTTTCTAGGGTTTAAGGAAGAGATAGACACCAGGCCAATCTTTTGCCCCTTTTTCAGAAACTGCTTGTTTTTGGACCACTGTTATTGTTTTATTTCTTGAGACTAATTCTCCTGTCGCGCAAGACTTTGTGAACTCAGTATGGAGATCTTAACTGCAAGATAATTGGTATGCTGTGTGAGACATCGAGTCAGTTACCACTAAAGACCAGGGAGAGGACTGATATGTCAATCCCTAGCTTGAGTAAGAGACAATCACCTATCTGTATTGGCTCCTACATAGGTGGGAAGCTAGAAAATTGTTTTAAATATGGACAAGAAGTTAGCCCCCAGGGTTAAGGATGATCCTACAAGCCATCCAGGTCAACACGGATAGATTTCAATGGTGTCAATCTGACCCAAAGAGAAGAGGACTATTATATGTTAGAGAAAAGCCTTAACAGAAAAGAATGGCAACTTTTATAAACTACCAACTGTGCTAGGCAGTTTCAATTCTATCTCGTTTCTTCTTCGCAGCAATTCTGGAAAATAGGTTTTATATCCATTATATAGGTGTGCGAACTGAGACTCAGAGAGACAAAGTAATCTAACCTATGTTGGAGCCATTATTCAAACCATGATGGTCTTTTGCCAAATCTTCCTTTCACTAATTTTTCTTCTTTTTTTTTTTTTTTTTTAATGAGCTCTAGATAGCCACTGATTAAGAATAAGATCAGAGGAATTCCTTTGTAAGGGATCTCAAGGGTATCTAGTACAATCTCTTCATTTAATACATTTTTAAAAGGAGATAGAATAATGGGTTACATTAGTACAGTTATGATTCTGAATAATATACTTCAGATACTTGGCTGTTGGTCTCATCAATATCACATCCTTAAAATCATAAAGAAAGTGGGCTAAAGGAAAAAAGAAAGAAAGAAAGAAGTCTACACATTAGATAAATATATTCACTTTATTGCAGCTTTTCATTTTTTTTACAATAATTTAGGAACAAGTATTTTTTTTTTCTTTTTTAGCTTTATCAAGTATGACTGACAAATAAAATTTATATATATTATACAGAATCCAAGTTATATAGTACATAATATTGATAAACATAAAACATGTACTGATAGACATACTTTGTGAAAGGATTACCACAATCTTTTTTGGGTGTGCCTATGTGTGCTGTCAAAACTTGAGATCTAATCTCCAGAACAAGAACAAATTTTTATCTGAAAGTAATTTGTGTTCAGATATGTAGGCTTTTAAGTAATTTTTTGATAATTTGTTTGTTTTCAGAGCAGTCATTGCCCACAACATTGCTTACTTAGGTTGATACTTGCAATCTATATTTGTAGAGGAAGGCAGTTCTCAAGCATGTTATCCATTCATTCATTTGTTGACTACCAACACCTATTAACTCCTATGTGCCCCTGACTAGTAATGCAAGTAAACTAAATACTTTATCAAATGAAAAGGCAATAACAAAGATTTACACAAAATACAGAGCTATGGGAAAATGCCAGCTTTGAGAGCCACAAAAGGGAGTTTTCCTAGTACTACTTTGGGGTTCAGACTAAGGAAAATAAATTTATTTCAGGAAGACTTTACAAAGGAAGTACTTTAGAAGCCAGCCTAGAAATATTATTCCTCCTAATGTTTAATATACATAAAGTTTCTCTTTATTATTAGTGCTTTAAATAATTTTAAATCAAGTTGTATCTTAGGATATTAAATTCTATTTCTTTTTTAAAAAGTTTGTATGTTGGGACCAGCAGTTGGCGTGGTGGTTAAGGGTGCCGGACTCCCATGTGGCCAACAGTGATTTGAGTCCTGGACCTGGTGGCTTGCTTTCTCACTTTCCTTCTCTGTCTCTCTTTGGTCAAATGTAATAATAATGATGATGATGATAAACAGAGTTAAATAAAATAATTCTTTTAAAAAATGTTTATGGGGCCAGAAGGTGCCATGGTGGTTAAGGGCACTAGAATCCCACATGGGCAACTACAATTGAGTCCCAGACCTGGTGGCTTGCTTTCTCACTTTCCTCTTTCTCTTAATATCTCTCTCTCTCACTCTGACTCTCTCTGGCCAAATTAAAATAAATAAAGATAAATAAAATAATTCTAAAAAAAAATGCTTTTATGTGTTAATTCCAGTTAATTCCATGAGCATGAGTGATAAAGATGGAGAAAGAGAACAGTATCCCCAACAGGGTCCTGATGCTGTGACCACCCCTTCACCCCCCAGCCCCCCAGTCCCAGCTTCAATGCAGTCCTGATCATGGACACATACGTGCCTAACCTGACATGCACTGGTAACCTTCCCATGTGAGTCCCTATGACAGAGTGTTGAATTTTTACCTTGGTGCCACTCTCTGGTCTCAAAATTTTCTTTGTTTCTTTTCTTTGTTTCTTTCAATTTTGCCAGAGGTACAGAGAAAAAGAGAGGAGAGAGAAAGAGAGAGAGGAGAGAGAAATTAGAAAGCACTCCCCATGGATGGGAACACAAGTCCTTCTCCTCCATTTCCCCTCCTTTTCTGGGAGTTTGGGCATACACAAGCACCTGGTGTGTTTCTCAAGCCTCTGTGTCCAGAACTTGAACCACGAAGTCAGCCACATTGGATCCAGCTGTACCAACCACCACGCCACAGGCTGGCCTTCAAAAGTTTGTTTCTAAAATGCCTTATGGAATCCTTTTTTCCTTTATCACTAACCTTTCCTTTTTTTAATTCCTGAGAGAGCTTATACATGTGCGATAAAGAGAGTAAGAGGGAGAGAAGCATCTTCCACAGGGCTGGTTGAGCTGTGATCCCCTTCATCCAGTCCTCCAGCCTTCCAAGATCTTGGCATGCATAACTGAGTGCTTCCCAACAGGCAGGACAGGGCTCAGACCATGGTCAGCCTGTGGCTTCCAGATCCACAGTCCAGTATGTCACAGCTGTGCTACAGAGGTGGGCCCAAAATGTCTTTTGAGTTGCAACCACACCCTCACCCCTACTATAATGCAGAAAGAAACTAGAACAACTGGAGATTGGTGAAGCCTTTTCATGTTTTACTGTTTCTTTTTAAGTTACCAACATTGTACACTCAATTCTAAATGAGATATGAGTTATTTTTTTCTAAAGGAAGGTGGAGGATTCATATTTTTTTCCTTGCTTATTAATCATTCCAAACTTTAGCTACTACTTAGGAGTCAGTAGATATTGTCAATTTACCTTTAAGATCTTAAAAAAAAAAAAAAAAAAGTCACCTTCCAGGACCAGCAGTTAGCCTAATGGCTATGTCGCTGGATTCCCATGTAGTCGACAGCGATTTGAGTCCTGGACCTGGTGGTTTAAACTCGCACTGGGCGCGTGTGCGTGCCCAAGATCTCGTGTGCGTGCGTGCCCAAGATCCCGCCGAGAGGAGGAAAGGAGGAGAAGGGATTGCTATGTGACCAGTCCCCTGGGGGGTAATTTCTCGCCTTCTGTCTCTCTGTCTCTCTCTGTCTTTCTGGTGAGCACATGTGCCCTATAGCAAAAAACCTCTCCAAAAAAAGAAAAAAGAAAAGTCACCTTCCAACCACTGATCTAAGTAGCTGCCTTTATCCTCACATCCAAATTTCTGGATATTAGAAAGATTTTTTTTCCCCAACTCGATGGTTTAAAAATGTTCTTTGGGACCAGCAGATGGCATAATGGTTAAGTTGCTGGACTCCCACATGGCTGACGGCAGTATGAGACCTGGACTCAAAGACTTGAAACTCATGCCGCGCGTGCATGCGTGCGTGTGTGCCCCAAATCCCAAGAGAATACAGAAGGGACTACTGCATGACCATCCCCCTTCGGTGGTGATTTTTTGCTTTCTAAGTCTGTCTTTCAGTGAGCGCACATGCCCTATAGCAAAATATCTCTAAAAAAAAAAAAAAAAATTCTTTATTTTTCACTTGTATTATGTCCAGAATTCTGGTGTTGATTTATTTTTAATATTTAAAAAAAATTTTTAAAGAATGATTTAACTTTATTTATTTACTTAATTTGACCAGAAAGGGACAGAGAGAGAGAGAGAAAGAGAGACAGAAAGGAGAGAAAGTGAGAAAATAAGCTACCAGGTCCAGGACTCCAACTGTGGTAGGCCATGTGGGAGTCCAGTGACCTTACTACTATGCTACCTGTGGGCCCTATTTTTTAAAAATTAAGTGTTTATAGCTATTTGCACTTCCTGTACTTGAGGGAATTTGCAGACAGATAGTCAACAGCACACAGTGGCAGTGTTGCAGTGGGAGAAGGAGCCCAGTTGGCTTCCTCAATACCTTCCCTTTTTTCTAGGCTCCACCTTCCTCCCAGATTCCTGCTCCTCTTACTAGTGGGATTCTAAAGCCACTAATTATCTTTCCACATTCTGTACAGGCCCCGTGTTCTTCTCTGGAATTATTTTCAATTGTTTATTTCCTTTTCTAATTTTGCAATTTAACAGCCTATCTCTTTACATCTATTTGATGTGGTTCTGGGCAAATTAGGCCATTAACAATTTGCCTCATGCAGTATTTTAATAAAACAAGTTATAACAGTTATTTTACTTAATAATACACCCAACTTTGAACAAATTTCATGTGACTTTAACCATTTAATACAAGGAATGCCATTTAATTTTAAGTTTTCTTTTTAACTGCTTTTAGAAATTCACTTTAATGACATGCCTTTTCCTTATAATACCTTAATAAGATAACTGCAGAAAAGCCACTAATGAATATTACTTTATTTTATTAAATAACAGCAAAGGAACTATAAAGATTTAAATAGTTTTATATGCAAGTTAAAACTTTCCAAACTCAAAAATGAACTTTTTTTTTTTTGGAAAGGGGGGATACTTTCCCTCAAGAGCTCTCATTTCAAAACCCAAATGGGATTTCAAAATACAAGTAAATAAATGTCAAAGCCTCTTGGCCTCTGCTCTGCCATTCTATGCCTGAAATCCTGCCAAAATGAAATTTTCCATTCAAGAAAGATTGGCATTTAATACGCTGATTTTTAAAATACATTCTCAAAAGTAGTGGAAACTTTGTGAAACTTTTACATTCCTCTCTTGCCGATAGAATCACTGCTTCTGTACACATTTTCCACTACTGTAACATTTTTTGAACAGCTCATTTTCAACGTTCCCAATGGCTTCAGCCACGGAGTGTACTGGTTTTTCCCAGTGCCAAGCGAAGATAAAGAGCTGCCAAACTAGGAACAGGTGTGTCTGAGTATCAAGACACAGAAAAGACAGGATAGAAAGTATCTCAGTAAGTACCAAGCCAGAGAGAGGACAAGAGAAAGAGGGGAAAAAAATAGAGGAGCGTGGCTCCGTCTCACAAGATATATGTAGTTATCTCAAAATTTTACGCTGTTTCAAAGAAACTGGGCTGAAGCAAGACTGGCTGCTTATTCATAGGAGACCATCCATTTCAATGACTGCGAAGATCAAATAATTAAAAAGACATGTGTTTGCTTAAAGAACTCAAGAGGTTAAATACGGAGCGCGCCTCCCCCGCCCAACACGTAGTAAAATCAGGCTTAACACACAGCTCCTGCGTGCCAGTCAGGCGGTGGGAGGGTTAAGGGGCGCGAGTTTCTGCGGGCTTGGGAAGACTGAAAACTGAAACTGTCAGCCATCTCAAACTGTGATGTTCCTAAATAAGAAGCAAAAAAAAAAAAAAAAAAAAAAAAAAAAAAAAAAAAAAAACCCTCAGAAGACGCTATGATATAAATCAGAGGTCTAATAGAAATGAAAATTGCAGAACGTTAAGTGAGAAAACTTAAATCCATCAGGAACAATGCTGCAAGCAAGTTACAAGTCGTTTCTTAAGGCTTTCTCCCCACTCTCAGTTTTCTTCCTTTCCTTGGGCGTAGCTTTTCTCCTAAGCAGCGCACCCCCGAATTATCCCCGTGTGAGCCTTCCTTTAATTTCGGATTGAATGGTTTTTTCTCTCTACTTTTGGCGCCCATAATCTTAAAGCTCCTTTTCCTCATCTAGTATTTGTTTCAGGAACAGGACAAAGAGGAGGCAGCAAGGCAGAAAAGTTTTGTGGTTTGGAAAACTTGGGCCTTTGTTGTGTCATTTCCCTTGCCCCTCCACGCCCCCAACCACGTGACCAAGAAAGGCCGGAATTTTGTGAATGGAGCCGAAAGGTGGCTGCGGGGGCGGGCGGGACTCCGCCCCCTTCCCTAAAGCGGCCAATCTCCTACCGGAGCGCTGCGGGGTCAGCAATAAACAACAATGGGCTGGGAATTTACGGTTCGTTATTGGCTGCGGGAAGAACCTCGCGGGGACCTAACTCGAAGCTCCGCCTTCTCGCGGTTACCCTGGATACTCCTCCGGCTCTGGCCACAGAAGTCTTCGGAAATTATTGCTCACTTTACAGGGGCTAGGTTATCCCGAGAGTACGGGGTGCCGGGATACTCTTATTAGCCCCCCCCCCCCACTGCCCCTCTTCTGGTTGCAAGCTCAAAAAGTACCCAAGGACCTCCCTGTTCCAGCTTCTGGGCCCTAGATGCGCTCGGAACCCCTCCCTAGCCGGCATTAAAATGCAGTTCCCGCTCAAAATGCTTATAGGTGCGCGCTTTGTGAACTCTGATATACTAGTTTCGGAGAATGCACGATGTGTGTCCCGGTGTCCACAAGATCGTGTTCTTGCCTCAGTAATAAGTGCTGATTTTTTGTTTTCCCCTTCTCTCTGGTTCCGGAATTGAGCCTTTAATGCGTCTCCATAACGTTCCTTTTAAGGAAGGAAACTTTCAAATAAAAATTGAGAACTGCTGCACGTTTCCCAACGCGCCAAACAGCTGCCGGAAACGTCCTTTGGTCACTAGCTCTGGTCGCCACCAAGATCACTAGTGAATTTCAATACCGTTGAGCCTCTAGTCCCATCCCCGCGGCCTCCCATGCCCTGTTGGAGTGCAGCTTAAGTGACTCCAAGCCTCAGATGAAGGAGGTTCCGGACAAGAGGCTTCAGACATGCAACCCTCACTTCTTAAAGTCCTAGTCATTGTCCTTGAAACCCGAGCCCCACCACCGCTTGCCCCCACTCCGGGCTTTGACTGTTTAAAAGCTCGAGAGGAAGTGAAAGCGTCAAGTACAGTAAGTGACACCCTCCGCCTCTGTGTATACATAACAAAAGCTCAGGAAACGTGCGGGTCCCTAGGATATCCGAACCACCCCAACCCCTCCCTTCTCTTCCCCACCTCCACAATGCTCTAGAAGTACCTTGTCCCGATACACACGCAGGGACACATTGGTTTTTATACTTTTGCACCGTAGTTCTCCCTCCCAATGCAATCGCTCGGAACAAGCAATTCTGTGTCTCCCAGGTGCTTTCCTCATAAGAGTATTTTTTTTCTGTCTCATGAACGATAGAATCTAGTTTGGGTTAAGGAAGATTGTTTTAAGTGTTTCAATAAACTATAATGTGGTGCTGATTTTTGAAAAAAATGGGTAAAGACCTTGGGCCGAAAAGCTCAGAGGGAACGAGGCTAAGGAGCGAGGTCGGGTCCTTGTCAGGTCAAGAGTAGAGGTGCTGGAGCTCTCGAAGGGTCAGAGCGTAAGGAAGCACCACGTTTGTGGATCGCGCTTCATACCTGAACTGCACGACAGTGATTTAAGGAAATGAGCCCAATAAAGGACCAAACACACCAGTAATAACAACTGGCGACTCGGTACACATGGTTTCAGTATCCCCAGGCGTCTTAACAATAAGCAGCGGACTAGGAAGGAAGTCGATTTCCTCCGTGGCGTTTCCAGGCTGCGGACCTTGAGCCCTCCAGCTAAGCACCCGCTCGGGCAGAGGGGCGCTGGGGACCCGCGGGAAGGGCCAGCTAACCGACTGATTGACAGCCCGAAATCTGATCTTGTGAAAGAGACGCGGAGCCAATGGGAGGCAGCGATCCATCAGTTTGGATTGGAGGCCCCTGGAGGAGAAGTAGAGGAAAAACCACCGAATTGAGCTCTGTCAGAGGCGCTTTCGGCTTCCAAGGGGGAAGTGCTGGGCAATAATTAATGTTTTTATTAAATTTGGAGGGAATTGTTTGCAGTCGATCGCCTAGCGTGGCCTTCAGGTGGGTCTTTCCAACAACTTTTTATGTCTCTCCAGATAATTGCATGGTTGTGGGTTGCAAAAACGATCCTTATGAAAGAGGTGTTTCCGTCTCTTTAGTCCCGTTAGGTGCAAAGCAAGTCTCGCTGATCGCCATTGCTAGTTTTTGCACACGTTTGCGAATCAAAGCTGCCCGGGGGTACACCGACCGCGCAGGGAAACATCGAGAGTGTAAATAAATACATCGCCTCTTGTTCGGATTTTTCCTACTACCGAAAATATGTAAATTGTGAACTCTCTTGGCTCTCTTTGGATCCAGGTGAAGGAGGCGGTGTAGGGAGGGTTATTTTTGTGAATGGGACTGTCGGAGGATAATTAGCTATGCAAATTCAAGAGCTTCATTCATGATTTTTTTAAAAGCCTAAAAGCCATCTTGTTCCCCTCTAGGTTGATAGAAGTCCAGATCCCGAGGAAATCTCCAGCTAAATGCTCAAAATATAAAATACTGAGCTAAGATTTGCGAAGAGCAGCAGAATGGATGGATTTTATGACCAGCAAGTGCCTTACATGGTCACCAATGTGAGTGATCAGTTCGAAAGTTGCTGTTTATAAACTTGACTCCGACGGGGGGGTGGGGAGAGGGAGAGAATGAAAAGGGAGGGGGCAAGGGGGGTTGGGATTGCAGCTACTTTATCTGCTTTGTTGCCACTGTAGGGCGACTCTGCTTCTAGAAGCCCAATCTTCAAAATGAGCTTACCTTTCAGTGATTTGGATAAGGCATAGTTTTGTTTTTAAGACCCCCTTTTTTCTGATTAAAGTGCCCAAGATGAGTGGAAGAGGAGACGGAGGGCAGCAGCAGCTGCTGCGCTCAAAGTTTTTGGCTGGGTTTGTCTGCCACATTGAAAAGAATGAAGTTGAGACAAATGCTGACACTTTTTGTTTACACGGGGTGTTTTTGTTTCCTTTTTTTTTCCCCCCTTCTCATTTTCTTCTCTCTCTCTCCTTTAAATTTCTCCACTGTCTCTTTTTTCCTTTTTTGGGGAGGGCTGGCTAAGAAAGAATAAAATTCACTATATTTTAATCTAGTGTTTATCTAGCCTAAAAACGACTTTAAGTGTTATTGCTTAATGTTGTTTTGATGCTGAGATACCATGAATTTATGACTGATAAATAGTAGTGTTAGGATCGGCAATGGGAAGTAACTCTCCCTGGCTGTTGAATTCTCAGCATAATCTTTTACTGTCAAATAAAGGCAGAAAATGAATATTAGAATTGATACTATGGACTTTCATTTTTTCTATTCAGAAAGGGGATCCAGTACATTTTTTTTGTATGCATGTGTTTTTGTGTGTGTGTGTGTGCATCTGAGGTTTACTTTCTTTTAAAGAATTTTATCTTTCCCTTTGTAGAGTCAGCGTGGGAGAAATTGTAACGAGAAACCAACAAATGTCAGGAAAAGAAAATTCATTAACAGAGATCTGGCTCATGATTCAGAAGGTGAGGTTTGATTTTTGGGCTGAATCCCCACTTTTTGCCTACACTCCACCCTCATAAAGAAAAGGAACACTTTAGTCTTACCTTAAAAAGTAATAAACTTTGAAACGACTGAATTTAAGATTTTTATTTGGAACAATTTACATAATGTGACAGTTTGCATTGAAGAATATTTTTGGGTCCTGTTACAAACTAATGGAAGAAGGAAATAACTGTGTCATCCTTCTTTTAATTATTCTTTTGTGTTTAAATACCCTCGTCCATATGACATAAAAAAAAATCCCATGCACTAAAGTAACAATTTAAAAATCCAAAACACTGGGACAACTTAAGCACCTATATACACTACTTAGTTTTTTTGTTGTTGTTCTTCTTCTTCTTTATTATAAGTTAAACAATATAAATATCTGTTTCATGTCCTATCCTTTTTACCCTAAAACCATGTACTGTTAATCACAGTTTTCATGGGTGATTGTGATGACTGTATTGTTAGATCATAATATCTTGTTTATAGGCCTTAAAGTCTTCACTGATTCATACTTAAAGCCTAATTAGTAATTATAGGCCTATTTGAGAAATTAGGTTGTGGATTCTTTTTTTTTTTTTTTTCATGAACTGTTAGTAGGAGTTCAGTAGATTATAAATAATTTCAGCCATTTGAGAGCATTTGTAACAAACTTAATAAACTTCGAGTTAATTATCAAAGTTCAGTTTACAATTTAAATGAGCTATGCTGAATTCTGAAACTTCCTCAAATCTTCATACTTACTGGATACCACTCTCCAGTCCCAACATAACATACTACTTACTATTGGACTTGATTAGGAACTGGTGCCAGGGAATTATGTCTTTGACTTTTGTTGATCTATTAATGTAGAAATTTTTCTCCAAAAACATGTATATAAAGTTGTCCCTTTTAGTTTTGAGGCATTAAACCTGAGAATATAGTACTATGAGACTTATACCGTGTACTGTTACATCAGAAGATATGAATAATGCTTCTCAGTCTTTCTAATCTTTCCCCTTCTACTATTTTAGCAAGTCTTGAGTATATTATGAAAGATTTTTTAATAGACACACCTTCACCTAAGCTTCTTCCTGAATCTTAGGGAATGTGTGTTATTTGGGATCTCTGATCTAATTTACTAAGTGAGCCATTTGTTTAAAAAAAAAAAAAAAAAAAGATGGACCATTATGTAGTTAACTTAAAGAATTTCTACAAGTGTTGCTTAATAGGCATCAAAAATAGGCATTATTAAAATATTTAAGTTAGGAATCCTATTTTCTCTTTATATTGACTCCCTTTCCCTGAATTAAATTGATATTTAATACCATTTTCCTGACAAACACTTCCATTTAATGAAATCTCAAGATTTGCAAATCTTATGTTTGTGTCTTTGACTTGTTTTTTAGAACTCTTTCAAGATCTAAGTCAATTACAGGAAACATGGCTTGCAGAAGGTAAGGCAAAAAAATTGCTTTAAAAGAGGAGGGAGAGCAACTCTAAAAGGGGGAAAAAAAAAAAAGTCCTGAACTTGCTGTCTTAATGTTCAGCCCAATTAATTGAGCTCTAAAAGAGCCACCTCATGTGTCATGCATACATTAGAGCCTCTGATGAGTTTGTCTTTGGGGACTCTGGGGCTGTTCTACCCAGTGTCATCACAAATTACCAGGAGAAATTGCTTCCAGCTCACAATCACATCTGCTTTTGGCAAGAACTAATGCACCAAGACTTCAAGTTCTAAGCCTCTGTTCAGATTTTAATTGCAATTGATCAGGTTTATATTATTGTACCTCGAGAGACCTCCTAGAGCCAGAACCCGGCTGGCTTGCTGTTTCCTTTAGAGCAGCGCATATCATTATTTGGTGTTCTGGTGGAGGACTTTTCTGATGGCAGAAATTAGTTTCTCTGGGTTCATCAGGACGGGATGCTTCAAGATTTAAGTGCAAGCGTCTTCTTTCCACCTTGCTCACAACACAGAACACTAGGTGTGTATCCAATACTTAGGAAATCTTTGATTTTAAAGTAAATCTTTGGGGCATTTGGGAATTTTTTAAATGTTTCCTATGTGTTACTGTTCATGTGATGTTTGTTGAAATTGACCTGTGTTATTGTGTCACTTTTATTAGGATTTATTTAATAAGACAAGGAGACATTTAAAGGCATTGCATTTATTTTGGGGGTATTTTTTGATAAAATTTTGTGGTGCAATCTTTTATATCTTTCATTGTGTGCAACTTTATTTATAGAAACAAGGAGATATTATCTTACTAAATCTTTATACAACTTCAGAAATACTTAATGTTGAGGGATTTCTTTGGCATCTGTGGTTTGAAAATTTTCTTTTGGATTTGGCATAATAAATATGAAATAGAAATTTTCTGATGTGTTTTGTGGAAAATATAAGGAGGAAATTATAGATATTTAAGCATTTAGTACAACTGTTATTTGTGTATTCACACTGTATGGGAAATATGCAGTTGGCACATATTTTTAAGGTAGTTATAAGGAGAAAGAAGGTCTCTTTTAAGGAACCCAGTCTTACTGTTTTACTTTGAAGCAGACTGATGTTTTATCGGGTAATTTTGTATGCAGTTGATCAAGTTGCTGTTAGCATGTAAAATAAGTTTCTTTGTTTTGCTGATAGTCTAGTTGTCCAAAGAGCTTTTGCAATCTTTTATGACTCTTTTCACTTAAATAGCTTTCCTAATAGTCTTGAAAAGGTGATTGTTATCTGTATGCTAATGAAAGGTAAGTATTAATGAAAGT
This sequence comes from Tupaia tana, assembly GCA_026018925.1. Taxonomy (NCBI): domain Eukaryota; kingdom Metazoa; phylum Chordata; class Mammalia; order Scandentia; family Tupaiidae; genus Tupaia; species Tupaia tana. The sequence continues at coordinate 79,605,589 of JAKSZU010000003.1, read as the reverse complement.
TTTAGTTATATTTAAAAACTATTTTACTTGTCTGTAAGTGAAACTTATTGCAATAGATTACTTATTATTGCAACACAAGTCACACATAACTTTTTTTATGAAAAAGATTTGCATAGAAGTTCTTGTATTAGCTTTCATCTATTAATTTGGGAAAGTTGAAGGTTATGAGGACATTGTATTCATGAGAGAATTTATTCGCTTATCCAAAATAACTTAAAATATCTATTTTAATTGTTCTGGAAGGATTGTTGGTTCTTAAGATGTTTAAATCTTATTGATTCCAAGTCAGTGCACTTGCTGGCAGATTCTGAATGTGCATACCAACTCCGTTCCTGGAATTTTAAAATGTGGAATCTGTGACAGACTTCTTACCATTTTATAATCAGTTTCAGTACATTTTCCTTTTGACATGGTTTGTGTCTTGTAGCTCCGATAAGTAATTTGAATAATTTAAATAATGTTATCTTTTCAAACGCTGCACAGAACATTTTTACCTGTCATGATTAGCACACCTGTAAATCAAATCTGAAGGTTTAGCCTTACATAAAATAAATCTAGAAAATGACCAATGTATTTGGGTAAACATGGGCTTTTACTTAGAAAAGAATTCAGAAGCTTAACAAAGTTCAGAAATTGTGTTTTACTGAATAACTAGGTGGGCTACTACTTATAAACTATGGATAAGATTGCATTTTAGCATAGTTTAAACATTTCCAGAATAGCTTACAGTAATTAATCCAATCATGACATAACCAAAGAGTTGCTAATGTGATTTTCAAAAATCTAATAGTGAGAAGAGTTTTTCTTAAGCTATTTGTTAATAGGCTCCACATGTTTTTTTTGTAATAAAATACATTATTTTGCACTAACATTATGTCTTCACTTACCCTATGTCTTGAAAAATATTAGCTAAGAAGAGATCCCAAAATCACCCCAGTTTATTTGTAGCTAGATTTGTCCATTTATGTCTTTCTGGACTTCCAGAAATTAAAACATTGCCAAATTGGCAGACCATGAACCATTTACATATTTCTTTTCATAGTACTCATAGCCAAGAAAGTGACCATGGAATTTTAAGGCATCTCGACCCTTTTAAAAAAGATCATTGGCAATTAACCAAGTTTTTCCCATGAGTTAGAATCCCACTGGGAATTTAAACAGGTCTAAAAATCTTATTAGATGGGAGTCAAGTTAGTTGTAATGTGTCATATGATAGTAGTGTTTAAAAAAATTATCAAAGTCCCTAAATACTTGGGAAATGATATGTCTTAGCCTGTTTAATTTTTTTCTGTAAGGATTTTTATAAATTAGACCTAAAGTTTTAACACGTGGAATAGTTGTGGGCAAATGCTGGATTACGAAATGTATTTTATCCCTAAGGATACGTTAAAATAGATAAGGCAAGACTTCATGGGTGGGCTGGAGCCAATATTTTCAATTCATTAAAGTCCTTTAAAAATAACTTCCATTCCTCCAAAAAACTCCATACAGAGTTCTGAAATATGTTTGTGAAGAATATAACTTTCCATTAATATTGCTTTCCAAGTACTGACTGTGCAATTTAACAGTTTTAACATATGTACTACAATTTAGAATAATTATCTTACTTTGAAGAAAATTGAAAATCTAATGTTTTAAGTGACCGTGGTACCAAATTTAAAAGGAAAAACAAACAGATAATATGCTTATTTTAAATTTTGCCATAGCTCCTTATATTATAATTATACTATGTGCAATTCTTTATTGATTCTTTGTCTTTGAATTAGATTGCACCTGACAGAAAGGCAATTGTAATTATTTGAACCCATGAAATAATGAGTTCAAATATCACTTCTATCAACATCATGGTAACCTCTTATTCTTAAATAACAATCTGTTCTAAGCAGTGCTTTAGAGACTGGTGTCTTAAAAAGTTGTAGTTAAAATGGAACCTCTTGTGTGCCAGAAATAGAAGGATGTAAAAGGTTGAATTAAGAAAAGCTTGCATTCTTCTAAATTTGCTTATTAAAGCGTACCTATTAATACAGCTGAAAGAGAAATAATATATCTAATGTCAGTCTGGATGGTCCTGTTCATCGATAATATTAAGGAAAAAGTCAACAGTGATTCACTGCCCTCAGGGTCAACTATCTTTCAGATGTTGTTGTAAATCCAGTTTCAGTCAAGTCACAGTTGCTGCTGCCCCACTGTGTGTCAAAGTTTCATTTCCAAGAACAATCTTTCTAGAAAAAAGTTACTGCCTCATGCAGATAAGGTTTCTCCCCACCCCACACTTTTGTTTTATTTGACCTTCAAGTAATAGGTTGGCCTAAAAGAAGAGATGTCTTTACTGCCACCTCAATTCACCTAAATGGCTGATGGGAAATTTACATTCCAAGTCCCTTTTTATAATGTTCTTAAGTAATGGGTGTTATTGTTATTTGCTGCATTTGTCATCCAAGATACCCAGTAGTTAAAAGGCACTCCTTTCTATTTCTCAGAAATTGTTTCTTTTTAAATGAAACATAAAATAGAATTTGTGCTCATGAATTTTCCCTCTATGTAGTGTAGTAAGGAATATAGGCTTTAAAAACTACAGTATTTTATGTAGCTCACATAAAACAGGAACTGAGAATTAAGCATGAATTTATAGAATTCCATACTGTGTCTTAGAGTTGAGCAATAGTCAATTCATGTGTTTTGGGGTGAGGGAAGGCTACCACCCTACTTTGTGGTCTACCAGAAAACACTGAAATAGGAAAGATTTCTCATTTGGATTTGATTTGAAGATAAAAGGTAAAGTAAATACATTTTATTTCTAAATATTCATTAAATTATATAAACTTTTTTTCCACCTATGTTCTGTTCACAAAATAAAAAAAAATAGAAAAATTAGTTTTGGTGTAGTGTAGTGTAGTTTTTGCAGGGGACTCCTAATAAATGTTGATGACATATTGCTGAACTTTTCTAGCTTAGTGACAAGACATGTATTATTTCTTGCATTTCATAGTATAACTTTATTCCCTCTGACTTGTATACAATCTTGTAATTAAAAAAATAATAATAGAGTCAGACTTCTGCAGCATTAGAGGAAATATTTGGCTAGAAACAACAGCTAGTTGACTCTGAGCTTCTTTTAAGTTTTCAAGTCACTGCAGGTCAAATTAGTTAGGAATTGAAGCTGATTTGAGACTAAAGACAATGAAATGTTTTCATTTTTTCAGAGCTTCTAGAAAGACTGTCTTCATCAAGTATTAAAGGGGTTTCTCTCATGAGGAAATAGCCCCCTGTTTAGTCTGTTTAAATATGTTTATAACTGTACTTCTGCATTAATTAATGCTTTTAACATTGCTACAATAATTTTAATGCTAAAAGCGGATGTGGTATAAAACCAGGCTTAGTAAACTCATGATCATTTTGTTCCATGGCCTGAAGCTTCAATGTAGGATTACATAGTATGCCACCAGAGTGAAGGCTGATTTTTGTGTTGTTTTACTTTGATTGAAAATGCAATTCAAATTTCTTTAGAGAAGTTTGTTTCTGTCCCTTTGACGGAAAGTGAAGTGGTGCAAGATTCAGCCATAATCAGTTCTTTTCCTTTGATAAAAAGTTTTTGAACAACAGGCAAGAAAAATAAGGTACTTCTCTAATGGTTTATCCCCTTGCTCACTCCCTCCTCTCCCTCCCTGCCCTGTTCTCTCTTCTTTCCACCCATCCATTCTTCCTTCTATTTCTCTTTACTTCCTGAGTTACTTTAGTACATTCAAGTTTCTTTCATAAGTTACCCTGTAAAGCAGGACAGCATTAAAATAATTTTTTTCAAATATATATATATACATATATATATATATATATATGTATATATATATATTTATTTATATAAAACTTTGTAAACTTATTATTTATTTAACTGTGTTCTTTAATGGATCTGAGCTCTGTTTGAGACAGCAATAAAACTGGTGTGCTTATATTGCACTTCCAAGTTTACTTGCTTTAGCTTTCTGGAAGGGTGTGACATGAAAAGATTGCGGTGGGGCCACATGGCTCATGCTGGACTGTGTTTTTGTGAATGGAGGCAAAACTCCAGTTCTGCCTGCTTGTCTTGAGGAATTGCTGAGGAGATCAGCTGTCTCATTCACTGGCAGAAAGAATGACTCATACATCTTCCGCCTTGTTTGGCTCCAGGTCATTGTTACAGTGGATAGAACTGGTTTTAATTAAATATTAACCCCTTTTATACTTGACATTTATTTTGTGATTTTTCCACATTTTTCCTAGCTTTAAAAGAAAACCCAACAGGCATGTAGTTCGTCAGAATAAACGGGCTTTTACTTGCTTGCAGCCAACCTTGGAAAATCTTTAAATACTCTCTTTTTCTTAAATAATGATTATATATTATTTGAAAGTTAAAAATAGGCATAAAATAAAGGTAACCTATATTTCAAAATGCCCATCCCCAAGGCAGTGTTAGTTAAAAAAGGGTATTAAAGAGAAAAATGGTGATTCTGTGACACATAGGTCGTGACTGGTATTTTTACGAATTTCTTTCCTGTAGTATATAATGTTAGACAAAAAGAGAGAAAACACACATGTGCGTGCACATGCACACACACCAACTTGGTGTAATAATCTAGGTGAGGCAGAGAGCCGAGAGTGCAGATACTACCCTTTTAAAGCCAAGCTCCTGAGAGTTGATGGCAACTTGTCTACTAATGTATAATGAGCTGATAGGGCTGCTCCAGCTATCACCAATAAAATCCACATGCTTCATCTTCTTGAAAGCCTTTTATTGGCCTTTTGGTATAGACTTTCCACCTCTTTCCCTTTCTTTCTCTTTCTCTTCCTCTTTAATTACAAGCTTACATGTGTAGAAAAACATTTTCATTCTCTAAAGTAGATCATTTCAAGCATAGTGCTTAATAGATAGCAGGGAAAAGAGTGAAAAATAGATTTTTTGTTTTTGGTAGATTAGCCTCTACTATTCATTTCCAGTTTGGGATTTGGTATGGCTTGCTACACATGTGCAGGCGGCTCCTTCACAGAGTTCCCGTGACATGAAGAAAAAAAGGACATGGATGATACAAACGTGGCAATACTTTGTCATATTTTCCTTGCCTAGATCCAACTTGTGTTTTCAGTGAACTGCTTTCCTTTCACTCTAACTTGAAATTAGAGGTATGCTTAAGCCTTTGTCTGTGTAAGTAGCACACTACTTCATTTGGTCTATTCGGTTTCTCAAGATTAGCTTCTGTGAAAATGTGAGTCATATGTTTTTTGTTAAAATTCTGTAATATGTTCAAGCATAAGTGTGAAGTATTTATTCAGTATGTTAAGGAGTTCGAACAGAAATAGAAATTCTTAATCTCATTCTTTTTACACATTGTTAGTAGGCAGTTATTTTCTGTATGTTTGTTAGTAAAACTTGTAGATTCTTCTTAAAGTTTTGCCTTTTTTTTCCTCTACACATATCCCAGCTCACACCCCACACCCATCAGTGACTTTTACAATGTTCTTGCAGTGATGTATATGATAGAGTGGCAATTTTGTCTTAGGATACTAAGAAAGAAAAAAACAAAAATCAAAAAAATGGGCCTTTAGGACATTCATACCAGCATATTCAGTTTCAAATTTACTTTACTTTTATTACTCACTGGCTATTTTTAACTATTCCTGTAAAGGGATAGTGCACTTTTATTAGTTTCTTGTAAATGTAGATTTTTTTAAAGCACAGTAATTGTTGTGGTTGATAATTTTGCATCTCAATGGTTGTATCTGTTTACATGTTAATCTAGAGGTAAAACCAAAATGCAGACTTGTGGGGGGAAAATGTGCAGGATTTGATTATTTGCTGTTATTTATTAAATATATATAAAATATATTTGTAAGTTTTTTGGTCTGAAGATTTATTTTAAAGTATAGTACTCAATTTATTATTTATGAATCTATGAGAAAAATCTGTCTTTATGATTAAAGAACTTGACTTGAAAGAAATGGATGAATGTGGATTGGAAAGAAGAAAATAAGTAACATTTTTGAGTACCTTGCATTATATTTGGACTATTTCATTTTTACAAAGAAAACCTGTATTATTGCTATTAAAGTAGAGTAATGTGGAGTTCAAAGAGGTTAAATAACTTTTCCAAAGTTAAATAGCCATCAAGTCATAAATATAAGATTTGAAATCTGCCTTACTAAAATTGTTACCCACAGTCTCAAATATTAGTGGACTATAAAGAGAAAAAAAATCTTCTAATATAGGCATATCAAACAGGCATCAGTTGTAACCTAAAAAAGTTAAAATTTGTATGGTTTCATTTGGTGGCGGAAGACTTACGGGTCTTTGATAAGGCTAAGTATTGGTATGTAGAATAAAGTAGTTAGAAAATAGTTGAATGTCAATTGCATATATTTTAATAACATGCAAGATTATCACTGGATGGTTATGCTCTTAGTAAGAGAACAAATTTGATTTACTGAAATATTTCTGTTTTGAAAGAATAGTATTAAGTAAACTGATAAAAAAGAAACTAATTGTATGGATGCTATGTTAGAATTCTTTTTTATATAGGTTTTGTTCTTAATTCACTCAGTTACTAACTGAAAACATTTTGAACAGAGAAAGGTTATTCATTTTAATAAACTTTCCCCATACAGAATAGAATTGTTTTCAAAAATTGGTATCTGTTTTTAATGATTTGACTGAATAAAAAAGTTTCAATATTATTTCATTCTCATAAAGTAATACTAAACAGATCACAGCTAAGATGAATTAGTATGACAATTTATTATATTTTTAGCAAACTAAAAGTAACATGACTATTTTTTATGTAGTTTGCGTATTGTGTATATCTTGTGTGTATCTTAGTGTGTGTGTGTGTGTGTGTGTGTGTGTGAAAATTCATTTTAGTAATATTTGGTCTGTTTGGAATAGGTTATTTCTACATCTAAATCAATTGTGATGAAAAGATTTTAAAAGTGAAAAAGTGCATTTGTGTTTTGATTACTGCCGAATGCATTAAGTCTTTGCTATTCAGTATTTTTCCTTTATTAAAAATAGGGGAGTCATTTGACCTTAGGACTGATGAAATAAGGATAGTGTTGTTGGAGCTGAACCATCTCCAGCAAAACATTTTGCATGAAAAGATGGCATTTATTTTATTGTTTATTATTGCTCTTACTATGACCGTCATTATTGAAATGTATTACTTAATTATATATGTTGTAAATCAACGACAACTCTTACCTTTTAAAAACTTGGGTAGCATACCTTGGCTAAATCTAGGGAAAACATTTTTAATTAGGGTAGTCTATCTTGCAAGAGATGGAACACACCAAAAGCATTTCCAAAAAAGCAGAAGGATGTGTGCGATTACTACACATCGTTTAAAAGAATTGTGTGGCTAATTTAGATGGGCTGCTCTAGCACTGGTGGTGGGTGAACTCAGATACCTTTACTCTCCATTCTGGCAAAAAGAAATCCTACAGGAAATAGAAATCCTGTAATTTCTTTTATTTTGCGTCTGTTTTCTTTCCATCTGGCAGTTGAAATTTAGAGGGACTTTACCTGCCACCATCATGTTTCTGACACACACACACACACACACACACACACTTATGTGTGTTTTCTAGATGGCATCAATGACCCCTATTATCTACCATCTTAAGTAGTGCAGTCAATACCATTTTAAATAGGAACTCATTCGCAAATAATCATAGGTTTGTTCTCAGCCTAAAAAGATCTTACTTGACAGATCTTACTTGACATTCCCTATGCCTTGGCAGTTTCTCTCTTAATTTTTTTTTTTAATTTTTTTTTTTCTTCTTCAGCTCAGGTACCTGACAATGATGAGCAGTTTGTGCCAGACTATCAGGCTGAAAGTTGTAAGTATAGTATGACTCATCTCTTGTATTTTTCTTTTTCTTGTTTCCTTCTTTTATTCTTTCTCTTTGGTTGGTTTCCACTTCTAGTGTCTGTTCTTGCATTGTGCCAGCACCTGTTAGCTTGTGGTCATGAGGTGATTTTATTTGGCAGATTGTGACATACAGTCTCTACTGTATGATCTGAGCAGAGCTTCAAATAGGAGGCAAGGAAAACTGATTTGATTAAAAGATGATCCTGTTCTTCAAATTTGCTAAATATCCTTGGAGAGGAAACGATGTGATCTAGGAATCAAGTGCAAGTGTTTACTTCCAGTTTGCCAACATATTCGCAAGGAAAAGTTTGGATGCTGATGGCGGACAGCCCGAGTTAAAAATCCATAGGAGATTAGTTATTGTATAATTTACAAAAAATTCAGGACCAAGCATTCATTAGCTTATTGCATTATTTTGCAGTCTTGGATTATCATCTGCTTTGATTTCATTTTTAGTCTGAAATTTCCTGCTTCTGGTTACTATAACTCCAGTGGGAGTAGCCACTGGCTTTTCTTAGGGTCCCTTCTGTGTTCCTTTCCCTGAGCCTTGCTCCAGGTCCTGACTGTCAGAGAATGTGTGAGGAGTGATTCATGGGATACTCACCCTCCCTTAATTGCAGAGTGAGCAGTTTGCCTGTACAAACATGGTTGCCTCAGGGTTTACTGCTGATATTTATACTTTGCCGTTCTACCAGCTAACTGTAGCTATTGACCCGAGGAGCAAATAGTAAGGAAAAGGTGATAATACCATTTTGATGATGAAATTGGCCTAATGTATTTTTGTTCTTTAGCGCCTTTTAGAGCTCTAACTTGTTTCATTTTTTCCAGACCATTGGCAATATCAGAGGAGGCAATATCAGCAGTAACGAGAGATGTTTAATACCTTACAATGTATCAAACTCATATTTTCACACCTTAATATCATAAATCTATTATAATACCTGTATTACCTCAAGTAACAGATGTTTGTGGGTAATGTTTTCAACTTTCATGTTTGTTATCTTAAATTTCCCAGGTGTGGAGGATTGTGAGAGATTTTTCCAGATGTTTTATCTCCTATGTTACTTGTTTTCGTTCAACTTGATTTAAAAAAAAAATTATCATGGTAAAATGTGCATACCATGTAATTTACCATTTTAACCATTTTTAAGTATGTAGTTCATTGGCATTAAGTACCAGCTCCGTGCTAAGTAGCCATCACTACTTTCCATCTCTCTAGCTTTTTCACCATCGGAAACTAAAGCGTTGTACTCACAAAACAGTAACCCCCATTCTGCCAGCCCTTCTTAACCGCTGTATTATCATTTTTGTTTTTGACCCGGGTAGAGAATTCTGTGTGCTGTTTAGTGGTCTGAATACAAGTATTTGGCATACACTTTCAAGAAACCTAATCATGGATGATACAGACCTTAATTAGGGACTCTCAGAAGACTTCCTCGCATTGATTAAAATTTGGGAAGAAAAAAGTCATATCCAACATTTCCTTTCCTGTGGGGCATTAAGTTCTTTCTAAAAGTTAAATCTGTTATCTGAGTTCAAGAATTAGTCTCCCTGAGGCATTTTACATTGGAAGCAACTGATGATGATTCCAATATTATACCCAATGTCAGGGTAAAATAAACTACCTGGTGGTCGTAACTTCTTTCCTGTTTGATTTTTTTTTTTTTCAGCTTTTCTTATTCTTGAGTATTTCATGTACTTGAACACTCATGTTTTGGTCACAGTGGTGTGATTTTTTTCCTTTCTCTTTTTGTCCCTAGCACTCCTTCTCCTGCTAGTCATCTTCTCTTTTTTTTCTTCTGAGCTTCTGTCCCCAAACATTTCCTTTTATTTTACATGCTTCATGTCCGTGCTATATCCTGAGAATTTCCTATGTTATGGGAAAGGTCTACATCTGTGCTGCTCAACACAGTAGGCACGACCCACATCGGTCACTGACCACACAGTCAATGTGGCTTAATGGGACTGAAGAAATTATTTTGAAATTTTATTTTATTTTGATTACTTTAAATTTGGACATATGTGCCAGCTGGTTGCTGCATGGTCAGTGCAGCTCTGTCCAGCAGTGTCTCCCAGGTTGTTATCATCAGCCTGAATCTTCCCCCTGCATATGTTTATCAGATAGCCTCATCTGATCTACACGAGGGTTCTTGTACAAATTAGAATAAGGTGACACCTCTGGGCTCATCCCCTCAGCCTTCGGCAGTATGTCAGCATAAAATGCTATTTACACATGTCCCCAGTCTTCAGCGAGAGGCTCCATGGACAATTCCCACTCAGCAAGTCCAACATTCAAATGATTTTTTTCCTCCTTGGCCAACATTTGTCTCCTACCTTTGTTGCCTTTCTAAATTAATGGCATTACCACACAAGTTGAAAACCGGTGATTTATCCTTTGTCCCCTCAGTTCTTCACAGTAAACCTCCAATTACTAACCAAGTTGTTTAAGTGGACCTTTCAAAAAAATACCTTAATTTCCTGGCCTCTACTCTATCCCTATCTTCTGCTTTGGTTTATGCACAGATTCTGCCTTGACTGAATTTCTGAGTCAGCCGCAACGTGAACACACAGCTCTCCAGCCTTGTTAATTTTCTCCTCAGACTTCTTACAGGACAAAGTCCTAATTTCTTAGCTGTACAGGCCTTGACTCCCTTGTCAGTTTTAACTCTTGGTGCTCCAGCTCCTTACTCCTTATGTTCTTTGCACATTAGCCCTTCTCATTTTTCAGTTCCTCATGAAGATCAGGCTATGCCTCTTTGTCCTTTCACTTGTTCATCTTGCTTTAAAGCTTTTCACTTTTGCTTTACAGTCTGATGAACCTCCTGTTTTCAGACTTAGCTAAGGGTTTACCTGATAGAAGATTTTCTCAGTCTTTTCTTGCCACCTGATCTTGCAGAGTTAGTGGGACTCTACAGAAAAGTATCTCTTGTATTATTATCTTATTTTAGATACCTGTGTCTTTGATACGATTGAGAACTTTCTGAAGATTAGGATCATGTCATACCAGCATCCCATACATTTTATAGAAGTTCCATAAGTAAAACTGTCATCGTAATCATGATCAGCTTCCTATGCTTATTTTCTCCTAAGTATTTTCAGTGTTTTAATTCCCTTCTTAATGTAGAAGCATATGATCTTGCCTTTATAGTATGTTTGGTCTTGTTCTTGGAAAACTTGCTAAGTGCATAAATGTTTAACCAAATATTTTCAGGATAGTAACATTTCATCTTACTTCATTTAGTGAATATTTAGTTTAACAAGAATGACTTTAGGACTGTGAATAAAACACCTGATTATGAAATAAATCTATAAGGAAGGGTAAAAATAATTCAGAAATAGTCTAGTAAAAAGAAACTGGAGGAATATTTTATCTCAAGTTTTCACTGATATGAGAACTATTATTCTGTTGAGGGTGGCCAGCTAGTTTTGGTCTTCACTGAGGAGAGAAGAAGAGGGAAATTATTTAGAAAGAGAAATAAGGCATTTGGATTCAACTTTTTTAAAAAGGATTTTTGGGTGAGAAGGTTACGGAATTTTGGAACTGAGATGTTATATGGTCTGTGAAATGCCTTTTACAAATATTTCATTCTTATCTGTCTAGGGATGCTTTCTGGGTGGAGGGATCCTAGCTCTCAGAATAGAAAGAAACTCCATCCCCCTGTGTGGCCTGTCTATAAATTCTGTGGGGCTATTTTTTCAAATGTGAATAATCAAATTTCCTTACGTACCTCAGTGAAATAAGATGCTTCTGTTTTTGCTTTTATTGCTTTAGTCCTTCAGTAAATAGAGGTTAGGAGAACTAACAGGACAATTCTGCTCAACATTGGATTGTAGAACATACATTTGAATGTAATCTGTTTAAATATATGTAGAAGAGTAGCCAACAGAGCATCCAAAATTTGTGCAAATGAGATTAAACCATAACACTTAGTAACTTTCTAAAATTTTCCATTAAAACATTTTTATTTTTCAAAGAGAGAGAGAAAGAGTGAGACAGAGGGACACCCTTGATAGGATCGGTCAAGCTGAGATCTCCTTTCAGCCCTCCCACTAGTCAGAATCTCAGGTGCATGCACACCTGCCCAGTGACTTTCAGGTCTACTTGAGATTCGAACTCACCGCTGACCTTGTGACTTCTGGCACTGAGAATCAGTACAATACTGCTTGCGCCACTGAGGCTGGGCTGAGAATTCAGAGTGCTTAAAATATGAATGAGATTTATCTTTCTGAAGTAAATGCAAATTTTTATATAAACTGAATTCTTGTAAATTGTGTATTTTTAAAATTACATCATTACTCTTACAGGAGGGAATTTTAAGAAGTTTGTGGAAAGATGGAATTAAAGTATGAGTTTATTGTGGTGCAAAAAAATTTTGAAATCTGTGCACATTTTTTTCATAGTAGGCATTTTCCATGAACTTTTGAGGACCCCTCTCTTTTTAAATCACGTACTCTAAATTTTGTTGTATCAGTCTATCACCTTTAATTTTGTTCTTTATCACAAAGCTATATATTATTTTTATAACTAATTTGTTTTCATTTTGTTGTGTTAGTTCACTTCACTCATCTCTCTGTAGTGAGCAACAAGGTAGATGATAGTCACATTCACATTTCACATTCTCTCAGAACGCTTTCAAGAGTATGAGGAGTCTTCAAAAAACTCATAGAAAATGCATATTATGGAAAAACTGCATGGATTTCAACATATTTTTTCACTAAATAAACTCATACTTTAATTCTGTTTTCCACAACCTTTTTGAAGTACCTGTGAATAGCCAGGTTATGCAAAATTTCCAACAGAATAGGATGAATTGTTGTCACTCTTTCTTCTCTTACACTCCAGAACACACACTAGAATGCAAGTCAATTAGAATGATGTTATTAAAGGAAGAATCACACTGATTCTTCTCTCCAGACACATAGTGAGAGGGACAGTAAGAATCACCTCCCAGGGGGATAGCCATGCCACAATCCATTCTGCATTTTCCTCCCGGGATCTTGAACTCAAATGTATACACGCCTGGCTTGAGTTTCAAGCAACTGGGTCTAGTACTTGAACCGTGGTTGGCCTATGAGGGAGTCTGGCTATATAATTGCTATAGCACCTACTGACCACTCTCCAATATATTTATAAAAGTACATCTTTTGCTAATTTTTATATTTTATGTGATATTTTTGGTATGTTGCTAGAGGATCTTCTGAAAATAACTAAGACAAACCATTTCATGGGGACTTTCTTGTTTAAAGTCACTGTTACATGGGTAACTCTTCAAGTAAATAAGTCATAGCTGCACTTTGTTTTCTTTTTTTTTCGAATAGTACTTTGACATTTTTTTTAATGAAGTGAAGAAAGAAATACCTTAACATTATTATTACAAATCTGCCACTTCAAAAACTGAAGTCATAAAGAGTTCTGTGCAAACCCTCGCTGAATAATTCATTTTATGTTAACATGTACTTGCTGAGATTTGGAAAATGTCATTAATGATTTCTATATTTTAGTTTTCTGTCTTTCTCTGTTATTTCTGCATTTTGTTCATTTTTATACATACAGTGAGTACTTTATAAAAGCTTACTTTTTCATTACTAATTTTGAAACCTTTCTTGCTTTGTTAAATTTTGGATTATGATTCGCTAGGATGACTGTTTTCTTTTATTCCTCTGTCCTATACTGAAAGGAAAGAACACACTCAAAGAAGAATCTCATTTTTAGAATCTTAGAATATGAGGTTTTTACCATGTTTTCCTTGTTTTTGTTTTTGTTTTGGAGAGGTTTTTGCTATAGGGCACATGTACTCACCAGAAAGACAGAGAGAAACAGAGAGACAGAAAGCGAGAAATCACCCCCCAGGGGGGGATGATCATGCTGCAATCCCTTCTCCTCCATTCTCCTCTTGGGATTTTGGGCATGCACGCACACGTGCCCAATGTGAGTTTAAGACACTGGGTCCGGGACTCGAACCGCAATTGACTACATGGGAGTCCAACGACATAGCCATTACGCCAACTGCTGGTCCCTGTTCTTTTTTTTTTTTTTTTTTTTTTTTTTTTTGAGGGGAGCAAACATATTTACCATGTCACTGCAATTAGACTCAAACGATCTGTTTCAAGGATGAATAATAGCATGCTTTCCTTGCCTGAAGAAGTATGCTTGAGATCTAAGCAATAGTTGGCTCTTGAAGGTTCTATTTTTTTTCTTTTTATTTTAAGTGCCAGAGGGCATGTGAACTTGGAGAGACAGAGAGAGGAAAAGAGAGAAAGCACTTTTTAGCAGGTTGCAATCCCACTACAATCCCTTCTCCATTTCTCCCTCACGTTGGGATTTGAGGCATGCACACACATAATGCCAGATGTGTTTTCAAATCAAAAGAGCTGGGATTGAAATTGTGGTCTACCATGTGGAATGTGGCTTCTTTTTAATTCCTAGGCTTCAATGCTGTACTTCTAAGTGTCCTTTTTATACTTCTTTTCTCTTATTTCAGTTTCATTAAATTTTTGTCCCCTTTTTTAGAGTTTGGTTTGTTAAAGGAATATATTCGTAGAGTATGGAAAAAATTAGACAATTTCTCCACATCCCACAGTCTTTCCATCTCCATCATACTGGAGTCACTTATAGTTTAGAAGCACATACCTTATTTTTTTTAAAGAATTATTTATTTTATTTTATCTATTTATTTTTTTTTAATTTCACCAGAGACAGAGAGAGAATGAGAAAGTGAGAAAGTAGGCTGCTAGGTCTGGGACTTGAACCATTGTCGGCCATGTGGGAGTCCAGCACCTTAACCACTATGCCACCTGCCAGTCCCAAAGCACCTTTTTTTAAAAAAAATTATTTTGTTTTATTTTAGTTATTCATTCATTTAATTTAATTTGACCAGCGACACACACACACACACACACACACACACACAGAGAAAGAGAGAGAAAGTGAAAAAACAAGCTGTGACATCAGGACTTGAATGTGGCCAGCCATGTGGGAGTGTCCAGCGCTTTAACCACCATGGCACCTGCTGGTCTTCCAAAGCACATACCTTTTAAACTGGATCTTCCGAGTGTTGCTTAGTAAGAACCAAGGCATTAACAATAACACCCTGTTGTAAGTCTGTTTAGTAGGGTTTCTGGTCAGTAGATCTTCTATTCTACTCTCCCTGGGGCACAGGTCTCCTTTGTCTGTCATAGTCACAGCCCCACAGCCACTGTTTCAGCAAGACAGAAATTTCAATTTGTTGCTTGATTTTCCTATAATTTTTCTCTAATCAAAATACAGGGACCAGCAGTTAGTGTAATGGTTATGTCTCTGGATTCCTATGTAGTTGACCATGGTTCGCATCCCGGACCTGGTGGTTTAAAACTCACGCCGGGCGCATGTGTGTGTGTGCCCAAGATCCGAGAGGAGAATGGAGGAGAAGGGATTGCGGCATGGCCATCCCCCCTGGGGGGTGATTTCTCGCTTTCTGTCTCTCTGTCTCTCTCTGTCTGGTGAGCGCACACGCCATATAGCAAAAACCTCTCCAAAAAAAAAACAAATCCAGTGAGAAATAGGCTCCATCTTGCCAGAATTGTTGTTATAGATAACTTCCTAGGAATCAATCAAGTCCAGGAGAAGAAACAAAATTATACACTCTGAGTATGTCACTTAACATTTATTTACATATTTTTAAATTGACAGAGGAATAAACCTCTCAAACCCAGGCCACATTATAACTCTTTGACATTTTTTTGTAAGGAAACATTAAGGGTAGCATCTAAATATGGTGAGTGCATGCTCAAATTTAAAAATAGACTTTAGAAAAAAACAATAATGAGGGAATAATGTGTAAGTAGAAATGACTAGAAAGACTATGTAGATAGAGGGATAAAACTATTTGTCTTAATCTTTAAAAAGTATGCTGTTGTAAATACCTTCAATATTTTTGGTTTCGTCAGTTCATTCTTGTTAGGGTAGACAGGTCAGATGTAATGCAAAGATGAAAACCAAAGAACAAAACAAAATTAAAAACTATAAAAAAGAAAACCCTGCGGTTTGTTGTTCATTATAACAGAAACATAAAAGGATATACCTCCACCTAAGTCTTTAGCAATTTCTTTTCTGTTTTATTTAGTCTTTATTTTTGTCCTCAGTATAAAATATATCCCAGAAATCAACATCTGAATCATGCTCAAAGGAATAAGTCAACAGATATTTTCCATATTTTCTGCCTATAATTAGTAATAATTTATTTTGACAAATGAGATCTTTGTCATCTTTGGTTGAATATCACTCAGTATTAGTACTGTTATGGAGTTATTAAGGCCATGACTTATATAACAAGACTTATTAAGGGTATGAACCAAACAATACTAGTTGGAAAAATCTAAGTTAGGGATGAGGGTAGGAAATTATTTGCAGAACAAAGTATATTTTTTGTTCCAATATATTTCATATACACACTTACATATTATGATTTGTAAAAAGGCAAGCACAGCATTTCTTAGTATTTGAAAATAAGAGCAAAACAGTAATAAAAAAAAGTATGTTTGGGAGACATCCACTTCATAGAATATGTAAACTTCATGAAATAACATATAAACGAGAAATACTTTTTGCTAAACCAGTACATGTGGACCTTTATGTCAATTGTCTGTTTAGTGTTCATAGTGGATTTTTATTTATGTCATTATTTTTTCCATTTTTTCCCTATTATAACAGTAAAGATCTATTTAAAACGCAGAAGGCATATTTGCTTCTGTCTGTTATTGAATTTTCCTCTAATGACAGTTTGTGTTGTGTCTCACTAAGTAAAAATGTTGGTTTGATGTTGCTTTTTACAATCGAATGAATTATGCACCAACAAGCACTACTTATATTTGACAATAGCTAAGGGTGATGTTAACCAACAATTCAGTTCTTGACAGTATATCACTAATGGCTAGATTAAAAATCCTGTTTAAACAATATCTGATTAAGTTTAAAATAAGACAAAGCCATTTAGTGCAGTGGTTTTATAGGTGGTCTTTTTTTCCCCCTAAGTTTATTTATTCCTTCAGAGATAGGGATAGAGAGAGAGTCACCCTCAACAGGGTCTTCATGCTGCAATCTTTGTACAGACCTCGGTCACCCTGCACTTCGGCACGCACACCTGGTATACACAGGCAGACCTCGGGATCCATACAGGGACTTTCCTATGTTGGTCCAGTTGCATTACTGTAACACCATTGTCTGGGATCATGTGCAGCTTTTGTATCTTATTTAAATATAGATTGACAAATAATTTTTTTGCTTTTGCTTTTACTGTAGATAGGACAAGATTAGTCTCTTCAGATATTTGTTTCACAATACTCCTGTTATTGGCTTTACAATCCTGTTAAGAGTAAATTTTAGACTACACAAAAGAGGTTTGAATTGTAATGGGTTTCTTTATTTATCTCTTATTGGAAGAAAAACTTTCATCCACAATTTCCACTTGCAAAATTGAAGTGAGTAAATTTTTACAAATGAGATCTCTATCCATTATGTTCATTTTTATTATGTCGGTATGAATAATAAATATCAACCATGGGACAATTCTTATTTTACTTCAGAGATTTTAGTTTAACTTGTTTAAATATATAAACATCCATATAGTTGTAATCTATTCAGATGCTAAACTGGTATATAAGACTTGAGAAATTTATTCATTCAAATATGTTTTAGAACTGTTATGAGCCAGGTTGAGTTCTAAGTATTGGTGTCCCACTCATAGACATGCCTGAATACTATCTCTGCTATCATGGAGCTCACGTTCTCATCACATGTAACTAAGTAATGAAGTGGTTTGCCCCATGTGGCATAATAGGACATTGTTGGGGCGCGGGAGTCAGTGTCTGTGCATAATTATTGTGTAGTCAGATGCTGACCTATTAAATTCTAAAGAAAAATACCTAGATTTTTTCCTTTAATTTTTTAATGTTTTATTTATTTATTTATTTATTCCCCCAAAATGCACTCTGCTCAACGATGTGGCCCTAGATTTCGCAGTGGGTGACTGCCAGTGCTGATGTTTACACGTCTTTGGCCTTTTCCAAAATTCCCATGATGGGGGACTAAGAAGAGTATTTTATGGCCTTTCAAACATTATATTCTGTGATGTTCATTATTACTGTCAAGGGGAAAAAGAAAGAAGCAAAAAATTTATGGGATAAAAATGGAAAATTATCTGTCAATAATGTGTATGATAATATCTTTAACTAGACTAACATACAGTGTATTCATGCTGGGAAAATTTATCTTGCAAGGTGTAATGATATATAGTAATGGAATGTATTAAAAATAATTAAAATTAAAATCCCTTTCTATACCTTCTCCCACACACAAAAAAATTGCTGTATAAAATTATTTTACTTGACTTGCAATCGTAATTGTTTAAGATTCAGTTTAGGTGTCACTTATTCCTTGATTGTCTTAGAATTAAGCACAGGTGTGTGACAATAAATGCTTTACATATATATCTGATTTTAAATCCTGTCTTGACTGGTTTGTAGAAGATGAGTATTGTCCTACTCATATTTGTATAATTCTCATGTTGTAAGTATTCACTGAATACTGAATTGAATGGAATGAATAGTTTCTTGAGTATTCAGAATTTTAAACCAATGTTAATATACTCATCTTGCACAGGTGGCTTGAGTTGCTTGAATTCCAGTGTAAAATCTGCTTTTATTTTCACCTGTTTCATTTTTATAGGAGGGATAATGGAAAGCTATTTGCATTTATGTTACATTAGGGCTAAATCTCAGTTATCAGATTAGGGATCTCTAATAAATATTATTTGGTAGTCATTTCTCACTATACATTTCACAGTAATTTCAATGTAGACAAATACTCTGAAATAACTCGATAGAGTTCCCGTTGTATGTAAAGGCAAACCTAGGGCATAAAATAATCAAGTAATTAAGGCATGTGATAGCTAAAATCACACAGCTCAGATCCCAGCTCATAGGTGCTTAAGGGTTTGGAGAGCTTTTTTCCCTGACAACCAGTACTTAGATGATTTTAAAAAGTTTTAAAACGGTTTCTATTCTGAAAAAAAAAAAAAAAAAAAAAAATCCAGGGCGGGCCTGTGGACGAGTAGTTAAGGGAGCTGGAGCCCGCATGCTAACTATAGTTCAAATCCTGGCCCTCACAGCTTGAAAAACATGCACACATGCTCCAAGTTCTGGTAGGGTGGAGAAATGGTGGAGAATTAATTTTAATTTTAGCATGACAACATCCTGTTAGGGGTGCTTTCTCTTTTTGTTTCTTTCTCTCTGGCTGTCTGGCCAGCTGATTCACCCTCTGACAATTAAAAATAAATCCACTTGGGGCCAGCAGGTGGCATGGTGGTTAAGGTGCTGGACTTCCACATGGTTGACCACAGTTCGAGTCCTGGACCCGGCATCTTGCTTTCTCATTCTTCCATTCTCTCTCTCTCTATCTCTCTCTATCTCTCTCATCGTATTGAATAGTAATAATAATCATAATAAATAAAATTAAATAAATAATTATTAAAGAAAATCCACCTGGCTAACAAAGAATATTCTCCATTTGGGATGTTGATACTACTTGAAATTTCTTCTCATCAGGGTATAATAGGTTAGAGAGAAATCAAGAGAATCTTCAAATAGGATTTTGTAACAAAAAAGATATTTTGTGGACTCATTTGAGCTAGTAATTTTGGGAAAATGATATAGGAGTTTGTGATATTTGAGAGTTGTTTCAATTTTCATCTTGGGCTATGGTGCTTACATTTCTCTGCCTCAGAAATGTTTCATTTTATTCAGAATTTGAGAAATTTAAGATACCACCATATATTTGAATGTCTCTTATGAGCAGGTTTTGAGCTCAGAAATATTTCAGACAACTGTATTTTCCTCACTGGGAAGAAGGACCATTTGGGCAATGGAGGCTGTAGTTGTAGCCGGTGCAAAAGCAAAGGTATTTGTATAGTACTAGAAGGAGTAGGAATATTTATAGCATACCAATGTAGTAGTGAATGGTTATGGAAATCCAAGCTGCTGCTTGAAGAGACATAGTAAATTAATAACATCAATGCTTTAAAGCTGAAAAATTATAATCCCAAAAGGTTATTGGCCTCCCTCTGATTTTAAAAGAAAAAAAATTATATGTCTTAATTGTGTGTTGGGAATATAGCAAATAAGAAAAAGGTGAACCTAGATACCTTCACTGTTAGTGGCGTTTTCTTTATCAAATTCTCTGTGACTTGGAGTAAGAAATAACTTTTTTTACCCATTTTCTGTTAAAGACGGAACTTTTCAACTCTGCTGCCTCGCTGACACAAGTGCATATTTTTTGGATAAAAGAATGAATTCAATTCAGTACATTTTTATGCCACATTTTTTTGTTTATCTACTTTATCAGTTTTAGTGTCTCTACACTTAATTCTTAATTTACTGCTATTTAGGTTTCTCGCCTCAAGATCCAATCTATACACCAGAATAAATTTTTGATAATACATTTTGATTAGGAAGACATGTATATATCCCCTTTTCTTCACTTTTTTCCCCTGAACTTTTCAGTGCTGACATTTCACCCTAGACCTTATGTTTTCTCTCTTAGAATTCCTTCCAGCTACAGAGTTGCTAGCACACATTCTGTCAAAATACTATGAAGGCCACCGGACCCCGTGAAAAAAGGCTCAGTCCTATCAAGATGTATGGATAGTATTGAAGTAAACCTCTCAGTAGTGTTTTTCCTTTGAAATAGCGGTCATGCTGTGAAGTGAACTTTTACTGCTGTTTGAGGTGGTTTTTCTCTGTCCTCATGGACACAACAGCCTTATTATGTTGATTTGATTTGACTCTCTAGTCCTTGGCACTGGGGCCAGAACTTCAGGTGATGCACCAGTCTCAACTCATGGGTATGCAGGGAAAGCCAAGTAACTGGATGTCATTGCTCTGTTTTTCTGGATGCTTTTGCTTTCCCGAGATGCTACATTCTTGTTTTCTTCCAGAGTAATCAAACCCTATTTTCCTTTCTGAAAGCTTTACTTGCATTCACAGTGTTATTGCAGATTAAAGGCTGGAGCATTAGAAAGTTATCAGCTAATCAATAAGCTTCAGTCATCCCATCTTGTGATTAAGCTAGCCCATTGATCAAAGTGGAAATTTAGCCTTTTAGATTGTAAATGGCAATTTCTAAAGTTTCAGAGAATATGGTTATGGGATGTATATACCATATTCTGTCATACACAGAGGTGGGCATATAAATTTATATGTCTGATAAACACATAAACAGACCCTATATACAAATGACTCCTTCTGAATTTCAGGTAAAATATTACATTATCTTCTTAAATTTGTTGTCAAATTCTAATCATCAGTACACTCCTCTTACCATATAATGACATTTCAAAAGTTCATGGAAAAATGGAATGGAAGTGTGAGTTTATTTTTATGCAGAGACAATTAAAATCTATGTGTATCTTTTTCATAAAATACATTTTCCACGAACTTTTTGAATAGTCTCCCCATCTTAAAACATTTTTTTTTCCATAATGAAAAGTAAGTTCAGTAAACATTCTTAGTGTTGGTCACTGTGCTAGATACTATAGAGTGAGAGCTAAATACCACGATAGTGCTATATACTATGGAGTGAAAGCTAAATACCACGGTAGCAGTAACATTATTATTTTGGTTTAGCGTTTTAGAGTTAGTAAACCATTTTCACAGTCCACATTTCACTTGCTTTTCTCAGTGACCCTGGGATGTTGGCAATGAGAATGAGGCTCGTACAGGTTTAATGTGGTTTCCACAGTTCTACAGGTAGTGAATAGCAGAACCACAAAGCTTGGCATTTTTTCTTATTTGCGTTTCAGCCACATGTGTTGAATTGTCATTTATTGACTTACTAGGACTAGATAAGTCACCCAAATACATATAATACACATTTTTGCCACATGCAACTCATGCACACATAAATGTGTATGTTTGTATAATGCAGTAGAGGAATTTTTTTCTTTATTATTTACAGGGTCCTTCTAATTTATAACATAATACACACAAAACAAACATATATGAAACATAAGGTTAGGGTAGATAGATAGTCCCCCAAGTTTCCTTAGGGAGAACTGTATGGAAATCCTCATCCTTGTGCTTTGAATTATAGAAATGTGGTTAAGTCCCGTGTATACATAGGTCTTGGCTTTCGGGATCCTGAATGTTTGCTTAACAAAATAATGATGCTCACAAAAGAGCATCTTTAAATATCAGTTTGGACCCTGTTTGTCTTTGTGTAACATATAATTAGACCAGAAACATTAGCTAGTATTTGCTGAAATTAATTGCAAATCAAATTAGGCATTTTGATATGTCTGATATGTTTTTATATCCATCCATGCTATTTATAGTATTGATGTTAGTACTTAAGCCATCATATACACATGAGAGGATTTATCCAGGGAACTAAGAACATGTATTGGTTAAGAGCAGGACATTAGACTTAGGACCCTTGTGTTCAAATCTCTATTTGAACAGATGACCTTGTAAAAGCAACTTAAGGTCATCATGCCTTGGTTTTCTCTTGCATGAAAAGATTATAATATTACCTCCTTTAGAGTGACTTGACTTTCCATCATGCATGTTTGTATAAAATATACAATAGGTTTGTCACATGGAAAGCACTATATAAGCCTTCACTCTATATAAAATATATATGAAATATACAAAACAAAACATTCATATTGTAAGTGCATTCACTTATGATCAACTTACTTTTCTGTGTTGTTTTTGTTTTCATTTTTTTACCATATTCAGAATTATATTTGCACCTACCAAACTATAAGCTATATCTACGCATACTATAAAATAGTTGTAAGAGCAACTTTTATTGCTCAACAGTTTTGTGCATATCCACAGTGGTACTGTCAGAAGAAACTCTGAAGTCTTGTTTGTTCAAACTTACTGTCATTTGGACTGTAGGTAAGAAAATGTCTGGTACTTGTAATACAGTTATAAAATCAGTTAGCATCTTATGTTTAAGATTATGGGTTATAAATTTTAGTTGATCAGGGATACCCTAATTTGTAGATCTAGAAAAATTGTCTGTATCTTCAATGTTTTTGTTGATTTTGAAGTTGATGTATTCATTGAAAGAGAAAAAAGTGTTGATTTTTCAATTAAGATGCAACCTTTACAATGCAAAGCAATAATAATTATAGTGTTCACTCTGCCTGAAGAAAAAATTTCACTAGTTAAATAGCAATAATCAAGATGAGAACTACATTAGAAGGGTACTAATTTTATGATCATCTCCATTTAAATAATAAAAATGAATCCACAGGACCCTTGCCGTAACACTACTTTCTATGAAGTGGTATTTAGCTTCAGATATGGCCCTCTTGAAGCCCATTTAAAATTAATTGGCTGTTTAAATTGTGAATGACCAAAGATCATCCTTACAAATAGCTATTTCTCCAGTGAATTAATTATTTGTCAGTGTTTGGGCTTCTATGGGACCACATATGTTTGACCTAATGCACTTCACAAGTATTAATGCAATCATTCTTAACAGATTCTTATGTTTTCAACTTCTAAGAAAAATCAACAATGGCAAGAAAACAGTTTAGAATATAAAAGTTTCAGCAATTGTATTCTGCATGGTAAATTTAAGACAAATAGATTCTAGTTTTCTTCCCACAAATAGAATTACTAGCATCAGGAGATTATTCAGCATTGAAGTAGAGGTCTGAAAGTAGACTTAGCCTTACCAGGCACTGTGTGAGCTTTGGAGTTCAACATGTTCAGGTTCAAATTCTAGTTCTACAATTTACGATTTTTGTGATTTTTGTACCAATTACTTAACTTTCTTGAGTTGCATAAGGAAAAGAGAAAAGAAAATGGATTGAGGTAATGATTAAATGAGATATGTTAAGATTTTGGCACATAGGTTGGTAGTAAATAACTCAGTAACTCAATAGAAGTAAGAAAATATCAGTATCTCTTTAATACATATACTTTTTTGAGCCCAGAGATTTCATAAACTACAGCAATAGTAATAAAGACTAATGCCAATAACACTATTTAAAAATAATTAAAAAGGTTGTATTTGATTTAGCAGTGAAAGACTTTGGTTGTAATGTCATTCCTACATGCTAATAGCATATCATCCATAGATAGGTATTATTATTCAAGATAGATTATTTTCCAAAATAGGCACAATAGCTTCCTTTCCATCATGTTTCACTACCATTTCGAAAGGAGGAAATTTTGCAGATGTAGCAGTTTATACATTACACGTAGTTTTCTAAGCAGTTCCTTTAAGAGACATAAACAATTCATTCATGACTCCCAGTTTGGAAAAAAAAAAAAAAAAAAAAAGCTTCTAGAGAACAAACCATTTTTCTTTTACAAAGAATTATTTTATTTAACTATGTTCATTTTAATTTGACCAGAGGGACAGAATAAGAGAGAGAGAGAGAGAAAGAGAGAGAAAGCTGCCAGGTCCAGGACTTGAACCATGGTTGGCCATGTGGGAGTCTAGTGACCTTAACCACCATGCCACCTGCCAACCCTAAGAACAAACCATTTTTAAGCTGCGGTTTTAATTGAGCATCATTCCATTTTAAAAATTATATGGCTTTCTTGCATAATTACAATGCCAAGATAAAGATAGACAAAATATTTAAGTATATATTTATATAGGATACAATTTGTATGCATAAAAATATATTTAAAAAAACATGATTCTTGCCTCCAAAAACTTACTGGAAAGTTTAGAAGAAGAGGAGGAAATAGGATGGGAATAGTTTGTTGTTGTTGTTGTTTTAAATAACTTTAAGTACAGTAGAGCGGGGAGTTACCATACTTAACTAGGAGCACAGGCTCTGGAGTACTACTACTTAGACTTAATGCCCATATCTGTTTTTTTCTAGTTGGGTGATCTTGGAGAGTCATTTTATCTAACACTATTCATTTCCTCATCTTCCAAGGGGCTTGAAATAGTAAGGATGCCAAGTATGTAATAAGGATAAAATAAATCAGGGTATTCATATTTATTAACATCATTGCTATTATTAACAATAAGATACCACAGACTATAAATTAAATTCGATAGATACTACATACTATAGTTGTGTTGTTTTGTTTTTCTAATGAGAGAGTAACACAAACTGGTTTGTTGAGAACAGTCTCATGAAAAAAATTAAGCATATCCTGGGACTAGAAACCCAGGCTTACAAAAAATGAAAAATGACATGAGCCTAGAGGTTATCCGCTCAATCTCTCTCCATTTGTTGGATAATGATAGCCTATACTTGCATAGTGCTCGCTGTGTACTAGGTTCTCTTCTAAGCACTTTATGCCTTAATGCATCCTATCTTTACAATCCTTATTTAGTAGGTGCTGTTATATCTACCTTTTTTCAGGTAAGAACATTAAGTCCAGTGTAGTTAAATGGATTGTTTTGGGTCACATAGCAACCAAATTGTACATCTGGCTACAGAGTTTGCTCCTTTAACCACTGTGCTACACCATGTCTCAGAGCTGTGTTTGGAAACTAAAATTGTCAGAGGCTAAACAATTTGACCGGAACCAGCAGATGTTGTAATGGTTACATCACTGGACTCCCATGTCGTTGACGACAGTTCGAGTCCCAGGCCCAGCAGCTTAAAACTCATGCCGAGTGCTTGTGTACATGCCCAAAATCCTGAGAAGAGAATGGAAAAGGGCATGAACATACTTGTATAGCAAAAATCTCTCTTAAAAAAAAAAAAGGCAGAATAACAAATAACAATGTGACAAATAGTGTCCAAAAGTTAGTGACAGAAGGAGAATTGAATCCTCCTTGGTACCTAATTCTCAATACATCTGTGCTTGCCACATATAAATTGGCTTTTCAGATATGTATGATTTATCCGGTGATGAAGGGAAGGCCTCATGGCCAGGATGAAGAGGAGGTGTTATCTCTCTGAAGCAGGAATGAACATATTCTGTCCTTCAGAGAGAATGGGGGTAGTATTTGAATGTAGAGATGTACATTGTATAGTGGTGGGGCTAAAGTTTGATAGGTCAAAGCCAGTCACATTTTGTGGATTAGCAAAAGTCAATGTGATAAATTTAGACAAGAACAAATGGGCCAGCCTAGAAATTTCAAAGGATGAGATTAGATGTCACATTATTGGAGAGGAGACAGTGGAGAGAAAAATATCCAAAGGAGTTTGATATATATATATATATATATATATATATATATATATATATATATTTGTAAATTCATTTTAGCATTTAGGCATACTTGTACTTACCCATATTTAAACCAAATGAATACTAAAAAATGCACACATATGAGGAGTTTTTAAATGATGTCAGTGGAATCTAATGTGGTAATTCTAATAAATATGTGCTTATTAAAAATTTGGGACCAGCAGTTTGTGTAATGGCTAAGTCGCTGGACTCCCATGTAGTTGACTATGGTTTGAGTCCTGGACCCAGTGGCTTAAACTCACATTGGGTGTGTGTGCATGCATGCCCAAGATCCTGAGAGGAGAATGGAGGAGAAGGGATTGCGGCATGGCCATCCCCCCTGGGGGGAGATTTCTTGCTTTCTGTCTCTCTGTCTCTCTCTGTCTTTCTGGCAAGTGCATGCACCCTATAGCAAAAACCTCCCCCCAAAAAAAAATTATGTATGTATCATAAGGGAAGAAGAATCAGGCTTTATCTGACTTGTATCGCTGTGCACACCCTCATCTTACAAAGCTCATATTTACTTCAAAGGGGTGAGGAGGAGAATGCAAACTAGGCTCATTATGTTTGTGATCTTAGGATTGTTTTGCAGGTGGTATCCATGTGTTCCTCCAATGCTCATCTTTTCTATTTGCACATTTGGAAGGAGAGCAGAGCACTCTTTCATCTTCATATTTTTCCTAGTTTCTTGGAACTATCAATTACAAAGGAGAGCTGTATAAATCTTCTTTGTGTGTTTAAGTGCTAATGTAAGAGGCTGAATATATCAGCTGGCTACAGTATTTGATGCACCTAATAGCCACCCTCCACCTGAAATTACAGCAGATGTATCAGAAGAATTTTGTCTGCTGAGGAACTAGATTATAATGCAGAAAACAAAAGAAAATATAAAAAAAGAAATCCATTCTGCACACATGTCTCCTGCATGTTATTGTGTCAGTAGACAACAATGATATTAGTTGTCATTGTCTTATCACCCCCCCATTGATTGCTAAGTTAGAGAAAAATCGTTGTCCCTGTAATTGATCTGTGATCTGTGGTAGGCATTATCATGTCTGTTCATTGAAATGGGTGTGGTTCTAACATCTAAGAATTGCAAAAGGTTAAATTTTTATAAGTGCTGAGGTTGATATGGTATACGAGTAAATATATTGGGTCATCAGAAAAGTTTTTCTATTGTCATGTTTGTTTCCGATGACTCAATAGTTTTGACAGTTTAAAAGAAGTCAGTTAAACATTAGAATGATTCAGCCTTTGGCTATACTACCTCATTTAAGGATAGAGATCTATCTCTTTTCTTTAATAAAGAATTATTTTGTTTAACTTTTTATTTATTTTAATTTGATCAGAGAGGAACAGAGTGAGAGACACAGAGAGAGAGAGAGAGAGAGAGAGAGAGAGAGAGCATGCTGCCAGGTCCGGGACTCAAACCATGGTCAGCCATGTGGGAATCCAGCAACTTTAACCACTATGCCACCTGCCGGCCCCAGATAGAAATCTATTTCTATATACCTTACTTAATAATCACATCTTCAATTTTAAAACTTCATAAGGTTTAATAACTAATGTTTACATGAAATTTATGCAAAAAGAAGATTAAATACAGAACTTATTTCCCAGTTAGTGCCTCTATATATAATGAATAAAATAGTCTTGTACAAGGATTAGTATAATTTGATATGTATTTTAATGTTACCACGAAATGCTTTGCCTAAGATAAATATAAAAAAATATGTAATGTTGGGGCCAGCAGTTGGTGTGGTGGTTAAGGGGACTGGACTTCCACATGGCTGACCTTGGTTCGAGTCCCAGATCTGGCTGCTTGCTTTCTCACTTTCTCTCTCTCTCTCTCTCACTCTGTCCCTCCTGTTCAAATTTAAAAAAAAAAAAGAAAAGAAAAAGAAAAAAGAAAAGATACGTAATGTTCAAATACTATTACTTCTGTGCTGCAGTATTCTATTTCTAATGGCAAATGTATACCACCACTACCTAGTTATGCTCTACATTTTATGTTAATATGAAAACTTAATTTCCCTTTACTTGCAGTTACCAAGTCAAAGTAGAAAATAACAATGGGAATGTGACCATGACATTATTGCTATAGAAACAAATTTAGTAACAATTGAGATGTCTTGGTTCCCATTAGACAGGGCTTGGTTCCTGAAGCATCAGCATGGCCTTGTTATCTGGAGTTGTCACATGTAATGTGTCCTGAAGGATTTTGGGAATAGTGTAATAGAGAGGCTCTCAAATAGATAAGAAACAAAGAGAAACCTTTGAAGCAGCTGGAAAGTTACATCAGCAACACTATAAAGTATAATAAAAATTTAAGGGTGACTTTTTATATATTTAAGAAGCCCTCTGGAGACCAGCAGATGATGTAGTAATTCTGTCATTGGATTCCCAGATGGCTGCCTGTGGTTCGAGTCCCGTACCTGCAGCCTGAAACTCAGGCCAGGCATGTATGTGTGTGTGTGCAAAAATCCCAAGAGGTGAATGGAGGGAAGGGATTGCCATGTGGCCATCCCTCCAGTGGGCAATTTCTTACTTTCCATGTCTCTGTCTCTCTGGTGAGTGCATGTGCCCTATAGCAAAAAATCTCTATCTCAAAACAAAAAACAAAAAAATGCCTTCTGTATTACTTAGGATACAAATTAAGAACATTTCTTAGATTGCAAGTGTATGTAATTGATGATTATATAATGCTAGATTTTGTATTTTTAGGCATTTTAGTAATTGTATATCATTAGATCCTATCAACTAAATCAATTATAAATACATATCTGTATACATTGCCTGCAGGGTATTGAAGTCAGTTTTAAAAGCTGTATATCGATGGTTATAGTACTTCTCAATAACTGCTCATTCTGAAGACTTGTGAGGGTGGACAAGTGCAAACATCTAAACTCATAAAATTCTATAAGCTGACTTGGTTCATTTATGAATCCTAACTCCCAACTGATTCCAATTAAAAATGAGATGTGTTCTTGCAGAAAATAAACACTATGTTAAGAAATCACCAAAATTACTTACTAAATGCTAATATAGCCCTAAAATTCTTCATTCCAACAACTTTTTTATGGAATTATATCCATTAGCTATGGAAATGTGATCTGTGTATTCAGTGTTTACTTACATTTGGTTTCCACAATACTTGCAAAATAAAGTAAACTTCTTAAATAGTTACCTTACCTGGTGTCTATTGACTGTTTATTTTGTGACTGATTAACTCTATCCCAGGCTTTTGTGGTTGGTGTCCTTTCTGAGCATTTAGCTTATTTGTATCTGTTTTATTGGTGAAGACTGGGCTTGTGTCAGTGGAGACACTTATAGTTCATTATTCTAATGTCACTCTTGTGCTGTCATTGTTTCTAAGTTAGTATTTATTGTTACCAAATGTTAAAAGGGTTTGACTGGTTAAAAAAAAATGTGCATGTCCTTCCCCATCAGAGTCTTATTTTGATATTTCGTTTATTTTCCTTTTCTTTTTGGTGAATACATAATCTGTAACTGTTACAAGAAAATTATTCCAGCTGAGTAAAATACTTTGGGTGAAAGATATTCGGTAAGAGTGGTTATTCCCCATGGAAAATGCTCTAATGTACAGTGAATGAAATATTGTAAGGCATTTTCAAAGGAAATTTATTTTGGGGTAGAGATTATAAAAATGTGCCAAATTTGTAGTTGGCTTAAAAGTTATATGTTTGCAGATATACCCCAGCTAGTATTAACAGCTGTAACAATTGAGGCCAGGTGACAGATAATTTCTTTTTAAGAAGGTGTTTATTGTCAGGAAAATTACAAAGTTTCCTTGTAATTACTCTATCTTTGTTATTTTGGCAGCCTGTAAAGTTTTATTGGCATTTAGTAAAAGGTACTTTTTTTTTGGCTTCAGCCAGCTGGCTTTCTTTTTTTGGGCAAACTTTTCTAACTCTGGTATTCAGAACATTTTTTCAGTTTTGATTGTCTACCAATGGGGACTTTTTGATCCAGGAGCCAAGTGACTAATAATGTCTGAATTGATCTCAATCATGTCTTTAGTAGGGTGACATTGGAATGTGGCAGGTGTGCTTCAGCCTTTTGAAGGTTGCTTTCTACTTATCTAGTATGTCATTTTGGTGTTAAAGTGGTCATTTTAAGAACATGCAAATTATAGGCTATTTTGACATACAGAGTGGAAGAAAAGTATGTGAAATTATGAATAAAAAGCCAGCATTTAATATATTTTTTTAGGTTTTTACCATAAAGCATATGCGTTCACCTGAGAGATACAGAGACAGAGAGAGGAAAACTAAGAAGAAAAAGCTCCTTATCCTCCCTTCTCCTCTTGGGATTTTGGACACATATGTATATGTACGTAGTGTGATTTTGGAGCCACTGGGTTCAGAACTCAAACTCTGGTTGGCCATGTGGGAGTCCAGTGTCTTAACCTCTGTGCCACCTGCTGGTCCAAGAGCATTCAGTATCTTGAAAAAAAAAAAAAAGTAGAATTTTGCCAATAGTAATTGGTCACCAAACTGAAATTGGAATTTCTTTTCCAGTGAGTAAATATTAAAAGAGGGAAAGCACAAATATTTGAAGACATGGAACCAAAAAATAGAATTTTGCTAGATTTGTGTGATGTATAGATTTGAGTTACAGTTATCTCTTTTCTATAGATCATGCACCATTTCCCTTACGTCTGGCCTTTTGTAAAGACTTGTTCAGATCATGCTAATGCATGTGAAATGAATTGTAAATTTAGCATTATATAGCTCTAGTTCTTGAAGATCACGGTAATAAATTTTATTTAAGGAACTATTTGCATCGTTAGTAATTTATTTCATTGCTTTTAAATACTGCTGAAGAAAATGATTATGTTTTATTTTATAAAAATGTATTTATTTGAACTACTTGTTCTTAGAAAGGGAAACCAATCTCAGAAACTGGTTTTTAATAATTATTATTCCAAAGTGATGACAAGTATGTTGATATTTGGGCAGTTTTCTGTGGCAATGCAATATTATCTTAATTTTGTTGTGCATATTACTATGGCCACAGTTAAAGTAATTAGGTTGGAGCTTCTGTGTTTATGATTTAATAAAAAAAATTAAAGGTCACATTTGTCACTTATTAGTTTTAAGTAAGATATCTTTAGATGCTACCATATGCATCGACTCTTGTCTGTTCTTATGAACTGTTTCCTTGTTTGAAACATTAAATTTCAAAGAATATATTTACCACTTTTTCTGTTTTTAAAATTTTTATTAATTAATTCATTTTAATTTGACCAGAGAGGGACAGAATAAGAGAGTGAGAGAGAAAGTGAGAAAGCAAGGCACCAGGTCTGGGACTCAAACCGTGGTCAGCCATGTGGGAGTCCAGCGCCCTTAACCACCATGCCATCTGAAGGTCCTTTCTTTTTTTTTTAATTATTATTATTTACCACTTTTTTCTAAACTATTTGTTAGAGATCTATATAGATTGTCTACAAAGTGTTATACACTGGGATTTGTTCAGAGTGCTAGAGGGGAACGCACGATAGAAGGAAGCACACCTTCTACATGTCGTTCCGTGGGAGAAGGCTGTTTCTGTGGTCACTCAGGAGCCAGGAGGGAGCACCCTTAGTATGTGTACATTGTGCAGGCCCATCTGCCATGGCACTCCTCAGAACTTCATGTTGGACTGAGAAATACCCGAAAGTACTGGGATCATCCAGCTCCTCCTCAGCTAAGAATAACAACAGATAACTGTCCAGTTTTTTCCAACTACATATTGTCCATTATTTGAAACAGATTACAGAATTACTAGGCAGAAAAGCAGTCTCTATTTCTAGAACTTTGCAGGGCTTAAGGAATATTCCTCTTACGGCAACTAGAATAATTTCTGTCAAAGAGCTGGTTTCCATGTTCATACACATCAAAATGAGGTAATTCATTAAGTAGAGCAGTTTTTGAGAGGTATGGATTTGGATGGACATCTTGATTCGAGAACTTCAGTTTATTAGATCTGTTTCTCAAATAGCTGCAGCTTGTTCAGGTTTTATTCCTGCCAGTTGGATATGAAGTACTGTATGTTTGGGCTCACTGTACAGAATTTGTTTCCAAAAAAATAGTGTCGTGCTGTTTTCCATCTACTGGACCAGTAGGGGTAGGAAGATCTGATTTGAAGCCAATGCAAAATGCAAAACTGATTAGATTTGGATTGTTCATACATTAGACCTCCCTTTCCCTGTTCTTACCCTTTTCCAGATGGAAGAACCAGTTTCCTCCCAGGGCACTTTCTCCTGGCAATTAGACTGTGAAGATGAGGGTCATTTAGTACCACTACTGCTGGAGCACCATTATATTAAGTCTGGGTTTTAAAATCTAGAGGAATGAATCAACACATTCTGCGTTTGGTCTCTTTGTTTTTCAATTAATGATGCTTGTGATGCTTTTAAAATTAGGAATATAACCTTCTGTCTTTTGATTCTACTTTTTGTTTTATTAATATAATAACTCCTTACTTTCCCATATCAGCTGGAAAGTAGGTGGCCCATGTAATCAAATTTCAGGGAGACTTGAAACATCTTTTAAAAGCATCGGGTGTTTTAAAATGCTCACCGTGTTGCATGTACATCTTTATAATGTGCATTATGTACCTTCCCTTCTTAAATACGGTATTTATACTGATTTTGCTTTTTCATGAAGATTAAAGATCATCATTATGAGTGTCAGTTACCACCCTTTGCTAAAAATGCAGTAATGTTCTTATTATTTTTGAGGTGTGTACAGTTGTATGCCCTCATTACTAAATGGTCTCAGGATTTTCAGCTTCAGAATTCTTGCATCAGATCTTTATTTCTTCTCTCTTTTCTGTGACTTCAGTAAGCAGGTATTTACACCAGGCCTTATATCTTAGAGCTACAAGGAAAGACGACTTTGTCTAATACCTTCTCTTTGAAGATTAGAAAGGAATGCCCAGAGAAGTTGCCCAGTTTGCCCATGGCTGTGCAGCTAGTTAGAGGTGGGGTAGGAGCTAGTAAAGATTATTCTACTTCTAGTCCAGTGCTCATTCCACCAGGTCACACTGTTTCCTTTTTCCTCTGTCAAGGTACCTTTCCCTGACAGATTTTTCTCCAAATGTAAGTGTTTGTCCTTTGTTTGTGGTTGACTGACATGGAGAGAAATTGAGAACAAAATGAAATAGAAGAGTCATGCCTATTTCTAGCAGAAGTGACTTGACTTCTTTGAATCTCAGTGTATCATCTGTATAAGAAAGTATTTGCACTGATAATAAAAATAACAAACAAGGGGCCGATAGGTGGTGTGATTTTGAGCTGCCGAACTCCCATATAGCTGACTGCAGTTCAAGTCCTAGACGTGGTGACTTGCTTTCTCACTTTCCCTCTCTCATATTCTCTTTTTCTCACTCTCTCGTGAGTGTACATGCCTTATAGCAAATTAATATATATGTGTGTGCGTTGTGTGTATGTGTATGTATATATATAAATGAATAATTCTTTAAAAAAAGGAAAAAAGAATTAGCATCATCTAAAACCTCCACACATTTTAAAAAGAAAAAAAAAAAAACAAGACAAACAAAAATTATTGGGTATATACCACATGCCAGGTACTATTCTAAGTTGTCATATGCCTTACTTCATTAAATTGTCACACAAACCCTATGAGGAAAGACTCATATTATAAATCCCCGTATTACAAAAAGGGAGAGCCAAGTAACTTAAAAGTTACTTTTTCAGAGATCCTTTCACTCATAATTAGCAAAATCAAGATTTATTCTCCATGAGCTTAACCATTCTGTGTTAATGTCCTTGGATGGTCTCTTCTTTTCTAGTTGTAATGCTGAATGATTCCCGGGTTTGAAAAATAACACCACCAACAACTGACACTATGAAGGCCTCACTACAGGTGGAGCTTTCCTGATCCAAAAATTCACAATGCTCCAAAATTCAAAGGTTTTGAGCTTGACAGGTTGCAAGCCAAAATTCCACACAATGCTGCATTACAAAGATATTATATAAAATTAACTTCAGGCCACATGTATGAAACACAAGTGGTTTTTGTGTTTAGGCTTACAAGCCAATCCCTAGATCTCTCCCTCTCTGTTATCAATATTCCAAACCCTAAAAGAAATTGGAATTCTGAAACACTTCTGGTCCTAAGCATTTTGGATAAGGGATACTCCACCTATTTACACGTTGTGTCTCATTTGATCCCATCCACAACTCCATGATGCAAGTGCTTTTATCATCTTATTTCATAGAAGAGGAATATGCAGTGCCGAGGGGTTAAGTGGCTTGCCCAGTTGTATAGCTCATAAGTGGCTGTGGCAAGTTTGAAACCAGGAAAGTTTAAGTGCCTGCTAGTTTGCCACCTTTCTTCTTGTCTGAGAATGAGTATTAGAGTGTCTAAGGCATGAGTTTTATGTTTATTGTTCTCAGTTGGAGATGATGTGTGTGTTTGTGTGTGAGTATGCACAGGCTTATTCACTTGTGACACGTATTGAATAATAATTACCTAGCTATATGCTTAGCTTATATGCTCAGTAGTTGAGTGAGTGCAGTTAGTGTGGAAGAGATCATGGAAAGTGAGGGAGTGGGTAGAGACACCCAGAAAGGTGGTAAAAAGGAAATCCCACGCACGGGCCATAGGGCAGCTGAATACGGGCTCAGCCAATAGCTGAGTTTTTCTTTTAGTTTGGAAAGTGGATCCAGTATTGCTGGATATTGTTTTTTGTTTGTTTTTGTTTTGCTTTTCTTAGAAAAGCTAAACATTTAAGGACCAGCAGTTGCGTAATGGCTATGTCGCTGGACTCCCATGTAGTCGACCGCAGTTTGCATCCTGGACCTGGTGGCTTAAAACTCAATGCTGGGGGCGTGTGCATGCATGCCCAAGATCCCGAGAGGAGAATGGAGGAGAAGGGATTGTGGCATGGCCATCCCCCCGGGAGGGGGTGATTTCTTGATTTCTGTGTCTCTGGCGAGCCGCACACACCCTATAGCAAAAACCTCTCTTATCTTGTATTCAGTCAGGTTGAAACAATGGACAATAAAAGAATGAACACACCCTCAACAAAAAAAAAAAAAAGAAAGAAAAACTAAACATTTGGATTTTTAGGCAAGAAAAAGATTTTGAAGCTGAAATTTTTAAAAAGAATTATTTATTTATTTTATTTATTACTGTTTTAAAATTTTGTTATGAGGCATGTGTGCTCACCAGAGAGACAGAAAGAGAGAGAGGGAGGGAAAAAGTGAGTAAGCAAGCCTCCAGGTCTGGGACTTGTATTGTGGTCAGCTATGCAGGAGTCCGGGCTTCCACCACCACCCTACCTGCTGCCCTTGAAGTTGAATTTAAAGTGATCACATCTCATTGAATTGATTTAAAACTACTCTGAACCAAACAGGAAGACTGACATCTCTGATTGAGATCCTCAGGGCTGGTGGGATAGTGAGAGGGGGCTGCATCTCTGTATCCCCACTATTCTTTGAAGAGATGAAAGCCCCTAGACTCCAGGCCACTTATCCATTTCTATTATCTCTATTTAGATGTTAATAATGATGTTCTGGAATGTAGGCAAAGTTGAATTACTAAGCCTGCTTTTGAGAAATAACTCTCTCAGTGAGGCTGTAGCATTATCAGAAGGCTCCTTTTGGGACCAGCATGTGACATAATGGTTACATTGCTGGACTCCCACGTAGCCAGCTGGGGTCCATGTGCCAGACTCAGTGGCCTAAACCTCACGCCGGGCACATGTGCATGCATGTGGAGGAGAAGGAATTGCAGTATGGCCATCCCCCTGGAGGGTGATTTCTTGCTTTCTGTCTCTCTTGTCTCCCTCTGTCTTTCCAGTGTGTGCACACACCTTATAACAAAAATCTCTCTCTTAAAATAAATAAATAAATACATACATACATATACATACATACAAAAAGAAGGCTCCTCTCTAGTGAGGAGTCCTGCAGTCTGATTTCAGCTTTGTCCTCAATACTAGTTTCTAACTCTGTAAACAGCTGATTCTGGATGGGGATGTGAAGTCTAGGATCACCTCCAGAACTTTTTCAAACTATACATTCCATCCTTTATTCAGTTATACCCCTGGCAAGACCACTTCAGCATCCCTGGAATAATGTGTGTAGTTGCTATTATTGACAGATGTTTGGTATCATATCCAAAAGAAATTTGACAAATACGTGGGTTCACTGAGGCTCAGTATTGGTTTTAAAACTGCCCACAAAGTTTCTTACAGGTCTAAAAATCTTCAGGGAGCAAGGGAGGAGCGATCAAAGTAACTCCGCTTTTACCTGTCTTATACATTGGGCCTCCACTTAGGGATCCTGTAATACAAAGGTTTCTGTGGCTAAAACAAATGCTGGCACAATCCATAAAATCTGATCATATCTCAAATCCCCTCAATTTAGACATTCTGAGATTCATAACGAGGCATGAGAGTCTAGTTTACTTTGCTCCTGTCATTACTACTAAGCAGCATCTGATGCGTTGCCAAAATCACATCAGGAAGCAAAGTCGATACGAGATCTCCACAGACTGATAACATTCCTTGAAAAACTTAATGTCACCTTTTTTTTATAGCTACTCTACTTAAAGAATATTATTTAAGAGAAAAGTAAATATCGACTTGCCATGTTATGGTATGAATTTCTGTCTTGAAAATATTATAGCTGAATGTATTTCCAAATGCTGGAAATAATGGAAAATCACGAAAACTCGAATCAGGGTCCCTGTCCTTAAATGTGTTTCAGTTTGCATTTTGATAGCAGTTTAGAAATGTTATCGCTTGTTTTGTCACAGACATAATAATTCACATCTTTCTTCAGGCACTGTAAACAAGAGAAATGGTTTAATGGCCCCATAAAGGCACTCTGCTGATAGCTGAGATTAGGCCTGTTAGTAATGGATGTTGGTGTGTGTTTGTGTGAGTGGTGTGTGTACACACGGGGGGTGGGGAGGGCTTGGAGGAGGTAAATGTACTGGAAAAGAATCTTTGAGAGGCTCAGATGCAGCTGAAGTGCCCTCTGCTTTTCTCTGTGTCTTGAAAGATGGATTTACAGAGCATGTGACACCATTGTCTTTATTTGTATACAAGCCTTCCCCTTTGCTTCTGGAATTTAACTGAGCACTAATTGAGGTCATTGCCATCTATTTATCACCTGAAATTGAAGTGATATTAACTTAAAGTGAATGCTATTCATCCAGTGAGGGTATTCCTAACTACATATATTTGTATAAAAGGGTGCATGCATTTATCATGCCATGTTTGTAACTGGTCTAAAATAATCTAATTTATGTACACCATTTACTTTTTCCCTCGTTTACAGAGTGTTTTTTTTTTTTTTTTTTTTTTTTTTTTTTTTTAAGGGGGCTAATCTCTACTAAATCAAAGGGAATATTTTTTCCCCAGTACTTTAGTGTGCCCAGCATGATTTGTTTTGAGTTTCTCAGTTATATTTTTTCTACAGGTGTAAAAAATTCTCGATGTTATATATCACCCTGATCTAAGTAGATGCCTTGAAATTTCCTACTGCACATACATTGGTGGTGTTTTAGAGTCTCATTTTGTGTCATTTTTCATCAGCTTGTTCATGTATATCCTTGTAAATTGGTTATGTAAGGCCTTGCACTTTTATTTTGAGAATCAGAGCAAATAAGAGGTTAGTACCTTAAAATGAACTGTCTTCGGTTACTAGCAGTAAGCTAGCAGGCATCAGTGTTCCACTGAGCCACCTTGGTTAGTTTTTTTCTCCTTTTTCACCATTATAGACTGTATTCTGCAACAGGGATCAGCAAACAGTTGTCTGCAAAGGATCAGATGGGGGATATTTTAGGCTTTACAGATTACATAGTCTCTGTTACAGCTATCTGATGTGGCCTTTGTAGCTCAAAGTATCCCTGGGTGATACCTAAATGAATGGGTAGGAGAGTGTTCGGCTAACACTTCATTTACAAAGTACAAGGGAGGCTATAGTTCGTGGGCTATAATGTGGCAACTCCTATCCTAGAACAGCATTCGCTAGACTCTTTTAAATAAAAATATTTGAATAGACCAGAATCTCAATGTCAAAATAAGGAGACTTTCATCAAGGCTTTCTGTTCCTAGGTAGGTATCCTCCGGAAACTACACATTTGATTCAAAGACCTGATTCTATTTAGAGAATACTTAAAAACGTGATGTTGTTCCCAGAATAATTGTTTTGTACTCACAGAAATTGCTACCCTATTTCACTCTTATGATAAGAGCTGTGAGGAAAGCAGAGTGAAAGGTCAGAGCTGAGACGACTTATCAGTGTATTTACGTCCGCTGTCCACATGTAGAAGGAGACCCTTCCATCACTTGTGACATTTTGGTTATCAGGGTCTAGGGGAAGCTTAAGCTGTTGGATTGGCCACATTTTTCCTCTGGTGGAACATGAGTGGTGTGAATTGTTAAAGGCCTTTGGTTGTAGTAATAAATCGAAAGAAAGCAGAAAGCCTCCAAGCAAGTGTGAGTGCTCTGAGAAGTGTTTTTGGTTTAGATACAAGTACCAAGAATATATTACTAAAGTCATTTATACAGATAGATGTATCTTATAGCATGAATTAGACTTAAAGAATATTAGTTAATATCTTTATCAGGAATGTCTTTTTAAAGAATTATTTGATTAAACTATTCATTTATTTATTTATTTATTTATTTATTTTAATTTGATCAGTAAGGGACAAAAGAGAGAGAGAGAGTGAGAAAGCAAGTTGCCAGGTCCGGGACTCAAACCTTGGTCAGCCATAGGGGAGTCCAGCGCCCTTAACCACCATGCCACCTGCTAGCCCTATGAGAATTCTTTTTTAAAGAACAAATTAAAGCCCTAATTTGACCCTATGAAGTCTTGATGGTAAGCATTGTATCTTACTGTTCATCTTCATTCCATTTTTCCCTCTCACTCTCAGCACCTGGAATAGTATCTGAGGCAGAGTAGATGAATTAAACAGTAAATGAATGAATTAATTGCTGTAGGACTGAGGAGTAAAGAAACATGTGATATAATGTTACAGTAGGGCTCATACATAAAGGAAATTATAACTGTTTATATGTAGGTATATTTGAATGATAATGCTCAAGGGTTTGAGATAGCTGTAAACCCTGGACTCTAGTTCTTAATCTGTTACAATTTAGTCTGAGATTTTTAATTAGACATGATACTTAATCTTATTTTAAAAAATACCCAGAGTGTACCTGTACTTACTGGAGAGAGACAGAGAGAGACACAGAGAGAGAGGAGAAAGCATCCCTTGATGGGAGAATGGTCAGACTACAATCCCTTCTCCATTTCTTCCTCCTTTTTGGAATTTTGGGCATGCACACATGCCTGGTGTGTTTCTCAAGTCACCAGGTCTGACACTTGAGCTGCACAGTTGGCCATGTGGGAACCAACTTACATAATCTATTAGGTCCACTGCTGGCCCCAACACTCAAGCCTGTTTTAAAAATTTTAATATTCTTGTTTTGAATGACAAAAATCAAATGAGTTCTAGGAAGATTTTTTTAAGAACTGTAAAGTATTATGTAAATTTGAAGGTTTTTTTTTTCTTTTCCAAAAAGCATTATATCTATTATTAAATATTAGGATGCCAAACTCAACCATCAGTCTTTAAGTCACCAGTAAAGTTAAAGATATTATCTTTCTTAAACTTACAAGGCACTGTCACCTTCACTGTAGAAATATAAACAGAAACTTGTCTAAGTTTCATCGTTAGTTCTCTAGACTACCATTAACCAGTCAGTTTTAACAAACATGATCTGTTTTGAACGTAAAGATTTAAATAAAGTTCCAATATTATGATGGTGTGGACAATTATTGTTCTATGTACAAATTTTAAATTCTTTTTCTGCATCTATATGTCAAATGCTCAAATGCAATTTTATGTTATTTGTCTACCCCCAACCAAAGACATAGTCATGGACCAGCATTGCTGGGAAGTTTAAGGACATTTCTCTGCTGCAGTAGAATGACAAGATTGTGTATTTCTAAAATATAGGAGGCAAAGAATGGAAGCAAGATGATGCCTCATAGTTCATAGTTCTCAAATGAAAACAATTAGTAATTTAATAAACATTTAACGATGAGTACCATCAACCCAAGTAAATTTTTGAATTAAGAAGTGGTTAAGTTTATTCTCAAAATGCATATTTTAAAGTCTTGGTATTTTGGAACTCTTCAATTTAACCATTAGAAGAACTCAGTCAGCATTAGTCAGCCTTAAGATGTGGTTTTAAAGGTCAAGCTTCCATCAAAGAAAAAATGCAAGACACATCTCTTGAGTATTCTTTCTGCTTCTCCTCCCAACTATCCAATTGTCCGGAGGAGTTATGGATCATAAAAGTTGCATGGAAATGTGTTTGAAGAATGCCTGAAGAAGACTGCAGATTTCGTAGATAAATTATCTGCAACTGTCTGAAGTCAGGGATAAAGCTATAATATCATTTTGAGCCATCATTTCTTTGTAAATGAAATGAAGGAGTTAACTCACTTGATTTGATATACTTGAAGAAGGGATGATTTACTTTAATTAAAACTACAAACAATGCAGATGCCTGTAGCTCTCTGTTCTAGATCCAGCTAGGACGGGACTGTAAGCGAAATGAAATGTACCTAGCAGCCTCGGCAGCAGGCTGGAGCCGTGTTCAGGGAAAGTAATTTAATTAGTGTTGATCATGACTCCAGATGATGGTGATTTGATAAGGAATAATTTAGTACTTAACAGCCTTTTACATGCACCAGCTCCATGTGGGAAGGTAAAGCAAATTGCACAAAATGAATGTGCTGCTTTTCTCTTGTGCCTGTGCCAATGAGCTGGAAAACCGCCTGTGAGCAGACACACAGACTCAGCCCTGTGATGCAATACCCAACATATTTTCAAGTCAGCCCTCTCTGGTGGGAGTCTCTGTACTACCCTTCTTTAAGGCTAATCATAAAATAAGTCATTTTCGTGACACGGAATTTCTAAGATCCAGGAAAGTTAAGATGAAAAAAAAATTAAAGTTGCCTGGAGTTCATGTGCAAAAAGTGGAAGACCTTCAGAATGGCTTTCTCCTTTTTCCCCTCACATGTAGCCATGAACAAAACCAAATCCTTGCCAACTTGGATTCACTGGATTAGTTATTTGGCTTATGATTAGAAAGAAATCAGTCCCGAAGGCCCATAACCATTAAGAAGCCCACACATGTTGAATGTGTTATGAAGAGTAAGGGAAACCTAAACTGTTGAAGTTTGAGAATCCTTGAGTGCTGGCATCTAAGGAAGAGGAACACTGTTAGCCTTTTCAAAATCTTTTCATTACTGGACCTGTCTGAATGCCACAGACTCTGGATCCAGGTATTGCCAAGCATCAGGATGGATTCAAAATATGCCCAATTATGAGAATTACTAAGAAATTTTTGTAAGATACAGAATGCTGATATACCCTAGCCTTAGTGAATCAGAATTTGTGGGAGTGGTCTATTAGTTTGTTAGGCTTGCCATAAGAAAGACCACAGAGTGGGTGGCTTAAAACACAGGAATTTATTATCTCACAGTTCTGGAGGCTAGAAGTCCAAAGAGAGAGTATTAGCAGGATCCTGACGTCTGCTCTCCTCCAGCTTCTGGTAGTTTGCTGGCAATTTTTAGCTTCTTTGGGCTTGAAGAATCCTCCTAAGCTCTGCCTTCATGTTCATGTAACTTTCTCCTTGTGTGTGTTTGTGTATCCAAATTGCCCTTTTTTTTAAAAGAAATATTTTATTTAACTTATTTGTTTATTTTAATTTGATTGCAGAGAGAGGGACAGAATGAGAGAGAGAAAAAGTGAGAAAGTAAGCCACCAGGTCTAGGACTCAAACTATATTAGGCCATGTGGGAGTCCAGTGCCCTTAACCACCATTCCACCTGCTGGCCCACAGGTTGCCCTTTTCTATAAGGATACTAGTCTTATTGGATTAGTGCCCACATTAATGGCCTCATAATATTAAATAATTAATTTTTGAATGATTTTTGCTATAGGATGTGTGCTCTCACCTGAGCAACAGAAAGTGAGAAATTATCCCCTAGGGAGATGGCCACACCACAGTCCCTTCTCTTCCTTTGTCCTCTTGAGATTTCGGGCATGCATGCACATGCGTCTAGTGTGAGTTTCAAGCTGCCAAGTCTAGAACTTGAAGCATGGTCTGTCACTTGGGAGTTTAGTACCTTAACCACTATGCCACCTGCTGGCCCCAGTGGCCTTATATTAATTTAACTAAGCTTCTAAATAAGGTCTTAAGCTATGGTACTGGGGCTAGGACTTCAACATACAAATTTTTGTTTCTTCGTTTTTAACTTTTTGTTATAGGGCATGTGTACTTGTTAGAGAAAGAAAGAGACAGAGAGAGAGGAAAAGTGAGAAATCACTTCCAGGCCACCATGTCCAGGACTGGAACTGTGCTGTCAGCCATGTGGAATCCAGTTACCTTAACCTCCTTGCCACCTGCTGGCCCAATATACAAAT
This sequence comes from Tupaia tana, assembly GCA_026018925.1. Lineage (NCBI taxonomy): Eukaryota > Metazoa > Chordata > Mammalia > Scandentia > Tupaiidae > Tupaia > Tupaia tana. Next base: position 79,563,009 of record JAKSZU010000003.1, on the reverse strand, counting down.
TTTGAGAGGTCACAATTCAACCTATAACAAATGGGATCTGGGAATCCTTGTCTTTTCAAAAACTCTCTGGGTAATTTAATGATCAGTCAGGTTGGGATGACCTGTTTTTAGGAATCCACTTGTCTCCGATAGCACATTAGTAATGCCCTACTATAGATTGGGTGTTTTATAATAGTTCTCTAAAAAGTTATGTTAAAAATGAGTCTCTATTGTGGTGATATTAGGGGGTAAGGCCTTGGAAAGGCAGAACCCTCATGAATGGGATTAGTGTTCTTATAAAAGAGACCTCAGAGAGGTGGCTTGTGCCTCCTGTCATGTGACATTACAGCAAAAAGACAACTGTCTATGAACCTGTAAGCAGTCTCCCAGTAGATGCAGAATCTGCTGGTACCTAGATCCTGTTCTTAGGCTCTAAAATTACGAGAAAAAAATTTCTGTTGTTTATAAGCCATGCAGTCTCTGGTAATTTTTTATAGTAACCAAACCGAGTAAAACATGCCCTTTCTTCTAAGGTCACTTTAGGAAGTTCATTGGTCCTAAAGCAGTAGAGCTCCAGGCATATCCACTGAGGTTGATCATGCCTTTGTTTTTAGATTAGTTGTTAACATTTTTATGGAGACAGACATTAATTTTAATGCAGAAATGTGAAGTATACAGCTTGATGAGTTTCACATATGTGCACATATCCATATTACTCCCACCCAGAGCAATACTACACATTCTCAGCACTGCATGAGGTTACTAGTGCCCCTTCCCAGAAAATAAGACTCCTATCTACAATCAGAAAGAGATTGCTCTACTCTCAGTTTTGCCTGTTCTTGAAATTAGTATATGACACACTCTTCTGTGCTTTGCTTCCTCCTTTCCAGTTCATGCCTATGAGACCATCTATGTTTTTGCATGTTTGATAGGTAACGTGTTCCTTGATATTTCTACAAAATGTCCATTCCATTCTATGAATAGGCCATGAATTATTTGTCCATTCTACCACCAATAAATATTTGAGGTTTTTTGTTTTTTACTATCATGAGTAAAGCGTCTACATTCTTACATATATCTTTTGATAAATGTATGTCTTCTTTCTCTAAGATGTATATACCTGAGAGTATAATAACTGAATTATAAAATAGATGATCCTTAGTAAATATTTCCAAGTTGGTTATATTAATTCGTATTCTCAGCAGCATATTCAAAGTTACTGCAGAACTTGATGTCAGTGTTTTGCACTTTAACTATCCTAGTGGTTGTCCAGAGATTATCTCATGTGGCTTTATAATTTCTTAATGAGTAAAGATTTTGAATACCTTTTGTTCTTTATTTGTTTGTTTTAACATTTGAGTAGCCTCTTTTAGGAACTGCCTATTCAAGTCTTTTGCCCATTTTTAATTAGGTCATTCATTGTGTCTTACTGAATTGCAGCAATTTATAATATGTTAAATATGAAACAGAAAAATTTCTATTGCAAACATCTTTTGTGAAGTCTGTGGCTTACTTTGGATTCATTTCATGGTGTCTTTCATAGAATTATTAATTTTAATGTATCCTAATTTGTTGATTTTTTTTCATATATAGTTAGTGGTTTTTGTGTCCTATTCAATAATCATTTCCTATATCATGGATGCAAGGACTTTATTATATTTTAAATTAAGCAATAGTTTTTATATACGTAGTAGTGTGATAACTATGAGAAACTTTCATACTGCATATTTATTAGCTTCTGAGGTCTTCTTAGTTTTTATTCATATAAATTAGATCTGTTTTTTCAGGTATAATATGATATGTTACTTTTTTGAAGGCTGATGGAGTTTCTTACATATTGCTAATGTTTTTTTCTTAGGAAAATATAGAATCTAGTACTTAATCCAAAGTGTTAAACTTGAATATATACATTTTGCTGCATATGTTCAAAGAAGTGATAAACAGTTGAAAACTATTATTTAGAAAAACAGCAGAGTTATAGTTAATGTATTAAAAAATAGCATCATATACTAATTTTTATTCTAGAAGTAGACTACCCACAAACATATACACCTGCACACACACACACACACATAGACACACATATCCCATGTGTGTTTATAAAGGGAGAAATTTTTCTAATGGAATAGTACATTAACTCCTTTGTGGATGTCATTTTATATTTACAAAAACTTTTTATTATGGAAATTTAGGGCTTACAGGAATATAAAGAGATTATAATACATTTCTACCTGCCTAACACTCAGTTTTGGGAATTTTTCAATGTTTTCTCATTTGGTTTATCCTTTCCCCCATATGTAACATTTAAAAAAGTATTTTAAAGAAAATCCCAGACATGTATAGTTTACATATATGTAAATACATATAATCCCTAACACTGAATGTCCTTTCTGTGATTATCCTTTGATTAGACATACTTAATGGATATTAAACATTTAAAAATTAGTATCCATGCTTATGTTCCCCCCTTTATTAAAAGACATATTTAATTTATTATTATTATTATTATTTAACTTGATCAGAGAGACAGAGAGAAAGAGAGAGAGGGAAAGTAAGAAAGCAAGCTGCCAGGTCTGGGGCTGGAACTGTGGTTCCATGTCCACATGGAAGTCCAGCACCTTACCTATTACGCCACCTGTTGGTCCCTCCCTTCCCTTTTTTAACAATTACACATTTATAGTGAAACTTCGGTTATTCTAATAGAATCTCTAGTGCATATATTTTTCAGTTTCATATTGAAGAATAAAAATATATATAGGAAGTTATGAAGGTTTCCCCTTTTCAAATGTACATTCATCTTCTATTCTTCATATTTTACAATATAATCTCTATTATATTAAGCATCTGTGAATATAAGCATACCAGACAGTGAGTTATATAAAAAAGAGTCAAACATCATTTGATAAAGAATGATGTTTTATGATGAGTTACATGCAACAAGTAACTTTCAAATATTTCTCGCATTTCGTCTTCACAGTGCTGACAAGAAGGTCCACAGGTATTTTATTGTATATTTTGTAGTTGAGCATTGGTTTAAAAGATGTTGAAGTTTTTATGTTGTTGTTGTTCTAAGTGTCATCAGTTTCCCCTAGACCTATACCTGGATTTTTTTTTTTTAAACATTGTTCAGTTGTCATTTCCTTAAACCATTGCTATTGATACATTTGAGATATTTTCCTTTCATTAATGTTTAAAATGATATTCTAGTCTTCAGCTGATTCTTGACTTATCTATTTTTTCTGCTTTAGTCTTTGGAAATTTTTCTGAAATGTGTGTTTTAAAACTTTATGAAATCTGACCATCTTAGCATTGTTCATATCAGCTATGCAAATTACAAGTGATTTGCTATACTTTAAGTAAAGAGAAAATTCACACTCACATTTTGTTACCCTATCAAAGCAGAAAAAGAGTAATACAGATTCTCCAGAAATGTGTCTGTCACTGAAATTCATCAAATGTGATTTTTCCTACATATGAAAGTTAATATGAAATGTTGATGACATTTTAAATGAAGAAAAGGAACAGATTGATATACTTAATTCCTTGACTGCATTTGATTTGTATGGGTATTTTGCTCTTGTTTTTTTTTAGTGGCTTTTCATGGCCTACCATTGAAAATCAAGAAAGAACCCCACAGTCCATGTTCAGAACTTGGCTCCGCCTGCAGTCAAGAACAGCCCTTTAAATTCAGCTATGGAGAAAAGTGCCTGTACAATGTCAGGTAAAGCAACCAGGTGTCCGTATATAAGATGTCGATTCTTATGGAAACAAGAAGTTCAGAATAACATCAAGTCTCAGGTTTTATTTTATGAGTTACATCTTTAGTTTGTAACAGGCTAATTAGGAAATGCATTTAGCAAAACTCCGACGAACCGGTTACCATCGAATCACATACTTTGAGAATCATTTTAAAGCAATAATTTTCATCCAAATCGTTAGTTGCTTTTCTACTGTACTGATGCATCTTGGGTTTGAAAAGAAGGTCCTATTTGGCACAAGCAGCTTTGAAAGTTCCCACTAGAATGAATGCATTATGCACTTTACATAGAGTTTGTAGGGAAAAAATGAAACATTTGGCAGGTCTAAGCAGTACATTAGTTATCTGACAGGCTTTGGAGATGATCTATAAGATGCATTCATGGACAGTTGCAATAAAACTAGAATTTTATAAGCCTTAGCAGAGGCTATTATCTATTAAAAAGCCAGTTGTTCTTCTAATGATAATAAAGGGTGGTGCAGTAAAAGTACATTATTCATTTGTTAGAAAATCTGATAACATATATGTTCATTAAAAACCCTTCACAGCAGATTGCATGCTGTTACTTTTCGTATTGGCTTCTAATTGCATAAAGAAAAAGTTTACTTTCGTCTATTGAATGTTATTACTCTCAATTACAGTAGAAACTTAGTACTTAAAAGGAGTTTGGAAACTTATAAAAACAATGGCAAATATTTGCACTGCTTTATAAGTTTTGTCAAATCGGGCTTATAATACAAAATGCACAGGGTCCTCTATTTCCTTATATGTTTACTATACGGCCTGTTTACATCAAGATAAACAAGAGTCCAGAAACTTTGATTTGTGCCATCTCATGGCAGCTGACCAGTGCTTAGATGCTCTATTACCATTTGTGTTTTTAAACTTGTCTTTTTTTTTCGAGAGGTTTTTGCTACAGGGCACGTGTGCTCGCCAGACAGACAGAGAGAGACAGAGAGACAGAAAGTGAGAAATCACCCCCTCCTGGGGGGATGGCCACGCCGCAATCCCTTCTCTTCCATTCTCCTTTCAGGATCTTGGGCATGCACGCACACGCGCCCAGCGTTGAGTTTAAGCCACCAGGTCTGGGATGCGAACCACGGTCGACTACATGGGAGTCCAGCGACATAGCCATTGTGCTAACTGCTGGTCCCAACTTGTCTTTTAATCTACTTGTCTTAAAGGTTCAGCAGAGCCTGAAATTATGAGTCAGTTCTGTTGCAATTGCAAGGCTTTTATAAAAAAAGATCTGTTATACGCTAAGTTTTAAAGCACACTAACTTCAGTTAAGACCGTATTGAGCAATGTGTGTTTTGTTTTATGGTTTACTTTTATTTTTCGTTTTCCTCTTAAAAGTATTTTGTATTCACAGCATAAGTATTTATCCTATTTTGAGGGATTTCTAATCAGTACACCAATTAACTATAGACTTATCATTACATTTTAGCATTGATCAGAACTGTGATTATGAAATCACTACTGTTTATATATCTGATACCTGTAAGTTAATAGTAGAAGAATTACCTTGACTATTTTGAGTTTCTTTTTGAGGACCAATAATGCCCATAGTGATGGACCAATAATTCCCAAAGTGATACATGGTACATGCAGTAAATTCTTGTACTTCTGTCTCTATCCAAACAATATAAATTAATAAGACAATTCATGGGAGGGAAAAATAATATCCTAGAATACTTTGTATCATTTTTCCCATTGGAATGAATCAGGTGAACCATTTTATAAAATAAATGTTTTTATTCAAAATACTGGTAGAGCACATAGAACCTAACATAGGTTCTTTCTGAGTACTGTTCACTTTAAAACAAGAATAGACTGGGAACCAGCAGTTAGCGTAATGACAATGTTGCTGGACTCCCACGTAGTCGACTGCGGTTCGCGTCCCGGACCCGGTGGCTTAAAACTCACTCCAGGTGCGTGTGTGTGCGTGCCCAAGATCCCGAGAGGAGAATGGAGGAGAAGGGATTGCGGCATGACCATCCCCCCTGGGGGGTGATTTCTCGCTTTCTGTCTCTATGTCGCTCTCTGTCTGTCTGGCGAGCGCACGCGCCCTATAGCGAAAACCTCTCCAAAAAAAAGAAAAACAAAAAAAACAAGAATAGACTTATTCAAGGTATACTCTTTCATTTCTGGAAAGTATTTTTGCACTTGGATATAATTGTGTTATATTTGTAGAGTCACAGAATAAATTACTATATAAGTCAATTCAAAGAAATAAATATTTTAAAGAAAAAATATGTATTGAATAGTTTTTATTTTAAAATCACTACAGCAAGTATTTTAGAGATGGCTGTTTTGTTCAAAATTTTAAGTAGACTTTGTTGTTAGCAAAATATTTTATAAATAACAAAAATTATTAAAATCGTATTCTTGAAAGGCACCTATGGGAAAGCAATTTAAATTTAGAATGTCAAATTAAGCTTACTCCTTTTAGACTTTTGTGAGTGTTTAGAAGTTAAACCATGATAAAAGGATTTTATTATTAATAGCATTATTTTGTACTCATTCTCATACTTCAGGAAAGTTTAAATATATTGGAGACATTTTAATTCACCTCATTTATCTCCTTTATCCCATGTGAGGAAGTTAATGCTAAGCATCATTTATTTAATATTTTTAAAACATGAAAAAAAGGCAAAAGCAATTACCATCTTAAATTCCACTATAAAGAAAGGTAAGCTAGGTATGGTCTTCATCTTATTGAGCTGAAATTAGTTCTTATTCTAAAATCTTATATAATATGGAAAACAATATTATTATCTGAACTGTTCAATGATTCAAGAAAGCTCAATCAAACTAGCTCAAAAAGATATATCAAAAATAGGTGGAAATAATACCACTGCTTTCATTGACAGTGATTTTCTTATACTATTAATCAGTTGTTTATATATGCATATAAAAATAAATAGGGCACCAACAGATGGCATAATGGTTACATCACTAGACTCCTACATGGTCGACCACGGTTAGAGTCCCGGACCCAATGGCTTAAACTCATGCCAGGCCCATGTGCGTGCGTGTCCAAGATCCTGAGAGGAGAATAGAGGAGAAGGGATTGCAGTGTGACCACCCCCCCGGGGAGGTGATTTCTCGCTTTCTCTCTCTCTTCCTCTCTCTGTCTTTCTGGCGAGTGCACACACCCTATAGCAAAAAAAAAAAAAAAAAAACTCTCTTAAAAATAAATAAATAAATAAATAAATAAAATAAAAAATACCCACATGTTTTCTGTTTATTCCATTTGAGGTTTTGTATTAAGTATCCTATATTCTGTTTAAGGGTGTGGTTATTTTGATGTTTTCATATTTTGGAATTTAACAAAAAATATAACTTTTCATTTTTTTATGACTTAAGCCTAGAATATTTTTTTCTTCCCTTGGGTTAGGAATATGTTATAGTTTTAATTGCTCCAAAGAAATCAGTGTTGTTTTTCTTTTGTTCTCTGGGTAGTGCCTATGATCAGAAGCCACAAGTGGGAATGAGGCCCTCCAACCCCCCCACGCCATCCAGTACTCCAGTGTCCCCACTACATCATGCATCTCCAAACTCAACTCACACTCCGAAACCTGACCGGGCCTTCCCAGCTCACCTCCCTCCGTCGCAGTCCATACCAGATAGCAGCTACCCCATGGACCACAGGTAAACTTCAGACACCAAGTTTTTCAAAGTTATTTTTAGTATTCTTGGAAAAAAATTCCTGCAACGAATTCTGAAGACTTCTAGTAGATTGAAGGGAGAGCATATTAATTTTGCACATCTGTGCAAAATATTTTTAAAAAGAGCTTGCTCTATCTATACTTATAAATAATTTGTGGAGAAGGTCATTTATAAACATTCCTTTTATAAACATTTAAATTGGTTGCTAAAATGGAAAATTAATCTATATACTGACATTTGAACATTTCCCTTTGCTTTCCTTGAATTAAATTGCTTCACTTAAACTTTAAATCAGATCATCCCATTTTTATGAGCATATGTGTGTACTTTTTCTATAAAGTTAGGAGACTAATTTTAGTAGGTGGCTTATGGAATTAGGTTCTTTACCTTAGATCGAATAGTTAGCTGTACATAGTTTTGCATACTACAACTTATTTGATTAAAACTATTTGCTACCCTTTCCAAGTGATGGTTATCTAATGCCAGTAGAAGTATGACCCTAGATACTGAGAATATATGTTTAAAGAGACAGAAACTGAAATAGAATTACTTAGAAAGCAGCAAGGTAAGAACCACAATATGGAACTAGGGAGAATTCTGTACTAGGTAGTTTTTGATCCTAGATATGGAAGAAATGCACATTTGAATAACCCAATAAATATTGGGTGACCCTAGAGGTCCTGAAACAGCACCTTAATACCCCTTCAAACACAGGTTGATTGTAAACAGCATCTGTTCCTCTTCCTGGTAGTGTGCTGTTAAATATTTAACAGTACATTCTATGGGAGAAAAACCAAGACTCTTGTATTTATTGAGTCTATAGTGTAGGTATAGGCCCTGTGGCCCACCATGAGTTAGTGTGGGGACAACTCTGGATGTGGAATTGGAAAAGGATGAGCGGTACACACCATTATATAGTATTTCTATTACACAGACTCAGTAGGCATACATAACCTCAAGAGCATAATTAATAGTGAAATGTAATAAAATGATTAGGAAGTGAAGGGTTTAGAGTTTTTGATTGACTTTATTTTTACCATAGTTTTAATTGTGAAGTTATATGATTTAATCCTTAATAACTGCTGTGTTTAACGATTGGTTCAAAAAACATCTTGATAATTTAACAATAGGCCAGTGCAAACCGGCTCTGACACACTATTGTAAAAAAACTCATCTAGGCCAGTCTGCAGCCTGATAGTTAGGCAGCTGGATTCCATGTGGCCAATGGAGCAGTTCAAGTCCTGGACCAAGCTGCTTAAAAACCCTGCCAGGCACGTGTGATGTGAGCCAAAACTCCTGAGGGATGGATGAGAAGGGATTGCAACATGGCCATCCCCTGGGGGTTGTGTTTGCTTTCTCTTTCCCTCTCTCTCTCCCTCTCTCTCTTTCTGTCTCTCTCGTGAGAGTGCACTGGCTCTCTAGGATATTAAAACAAAACAAAACAAAAAACTAAGCTAAAGGAATCCTCCCAATCATAAGGAAAAGCAGTAGATGTGCCACTGGCAGCACTCAAATCTGCCTTTTATAGGTTATTTAATTTGCCTCAGTCTCAAATTCAGTAACTCTTTTTGGTATAAAGGGATAAGATTAAAGTGTTCTTTCCACTGTGAAAGTGAGCGGTGTCTTTCCTACCTCTGTTTTCCTCATTAAGTCTTCTTGGGCTTCAGTTATTATCGTTCCCTTTTCACCCTGTAGACTTGAGACTTTGTCAGAGTGTAATGGTATGTGCATCTGTGTAAACAGTTTTGTAAATACACATGAAAGAATTCTTATTGCAGGGTGGGCCATTAAACAGATGCACATTGTGCAGGGCTAAAAGAGAGAGAGAGAAAAAAAAAAAAGATGACCCAAAAAATGAGATTTATTGTTTCCACTTCTGGTGATTTCTATGAGCACTCGATAACTGAGTCTCACCCTCTTCACATGAGTGCCAGAATTCTAGGTTGTGGAGTTTGCCCTTTGCGCAGAGTAGTTATTTCTTAAGGAAGACGACTGCTGAATAAGCAGTGTGCTCGGTTTTAGGTGACCTAACTGGAAATGCTTCAGCCAAATCCATTTTAGTTTCTCTACTTGAAGTCAAATATTTGAGACTGAGAACAGCCGGCCGGAACTACAAGAGGGAAGCTCAGGGTCTTTTCCCGCTGCCCCCGACTGGGTTTTGAGGACAGTACCAGCTGGCCAATCCCAGGAAAATCTCTGAAGCCGTATGTTTCTGAGGAGGATTTCTTAGAGGGCCCTGGCCAAAAATGACAGTGTCTTAGTTATAAATGGCAAATTTCTCCACATAGCCCCCTCCAGCCCAGGCACCCCACCTCACTCTGGGAATGTTCCACGGCCAACTGGCCTGCACCCTGCTTCCTTTCCTCAGCCTCACTGTGCTCCTCGGGCCAGCTCGTTGGCACTTTCTCCTAAGCCCACTGTGCAGGAGCCCTGTCTCTTTTTCTCAGTTTTCCACCCCTTACACCCTGTTTCCCTTTTTCTAAGAGTACATCTGCACGTTCTCCTTCCCCATTAACTCTCTTCCAGAAGCTTCTTGTATCACTTTCTCTTTACCATTGGTCAGTGGCTCATAAGAATGTCACCCAAAACTTGCAGTTTCCTCTGAAGCATGTGTGTTTAACATGTTCCCCAGCAAGTACCAACTGGAATCAGGTCGACTTGTAAAAACAAATGGCTTGATTCCTTCCTAAGCTTTCAGTACAAGTATTATTAACTTCCTTTTAAGGCTTCACAAGAGAGCCGGTTTCTTATTTTAACTTCAAGTTACAATTTTCTGATTCACTCCTTGACAGTTCTTAATGATAATTTCTGTTTCTTTTTTTGGCTAATGAAATAAGCAAGAGAAGGGAAATGAATGCAGTGCCAGTCAGCCTAACTGTTTTGTGATATCCAAGTTTCTAAGTTTATTTTCTGCAGGTGTAGGTGGAATTTCAGGGCTTTCCGTGGCAGCCAGTGAACCTGGACTTAAATCAGAGGATGGAGTGTTCTTAGAAATCCTAAAGTAATTGTTTTGTCATTCTTTAGCTTTCACCTTGTTTTCATTTAACATTACCGAAATTAAATACTAACTTTCCAAATTAAAGCCTCAGGAATGCTTTTAGTGGGGGGAGGGGGGTAAGCATAGTGGTGAGGAAGGTTAATAGGCTTATATTTGCTCGTAGAAATTTTTTATAGGTTTTTTTTTTTTTTTTTTCAGCACTCTTGGGGCATTTTTAGAGCACTTTTAAATCTTTAATTAATCCACATCTTTGTGGTGAGTCAATGATATTATAGATGAGAAACATAGAACAGAATGGTTATGTAATTAGCCAATCGTTACACAGTATAGCCAGGAACTAAGGAATGTAAGTCTCACTCACCCTCTGCCATGGCCTCAGCATTCCTCATCACCAAGCTGCATGGCTTGCCCAAGTCTAAGTGAAGTATATGTGATATTTTCATCTTTGGCTGTTGGCTGTATATTTATTCTTATTTTTTCCAACCCAATGTTTTATTTGAAGTTATTGAAATCTGACATGCCCTTTGTTGTTCTTTCACAGTAGAGACATGGTCTTGAAATTAAGGAGAAAAATAGGGAGGCAGGACATCTATGGGACACAAAAATGGATTGTTATCTGTGGATGATAATGTGTATAGTATCCTCAACTGGACTGGTGTGAAGTGTATTCACGTTGGGTAAATTGACTTTACAAGCTAGATGATATATAATGATTGAATGTATGTAATAAATTAAAATATAAAAATAAAAAATAAATGAAACCGAGCTTGGATTTGAATCTCTACAATACCTAGTTTTATTTTTCACTAGAGCATAACTTGAATCAAAATATTGCTGAGGGATTGAAAGTTCTGATGATTTGAGAAGAGTCATTCCTCTCTTGCTTTCTCAGTTTACTGATGGTAACCAAAGGAAAACAGACAAGTGGGTTTTTGTTTGGTTAGATTTTTATTTGTTGATTAGTTGGGTGAGAATTTACAGGTGACGAATGCAGTGTGGGATCAGCTTTCATTTTCCATTTTTTCTTTGTGTATAATCATTTCAGAGCTCCATGTGGGATTTATGTAAATGATCTCATTGATTTAGAATTGGGCATTAAGCTGTTAGAGTATGTATTTCCTCAAAATAGTACGTCAATTCGCCTATGTCTATTTGAAGTGCCTCTTTAACCTATGCAATGTACTGAAATGGTGCTGTAAGGGTTTGCCTAGAAGGAAAACACAAGTCATGCTATGGTTCAAAAGCGTGGTGCTACGACCCACAAATCTGGTGCTCCTTAAAGATTTCAATGTCAGATGAGCTGGCACCATGTTCGCTCACTAAGCAATTAAAAATCATACCAGTATTTTAAAGACTATTTCACGTTACCATTTTATTTGAATCACACTCTCTTTCTTCCCAGATTTCGCCGCCAGCTTTCTGAACCCTGTAATTCCTTTCCTCCTTTGCCGACGATGCCGAGGGAAGGACGTCCTATGTACCAACGCCAGATGTCTGAGCCAAACATCCCCTTCCCACCACAAGGCTTTAAGCAGGAGTACCACGACCCAGTGTATGAACACAACACTATGGTTGGCGGTGCAGCCGGCCAAAGCTTCCCCCCTCCTCTGATGATTAAACAGGAACCCAGAGATTTTGCATATGATTCAGGTAGGCCCAAGATTCCGTGGAATTACATTCAAGGCGCTTTTTCACTTCTCTTGTCACTCTGGTTAGTGTTGATATCAGACTGGATGGTGTCTGACCATTTGTGTGTGTGTTTATGTGTGTGTGACATAAACTTTGTCTCTTATTTGAAACTTTTTTACATGTGAAACGTTGGATTATCAAACCATTTTTTGCATAAGCTGGTGGTCAAAATAGTGTCTGGAAACGAAATCAGTCTAAAGAGAAGTTCGATTTACAAACTCATGTACTCTTGGCTCTAAAGAGTTAACTTTGTGCCTTTTCTTGATTCTGTTCTTTTTCCCTGTATTTGCTACTGCAGTACTATTTAATGTTTATGGAATATAATATATTTTTGCATTGGGACACTTTTTGCCTATTACTTCAAAAAGGAAATATCTGACGGCAAAGATTCCAAGCGTCTGAAGTTAAGAATTCTTACATATTGGGGAGGAGGAGGAGGAGCCACATAGAGATTCAGTTGGTTCACTGAGCTTACCTTCACGTCAGTGAGCTAGAAGGAGTACAAAGGAGTATGTCAAGGGAAGGGAGGTTTTTGAAAATAAGGAGGCTTAAAATCTATTTCTGATGCTACCAGCATTTAAACCTTCAGACTTTAGAATAGTTAACTCATCGGTGCTGTTTTTCTTGCTATAATCTGAGAAATGAAGGCATCTGCTTTTCACACATCTCAGGTATTTTGAAAAGATGTGTGAAATGAAAGCTAATGTTTATAAGAAGGGCACCAAATATGTGCAAAATACTATTAGTGCAACGGTGGTCAGTAGATGGCTGTGGACGTGGAGGTGTTTGAGAGCAGGATAATTTCCTTTTGTCCAGATGCAAAGGTTCTGGACATTCTTTATGAAGGAACTATTGTTTTCTTAGTAATAATTCTTCTAAGATTTTGTATGAATTCTTCTTGAGGGAGGAAAATTGTCTCCAAGTCTTGAGTACTCAACTTTCATAAAATTTCATGCATTATTATGAACTACTCTTAAAGCTCGGCAAGAGGGAGTCCCATGATTTAAAAAAGTCTTCTCTTGACTGCACCCTTTCTTTTTGGCAAGAAGTTCAAAGGACTAATGCAAGTGACCATTGTGGGGCGTGCATCAATTTCTAGAAAGCATGCTAGCTCCTCCAAGTCTATGAATTCCCTGCCTCGCTGGCCCTGACTCCAGTTCCAAGGCCTTAGCAGGTTCATCTTAGACCTGGTTTCCTGGAAGCACAGTCCACTGCCCCTGTGAGGTACTCCTATGTCTCAAGGTCAGGGGGGCTGTTCATGAGTTGCTGAGGACTGAGCTTATATGTGCCCACAGGTAGGCATGTGAAGTCCCAGCAGTGGACAGAAGGTTGGGTTGAAGGATAGAAAGAGAGGCAAGAAGGTAAATGTGGGACCAGAGTCTGAAGACTGGATTCTGCTGTCTCTACAACCTCCCATTCCAGGACTACTCTTACAGATTTCCTCAAATGGTAAATCTGATCCAGCCTTTCCGATTGTTCTCATAGTTTATTTTCAAAGGTGGACAGAATGTATTTATTAATTTGTTTGGCTTATTTATAATTTTATCATTTAAATATATGGAATGATGACTTTCATTTGAATTCTTGCCCCAGGGTCTGAAATTTAGGACTATCTTGAAGTGTTTCATAGTGACTTTAACGTGAAACCTTTTAATATCTGTTCATTGATGTTCATAATTGAAAACCCTGCGCGACTATGGATTGTATTATTGATAGGATACGCTTCTCTGTATGAATTTCAAATCCTGGCAACTGATACTGTTCTTATTTCCTAAGCCACATTTTAATTTGCTGCAGGTTTTTTTTGGTGGTGGTTGTTTGACCATAGGAATCATGCACTTGCTGGAGAGAAAAAGAAAATGAGAAATCACTCCCCAGGGGGAATGGTCATGATGTAATCCTTTCTCCTCCACTCTCTTCCTGGGATTCTAGGCATGCACACACACACACCTGGTGTGATTTTCAAGCCGCAGGAACTTGGACTCAAATGGCCTTGGACCATGTGGGAGTCCAGCTGCCTCAACCACCATGTCACCTGCTGGCCCCTGCTGTAGGCTTTTTAATTTGTCATAATTTCAAGAAAAATTACATAAATTAGCTCCAAAATATCACTCAAGAAGACCTCTGTAGCATAGGATTTAAAATGTTTGTGTGTTCTGGAATTTTTATATGATTATTACTGAAAAAAAATTAGATGGAAACTGTTTTCTTGATTCTGTGATTTGCTCCCTGGGTGCCTTCTCATACTTACATATACAATTGAATGTAGCATGGTATTAGGATGTATAACTTTCCTCGAGGACATGTAAACTAAACTGGGAAGAGATTTAAAGATTTTACTAAAGGGAGACCAGCAGTTAGTGTAATGGCTATGTCACTGGGCTCCCATGTAGTCGACCGTGGTTTGAGTCCTGGACCTGGTGGCTTAAACTCATGTCGTGTGTGTGTGTGTGTGTGTGTGTGTTTGCCCAAGATTCCAAGAGGAGAATGGAGGAGAAGGGATTGTGGCATAGCCATCTCCCCTCGGGGGTGATTTCTCGCTTTCTGTCTCTCTGTCTTTCTGGCGAGCGCACGCGCCCTATAGCAAAATCTTCTTAAAAAAAAAAAAAAAAAGATTTTACTAAAGGCAAGATATAGGAACTGGTGTAAGAGTTAATTACATTGTTTATGGACTATTTATGATATGATCTTCAGAGCCAGTTACTGTCTAACCCTCAAATGCACAGATTTAGTTACTCATAACCTTCCAAAGCATAGTCTAGTATTTTATTTTAAAGGTATATAGGGTGTCTCTTTTGTAATTGTGCCATATATCTTGCAAATGACTTGTAAAATACTTGTTTAATATTTGAGAAGCTGTTAATTTTCTGTTACTTTTCTCCCCTTTAATTATATTTCAGATTGCCAAAGCTGCACACCACCTTTGAATTCTAATTTCAATATTGCCCATAGGATATGATTCTGTTTTACTTAAATATTTAAATGGTAAAGCTGTCTCTTTTAGATACCATTTAAATGAAATATAGCAACAGTGTAAACAAAGCCTATGAAAAATTAATCTATGGGTATCAAAATATACTTTGCTGGCCACCAGACTGCTGCATTTAAGTTGACATATCTAGATATGTCATGCATTGCAATCAACAGTTATAATCTCTAGAGATTTGGGGTGGGTTTTTTGTCTTTAGTTTTTTCATCCATAATGAGAGCATATTAAATAACCTTTTATGAAAACTCATGTATGTCACTGCACCACTGATTTTTTTTTCCACATTGAACAAACTTCTCATTAGGAAATGCTTTCTGTGTGGTTTAAAAATAAGACAAAAATTTTTTAACTGAGTTCGTTACCTTAGTATCTATGACCTGAAGGTTATCCTTTTAGGAGGCATCTAAGATTCTTTACTGCTTAATTCAATATATCATAAATGTGAAAATAAAAGAAGACCTGCAAGGGAAAAGGCAGCATGATTGTGCTCTAATAAAGGCTGACATTAATTATGACATGGGAAATGGAAGGCCTATTAGTTATAATTATAATTACAGGAATGCAATTTCAACTGCCGAATATTTAAGATAAAAAATGCAAAATATTATGTTAGAGAAAACATTTTTATTCAGGAGAAGATTAAAAAAGGAACAGAAGATGGTGAGATGATAAGAAACAGTTATATTTAAGCCTAGTTTGGTGAATCAGCACAGAGTGATTATAATTACATCATGAAACTAAGTTCTGAAAAGTACAATGCACCTATTGTTGTCTCTTTTCTTGTCTAGCCTCATAGTGCTGCATAAAACAGTACACAGGGTTTTTTTTGCTTATTTATTGGTTTTCTTAAATCCAACATCTTTTTTTTTTTCCCTTTTTTGCCCTTATGGCCAAGTGACCACATAATAAAGATGAAATATGTGGTGAGTGTATCATCCAGAATGCCACATACAGTCCTTTATACACTCTCCCATGTTGATAGAATCATGGCTGCTTTCTCATTTCCATGGCTCTATATGAGGTTTTGCAGATTTAGAATGCCCAATAAAGCAGATCTTTCAGATGTTTATACTAATATATTTCATTAGAGTTACATGTGTCGGTTGGTTAGTACTTTGCTTGATTTTGTTTCATTTTCATTTAGTTTTTGTTGGCTTAGGGTAGATTTTTTAGGGGAACAATAAAAGCAGAACTTAAGTTTGACTGAAAATATCAGCATGCAGGCCAGCAGGTGGCATGGAGGTTAAAGTGCTGGATCCTACATAGCTGACTGTGTGGTCCAAGTCCTGAACCTGGTGGCTTGAGACTCACACTGTGTGTGTGTGTATGCAAAATTGCAAAACCCCAGAATCCTGAGAGGAGAATGGAAGAGAAGGGATTATGGCATGGCTATCCCTCTTGGGAGGTAGTTTCTCAATTTCTTCCTCTTTCTGTCTCTCTGTGGCAAGCACATACAGCCCATAGCAAAAAGAAAAAAAAAAAAACAAAACAAAACAAAAAAAAAAAAAACACCACTTTTTAAGAACATTCAAAATGAAATGTTCATACACTTTAGAGTAATTTCACTCTCAGGAATTTTCCCTAAGTAATAGTGAGAGATTCACAATGAATGAGACAGAGTGAGAGAGAGCAAAATGCTATAATCATACGACAATTAAATAGGAAAATAAGTTATGACTATCCACAAAAGAAGTAGCATATAGATATTAGCAGTCAGGATTTAAAAAAAAATATTTAATGAAATGTGAACACTGAGGTTTTTTTTTTTTCTCTAAAACAAAATATATGAAGCATGACTCATAAAAAACGAGACCTGGTACAGAAATACTCCGGCTGTGTATGGGTGGTGATATTTAAGTGATTTGTGTTTTGTTCATCAAGTATTTTAACAATGCTTATGTACGAGTTTCCTCATCAGACAGAACAAGCATTATTTAAAATATACGTATGTCGACCCATTTAGAGTTGAAGAAGAGACGTGTCCAAATTTCACTTAGTCCTATGAGTGAAAAAATGCTAAGGATGACAGTATGGTCTGACACATGCTCACCGAGATGACTGTTAGTATGAGTCCAGGACTGCCATATGGTCTTTGGCGGGGCTCATGCTCATTTCCCCACCGTGCTTGCAATCCTCCTTATACTCCTTTGAAATGGGAGTGTATTAAGGGTCTTCACCTGAGTTGTTTGAAGGGTTTACACAAAGTGTTTTTAGCCCTGGAGGCCTATTTTATTAGGTCACTGGAAACGTCATGACATATTTTTCTATTTTGTACAAGAATGTGTCATGAGTTTTCCAACAACCCAATATTATGATTGCATCCATTTAAAGGTGCTTCTTAGCCATGGGGACCAGTCCAATCAAACAATTAAAAATGAAGAGGGGGGAAAGAAGAACTTTCAGGAGCATGAGGAAGGTTGCAGAAATAAGAAAGTGTGAACTGGCTCTGTGGCCTGGTGGTTCAGGCAGCCAGATCTCACATGGCTGACTATGCAGATCAAGTCCCAGACCCAGCGGCTTGAGAAAAACTCCAGGCACATGTGCATGCCTGCCCAAAATCCCAAAATGAGGGAGAAAAGGAAGAGAACGGATTGTGGTGTCACCGTACCTCATGAAGAGAGATTTCACCTGTTCTGTTTTTCTCTCAGTCTCCCTTTGTTTCTCTGGCAAGTGCAAAGTTCAAGTACCTCGTAGACTAAAAAAAAAAAAAGGAAAAAGAAGAAGAAAATGAGGGCAAGTGTTCCATAGCTTGAGTTTAGAGGTAGAGGAAGAAGTGGAAGTAGAGGGTAGGCACGACAGCCTGGCATGTGCTTGCTGAAGAAAATGGTTTTGCATTTTTTAATTCTGTTTTTTTAGGATCACGCCTGCTGCTACCAACGAGGCCTTCTTTCAATTTGGAGGCATATACGATTTATCTGGTGGCAAATGTTGTTAGCACTATTTTAAATTGAGAAGTTGACACAAATAGAAGTTTCATAGAATTATAAATCCTTTAGACTTGAAAGTTCTTGGAGATTGCCTACTTTAAATTCCTTCTACACACCCAAGTCTTACAAATAAATAGCTGAAGCTCATCCAAGTTAAGTAACTTACCATCAGTTACACAGATACTTTGTGAAACAGCCAAAACTAAAACCAAGATTTTCTAATTCTTTGTTTAGTGCACAAGTACATGGAGTTGGTCTGTATAACTTTCACAGTAAAGGGGAGTGTTTTACCATTTGTTACATTTAGTATTGGCCCTTCATCCTAGTCTGAGCTAAATATTTTTGTATAGTTTTAAAAGCTCAACATGATATTTGGCAATAAGAGCCTCTGCTTCAAGACTTTAGGTGTGCTCACCCTAATTTGAGAGGATTACAGTCACATAAATGGTATCCACATTTTATTCTAATTGTTAGGTATTCGTTGATGTGAGGTAGGAAAATGTAAGACATCAAATGATCTAACAAGATATATTGTTTTTTGAAGAAAATACTATAAACATTAAGAGCTGATCTTTTCAAACAAGAGACCTTTTATAGTGTTGAAAAATAAAAAATAGTAATTGTTAAAATGTGACAAATTGGGACCAGCAGAGGGCGTAATGATTATGTCGCTGGACTCCCATGTAGTCGACCATGATTCGAGTCCTGGACCTGGCATCTTAAAACTCACGGTGGGCATGTGTGCCTGTGTGCCCCAAATCCCAAGAAAAATGTAGGAGAAGCGATTGCAGTGTGGCCATCCTTTTTCGGGGGTTATTTCTTGTTTCCATCTGTCTGTCTCTCTTTGTCTCTCCAGCAAGAACATGCACCCTATGGCAAAAATCTCTCTTAAAAGAAAAAAGCGGCAAATTAGTGGCCCATTCAATCCTAAGACTTCTTGACTGTACAAACTTTGAGTTTATCTGAATCATCTTATTGAACTTTGCTTTCTTTCTATTCACTTTTTTTTTTTTTTTTTTTTTAATGATTGGAGGGTCTGTGCACTCACCAGAGAAAAGAGAGAAAGGTAGAGAGAGAGAAAGCACCCCAATGAGGTGTGGTCACACTGCAGTCCCTTTTTTTTTCCCCCCATTTCTTCATCCTATCAGGATTTGGGGCACATACATACATACATACTCCTGGTGTGTTTTTCAAGCCACCAGGGCTGAGATGTGCTCTGTGGTCGGCCACATGGGATCTAGCTTGCTATGCACAGTGCTAGCACTTCACTATGGGGCCAGCCCCACTCTTGTCCTCCTTAATACCCTTGGTAGCTCCGTGACTTACAATTTAACAGTGTTTTCAAACTTTGTCAGACAAATCTGTTTTTCACAGAAACGCTTTTGAGGGGCTGCAACGTCTAAAGCAGAAGTAAAGTGAACTGTATTGGAAGAATAAGGTGTTCCTTTTCCACCTTTTCTCTTACACCCACCCACTCTTTATCCCAGTGACCTTTGAAAGTTCTCCGTATAGTATACGTCTTTATTACCTCAGGGTCTTGAGCAAGATTATTAGAAAAACTTTGCAATTCAGAGAAAGATTATTTGTCCTTAGCATGTAAAAAAAGTATATGTAGTCAAAGACATGATGAAATAAACATTACAAAAATATTTACTTCTTGTTAAATATGTTAAAACTGGAACATGTTTAACTTTCATGTGTCGAAGCTGACAAATATATCTGGTATTCACATAGGCCCAAGCTGGCACTTTAATCAAGAGATTTAAATACTCTGGGGTTTCTGAAATGGCAAGAGAGGAAGATCATTATGCTGTAAACATTATTCTGTGTTTTGCTGTGTTGGTGAACACTCATCCTAATTAAATGGTACAGAACGTAGTGAAGTCATCCTAATGATGCTCTAGGAAGCTTGGCTCGGGCTTTCCCCTTGCAAAGTTTCTAATACGGATTTTTATGATTTTTGTTTGTTCGTTTTAGTTTATTTATTTATTCAGAAGAAACTGGGGCACTCCTAGCAGGATCTCCATACTGTGATCTGCTCCCTGGCCCAGCCTGCCTCGATCACACATACCCAGTGTGCTTAGAGGTCTGGGAGATGAACAAGTCCTTTCTCATGTGAATCCAGTCATGTTACTACTTGGCCCCTATAATGGAGTTTTAAAGTCAAAGTTATAGGACTGAGGCATTCAGTAACAAAACAGGAGCCATATGGTTGTTTCTTTCATCTCAATAGAAATATAAGGACATAGTCCTTTATGTGTTCTGAGATGATTGGTCAGAGCCTGAATCGACTGACTAAATTTGCCCAAACTTTAAGGAAAAAAAAAATGACAAGATTCAGAAGGTAAAAGTTACCCAGTTATTTTTCTCTGATCTTTCACTCCAGTAGTATAATAATATCTCAGAAATTCTGTCATCACAATATATCACTTTAAAGAGTCATTTCCTATTATTTACTTACAAGCAAAGCTATAGATTCTAGGGAAATTGACTTGATACGTATTTTAAAATAAAATTTCTTATATCCTTTCTGAACATTTAAGGCACACATAAAAAAAAAAAACTAAACATATTGTCTAGGAAACACAGAAATATAGTGACTTTTTTTTTTTTCCTTTGGAGAGGTTTTTGCTTTAGGGCGCGTGCGCTCTCCAGACAGACAGAGAGAGACAGAAAGCAAGAAATCACCCCGCCGGGGGGGATGGCCACGCCGCAATCCCCTCTGTTCTCCTCTCAGGATCTTGGGCATGCACACAATCCCCTCCGTTCTCCTCTCATCTTGGGCATGCACCCAATGTCTCCGTCTCTCTCAGGATCTTGGGCATGCACACACAATGTCCTCCGTTCTCCTCTCAGGATCTTGGGCATGCACACACAATGTCCTCCGTTCTCCTCTCAGGATCTTGGGCATGCACACACAATGTCCTCTGTTCTCCTCTCAGGATCTTGGGCATGCACACACAGGCGCCCGGCGTGAGTTTTAAGCCATCGGGTCTGGAACTCTAACCGCGGTCAACTACATGGGAGTCCAGCGACATAGCCATTACGTTAACTGTTGGTCCCAGAAATACAGTGATTTTTAAAGGGAGCTGTTGAAAATACTAATTCAAGTTGAATGGAAACAGAGTACTAAAAGTAAAGGTAACTGGTATTTATTTTCAAATATTCCGTGCCTGCCAGAAACTCCCAGGCATCATTATTTCCAATAGGAAAGGCCCCAGGACCAACAATTTTCCCTCTTGAACATTCAAATGTCACATACAATGTAATGATTTCATATTGAAGAAATATATTTTTTCTTTCAGTTTTTTAAAAAATTGTATCACTGTTGGGATTCTATTAAAATGATTAGCTAAAGGGAGGAAGTGGGAAAATACTTTATTTATTTATTTATTTATTTATTTTTTGTTATGGAGTGTATGCACTTGTTGGAGAAACAGAGAGAGACTGAAAATGAAAAATCACTCTCCCCCTTCCCCAGGGGATGGCCATGCCACAGTCTCTTCTCCATTCTCCTCTAGTGATTTTGTGCATACACACACATGTGCCTGGTGTAAGCTTCAGGCTGCTGGATCCAGGACTTGAACCATAGTCAGGCACGTGAGAGTCCAGTGTCTTAAACACTATGCCATCTGCTGGCCCCAAGACAGTATCTCCTTACTTATATTCCAAAAAATGTGTCAAGGAGTCACCAAGTTCTGTTTTCTTATCAGCCACAGTAGTGAATGTGAAGGACTGCCTTTTATAGGTAAAGGGGAAAGCTAAACTAATAAAAACTTTAAGATATAGAACTCCTAACACATAAAGTAGTTATTTAATCTAGATTCTACACACACTTCTTAAGTAAATTTATTATGAACTTTATATACAGCCCTTACTATATTTTGTGTATTATGGTCATTGGACTTTGAACATATTGAAGAATAGAACTTATACAACATATTTAAAAACATTTTTTAGGTGGCCGGCAAGTGGCATGGTGGTTAAAGGCACTGGACTCCCACATGGCCCACCACAGTTCAAGTCTCAGACCTGGTGGCTTGCTTTCTCACTTCCTCTCTCTCTCTCGGTCTCTCTCTGATCAAACTGGAAAATAATAATGATGATGATAATAAATAAAGTTAAATAAAATATTAAAAAAGCACATTTTTTTAGAGAGAGATTTTTGCCATAGGACTCATGTGCTCACCAGAGAGACAGAGAGAGAGAGAGACTGAAAGTGAGAAATCACCTCCCAGGGGGAATCACCATACTACAATCCTTTCTCCTCCATTATCCTCTTGGGATTTTGTACATGCAAGCAAGCACACGCACCCAGCCTGAGTTTTAAGCTACTCAGTCCAGGACTCAACCCATGGTTGACTACATGGGAGTCCAGTGACATAACCATTATACCACCTGCTGGTCCCATATTAACATTTTTAAAAATGTAAAATATTATGCTAGAAAATATTCAATTTTATTTTGTCATTTATTTACATATCCTTGAAGCACCTTAAAACCAGTTTTTAAAGAATACTGAGTATTTTCTAAAACTTTGCAAAAAGTGTGATAGGAATTAATAGTTAAGTGTATGCTTGTTTACTTGTTGGTGGTTTTGTTCTGTTCCTTACTTTTTCTAGATTGTGGATTAAAAATCATCTCCCCACCTATCCTGTCTATACTTTAATTTTTAAAAGTTTATTTATGTCTTCCGAAAAAGAGAGAGAGAGGGTGAGAGGCAACAGCATGATCTTCGTGCTGTCTCCACCCCCAATCTTGGCTGGCCCATATTATAGGCATTCATGCACTTGGCCAGTGTGCTCAGGGAGGTCCCAGGATGTGAACCCAAGACATTTCCTTTATAGGTCCAGTTGCATTACCACTGCATCACCACTTAGCCCCCAAGTATTTTAATTTTGAGTTTCAGAATATGGCCATAACATTTTTCTCTGTCATTTTATTTGCTAGATGTTAGAAATTAGACATTAAACTGTCATATTGCCACGCTAGACAATCCTCTACAGATTAAATCCAAAGGCTGAGCAATGTTCACACCTCTTCCCTTCTACAGGCATGGAAATGCTCCCTGGACCAGTCAGTCAGTGATGTACACAGGGACACTTGACTGCAGTTTCCCACATAAATTTAGGTCACTGAAAGAGTATTTTCTTCTCCCTGGAGTCAAAGACCAAGTTAAAAATGGCTGATAAAACTCATATAGGGGCTGGCGGGTGTCATGGAGGTTAAGGCACTGAATTCCCACATGACTGACCATGGTTCAAGTCCCAAGTGGCTTGCTTCCTCACTTTTCCGTTTCTCTCTCTCGTTCTCTCTCTCTGTGCAAATTTGAAATAAAATAATTCTTAAAAAAGCCCCTCATATATAACACTAACATATAATTCTTAAATCATTTTGATAATTGCTCACTAATAGCTTTTTCCCTTAAAAACTTTAGAATTTTTTAAGCATTACCATCTTTAATGACTTCCAGTGTAGCAATGATTTTGGTTCCATAGTTTTTTTTTTTTTTTTTTTTTTTGGAGAGGTTTTTGCTATAGGGCACATGCGTTCGCCAGACAGACAGAGAGAGACATAGAGACAGAAAGCGAGAAATCACCCCCCAGGGGGGGGATGGTCACGCCGCAGTCCCTTCTCCTCCATTCTCCTCTCGGGATCTTGGGCACGCATGCACACGCGCCCGGCGTGAGTTTTAAGCCACCGGGTCCGGGACGCAAACCGCGGTCAACTACGTGGGAGTCCCCCGACATAGCCATTACGCTAACTGCTGGTTCCCGGTTCCATAAGTTTTGATTTTTCATACCTGTGATATAACACACCCACAGGTCAAATCTTGGACCTATTTTATCACAAAGTTTCATTTGAGTATGGCCTCACATTCTCCTGAAACATGCCAACCCATTTTTTTCCTGTTGTAACTCTAAAACTGCTGCTTAAAGAAATTTAAGTGGGCAATCACTTGAGACTTTAAAAGAATGAGTATTGATCCTTCAGAAAATGTTAACATCTTATCTCTTTCTCTAACATCCAAAGATAATTTTCTTTTGCTCACAGTGATTTGTGGACTAGTAGATCACTTAATCTCTGATTTTTAGGTGTTTCAATTGTGAAAAGTGACAGTGATGGCTTCCTAATTGATCTTGTTATTGTAATAGAGGTCATAGATTGGCCTCACAATTTGACTTTACTTTTTATTGCTTGGCATGTCTCATACAGCTTTTCCTCATTCATTTCTGAGTTAAAACAGCAAATCTTCCAAACCAGTACTCTGGTCCACTCTACCAAGTTTTTCTAAGAAATACTTAAATATACTCTAAATCTACAGTTACAGTAAGTGGCATTGGCTAGTGATTTGATTTGAGAATTGAGACTACAATCTGGATTTACTCTTTCTGCATTAACACAGGTCAAATGGACAGGGACTGCATTTTAAGTCAGTAATGGAAGGCTGAAGGCTGTCTTAAACCAATCATATCAGTTTTACCCATGACTGATTGATCCCTAGGGGCAGAGCCCTGTAAGCATTTCTCTTACATGAATGGACTCTATACAGCCTGGAGTTTCATTCATAAAATGGAGACTGAAAGGAAACACACGCACACAGACGCATACACTTGCTCTCTGGAATGTCCATTTATACAGAGCTGAAGGGTGTAGTGTTCCATCAGCTGCTGCTTTTGCCAGTTGACTGGAAGTAATGATTAATGCTCATTGGTCCTGCTTGCATGTAACCCAACACTATTTATGGCCTTGCAGGGTTCCTAATGTATAGTGAAGGGGAAGACAACATTCTCAAATCAGAAACATAAACAGGAACTGGTGGGTCTGAATTCCATTCAAATATGTCATTTCAGGCCCAAAGTGTTTGTCTAACTTGGATTTTACAGGCAGGAAAGGGGGAAGGGAGGGATAATATACTTGTGAGTTGTACTAGCTTGGAAAAAAGGGAATTAGAAAGGGGTGGAGAATACTTTTATAGTGTGGGACTTTTAGTTTCTTTTTAAACAAAACAACCAGGACACTTAGGCCCCGAACCACTTATTGCCAGTGGGTGGAATGAACATACAACTGTTTTTGTAAGTGGAACACAGATTTCATATTAGATAAGACAGTGAGAGAGTTTAAGGATGTTTGTTTTGATGTCTATGAGTGTGTGCATGTGTTTGTGGTGAATGTGAACAAAAGAAGGCAGAAAATACATCTTACTTTTTGATTGTGCATATATACATATAATTTATATATATGTTCTTAGGTTTAGGATATTATTGCAGAATTTTTTTTTATACTCAAAGTACTGCTATGCTTAGGTGAGTTAAGAAATAGATTACATGAAAAGAGAGACATTTTATTTTATAAAATATTTTTATCTAGGATATTGATAACTTGAGAACATTTTCAAGGAATTTTTGTCAGATTAACTAGATGCTGACTGTTTTTAATTCTCCTCTGTGTGTGTTTGTAAAGATTTATTTCAGTGTGTGAGTTCCTGCAGTTCCATGTTTCACCATAATCTGTTTTTATTCTTAGCATTAAAAAATAAAACTGCCACTTGACTTCCACATGGCTGACCGAGGTTTGAGTCCTGGACCTGGTGGCTTTGCGTTCTCATTCTCCCTTTCTCTCTCTTGTCAAACTGAGGAATAACAATACATACATAAAGTTAAATGAAAAAAAGAAAATGGCGGGACCAGCAGTTAGCATAATGGCTATGTCGCTGGACTCCTATGTAGTCGACCGTGGTTCGAGTCCTGGACCCGGTGGCCTAAACTCACGTTGGACGCGTGTGCATGCTTGCCTAGGATCCCGAGAGGAGAATGGAAGAGAAGGGACTGAGGCGTAGCCATCCCCCCTGGGGGGGGGGTGATTTCTCGCTTTCTATCTCTCTGTCTCTCTGTCTTTCTGGCGAGCGCATGCGCCCTATAGCAAAAAACCTCTCCAAAAAAAAAAAAAAAGAAAAAGAAAATGGCATCGCTGTCTTTAAAAATAATAATAATAATGATGATGATGATGATGATGATAAAACAATAAAACTGCCCACTTTGAATGACACTGGAGATATACTGAGTCCTGGGTCTGACATCTAGTTGCCGTTTGCTCATATTGAGCATGTTTTCAAAACTCTTCTATTCTCCATTTCTTCGTTTATAAAGAGAGGCTAATAATTCCCACTTCTCAATGTTTATGTAAGGACTGGATTATGTTTGTAAAGTTACTAACATAGTTCTGGCACATCCTAGGGTCCAGCAGTAATAAAGGATTTTGTTGGCTTGCTTTTATCTCGATTTCTAGAGATTTTTTTTTAAAGACTGCTAGTCCTTTAATAAAATGTCATTCTTATTTCTAATAATTAAAAATATAAGATTTGGGGCTAGAGGATAGTATGAAGTAAGACAGATTCTTGTGCTAAAACAATTAGATTGTGCAAATCCAGCAAGATACCGCACTAGTATGCCATTTCTGACAAGGAGAAAATAGTCACACTGAACCTCTTACTAGTATTATTATTCATGTTCAAAGCAAAAAGAACAAATCATGTGAATATTGGGATGATCTAAGGAGAGAGGAAAGCAGGAGGACAAAGCTGTCCTTGGTGTGTTTATTTCACATCATGTAGATTTCATCTGGGGAACTATTCAGGATTGAAGCTCAGCATAAAAAACTCTTCTACCTCTTCGGAATTGTTTAGTGGCACGTTTGGCTACTAATAGCATGCTTCCTTGTATTTTTTTTTTTTAAGCTTCTGGCATTTGTCAGAGTGTCCTAATAGCTAATAAACACAGCCGTGCTTATGTTTCCTATTGCTTCAAATTTATTTTTAACTCTAGTTTAATAAAGCTATCACAAGCTTGGAAAATTTGTAAAATTGTGAGCCTCACAGGTCACATAAGCTTATCCTGTTTGGATCTAGTCATTATTTGTGTGGGATACTGACCACAAAAACCTCAGATGCTTAGAAGAGAAATTTGTGATTTCATGGGTAAAATTCAGTATATTACTTTACACAACATATAGCCTCAAGATGTCAAAAGTGTCTGAATTCATTTAAGTGCACTCATTTACTTATGTACGACTTTCTTTCTTTGTTTTACTTCATTTTCATTACTTTTTTTTTTTTTTTTTTTTTGACTTTGTAAACACCATGGTAGGCACCAAGATTAACATGGGTTTTTTACTGTGAAATGCAGTGAACTGTGCTCAGATGCAGTGTGAGCGATGCTGGAAGAAATAGGTCTGCAGTCTTTTATTTTATGCTCACAGTTTACTGAAAACCCTAAAGAGAAAGATCTCATCTAAGTGTGAATGAGGTAATACTAAAGTCATCACTCCCTTAAGACGTAAGCCCTTTCCAACTTCTCTGCCAACTTCAGTTGAGATTCAGCAACTAGAATGTTCTATTCAGAGAACACTTTGTGACTGATAACAAATAGGTGTTAACAAAACTTGACTTTTTATCCCGTCACAGTTGTTATCAGTATAATGTGAACTCAGACATACTAATACTGTACCTTATTTTTGGAGCTAATTACTTTTAGATTTGTTCGACAATCAAGTCATCGTATAGGTGTAAAAAATTCCTTTCCATTAACATCCTTTTCTGGAAACTTTATAAAATGTAGATTTCCTGATGGGATCGACTATACCACATCTACTCATGTGGTGAGTGGAGAAGCAGAATATGTATGTAGCATGTATGTGGCTATATTTGCATTTAAACTCATATTCATAAAGCTAATGTTATTTCTGCATCCTAGGAAACCTTTGGATTTTAGGAATAAACTGAGGTTTTCAGGAAATGAAAATAAACAGATGAACAAAATAGCACATTAAAGCATGAAGTTAAAGAGAGAGAAAGCATTGGCAAGATCTATAATAATGCTCAATTTTCTTGAATGTGACTAGTTCTTAATACCTTAATTAGTTCTTAATACAACTCAATATTAATTTAGATAATAGATACGTATTTTAAAAAAACTTGTTGATACTCTTAGGTAGGAACTGAAGTGCATGCATACACACACACACACACACACAAACTTTTTACCTAGTGTATGATAATATAAGATGTATATTTACATCACATTTGACTCTAGATGCTTAATGTACCCAGTTTTCTACTATCTTTGATATACAATACACAAGCTTATGTAGACTTGATTTGATTGCATTTGTTATTTATATATTTTTGTTTTTGTAGAGAGAGATTTTTGCTATAAGGTGTGTGTGCTCACTGGAGAGACAGACAGAAAGCAAGAAATCAACCTCCATGAGGGATGGCCACACTGCAATCCCTTTTTCATCCTCTGAGGACTTTGGCCACGCACGTATACGTCCCTAGCATGAGTTTAAAGTCACCAGGTCTGGGACTTGAACCATGGTTGACTGTGTGGGCGTCCAACAACTTAACAATTATGCCCATATGCTGGTTCCTTGATTGCATTACTTCTGCAAAGAATTAGCTAAGTGTATGTACAAATCCATATTTGCTTTTACATTTATAAGGAAGCAAAACCACCTTACAACAGTGAATTTATATCTGTTTTACTGGGCCTTCTTATTCACACTTAGATGTTTGAATGCTTAATTAAGATATTCACTGATTATTGCTATAGGAATTTAACCAGAAGCATCAAGTGAAAGAGAGAGGTTTTACCATAGGGTGTATGCACTTAGAGAAAGAGAGTCAGAGAGATAAAAATCGAGAAATCACTCCTATGGGAGATGGCCACGCCATACTCCCTTCTCTTCCATTCTCCTCTTGAGATTTTGGGCATGCATGCACACGTGCCTGGTGTGATTTTCAAGCTACCGGGTCCAGGAATTGAATCATAGTTAACCATGTAGGAATCCAGTGCCTTGACCACCACACCACCTGCTGGTCTCAGAATTTTCTTTTTCTTAATTCAGAGTTTACAATTTGAAATAATTGCATGTTTGCACACTATTTGATAACAAAGCAATTTCAACCTATGTAGGGATGTCTCAGAAAATCTTAGCAAATCTTTTCTTTCCATTCTGGCCTCATGAACTCTTACAAACTTTAGTCAAATCATGCCCTGAAGAGGAATCACCATGCTTACTTCTGGGCAGCAAATATGCAAATCAGAGGAGTGTCCAGCAATATTATACATGCAAATTCAAAATTGCACTTTGTGATCAAACCCTGAATAAAGCTATCCAAATCAGTATTATGTTTTCCAACACAGCTTTAAAACACAAGTTTAGAGACAGAGAGAACAGCCTGTTTTATCTTAATTTGAAGAGAATTTTTATAATGTGAGTAAAGTTGAAAACTAGCAAAATCTGGTAATTTGGAGTATTTCTTCACCAACTTCTTCTACATTGACCAGTGTATTAAAATGACAACAGTACTTTGCTGCTTTGAATTTTTGTAGCACATTAGATCAGCTTTCATCACTATGAACTCATCTGTAACAAATTATAGACAGTTTAATTTCTGCAACCTGATTTGGTCAGTATTAATATCATGTTATAAAGCTCTTTGATCTATAAGTTTTGAAATAAATAAAAATCCTTTGTCCCAAATTAAATTTATATAATTCAATTTATAGATTGAATTTATAACTTTTTAAGTCAGAGTCATTTAAGGACGAACACCAGGGGGGTAGTGTTATAAAAGGAACTCAAAGGATTAATCCCCAAATATTTTCAAGAATGTACTGGTGATTCTGGATTAAATTTCATAAATTGTAAATGTATCATGAATTTTAAATCATTTCACTTTAAATATCATAGATTTATAGATTTGTGAAGAATATTACGGAGTAAAGACACTAATTCTGAGCAATAAGTCAGCCATCTCCTATGATTTAAGGATAGCAAATGTAGACATAAAAGTATTTAGACATTTATTATTATTATTTTCCAGTTTGATCAGAGAGAGAGGAGAGAGAGAAAGTGAGAAATAAGTCACCAAGTCCAGGACTTGAACCACAGTCAGCCATGTGGGAGTCCAGTGCCTTTAACCAGCACGCCACCTATTGGCCCCAATTACTCCTAGTTTTAAGGTTAAATATCATGAGGATCACTTAGAATAGAGTCTTAATTTAATAATAAATATGATATACTGAATTCTTTTTGTGTATAGGTTTCGTATAAAATGTAGCATCTGGTGCTCCTAACAAACCTTTTAAGATTGTCACTATTTACAGATGACAGATGATTGTCTCTTTTTACAGATAAGGAGGTTGAGAGTTAGATATTAAATTGCTAGAAAAATGTTATAATACCACAAAAATGCCAGAACTGAGATTCAAAACCCAGTTTAGTCAAGGGCAAAGTGCATGCTTGTAACCACTGTGCAATACAAATCCTAAAATTATAATCCATACAGGGAGTGTAAATATACCCTCATCTTTACACTTTTGCATAGGTTAAACTATGGCTTATTACTGAGGTTGAGCTTTGTGTGTTTAATTCTATGAAAGAACAGAAATGAGAACATATGCAATATCTCCATTCCCTGCCACAAAACATTGGCCTTTGAAGTCACCATTTAGCTAGTTTGGATCTTAGTTGAGCATTTAGCAAAAGTTAAAATGTAATGCCAAACTTCATTGGTTGGATTTTTTATTAGATAAGGTAGAAATGAAAGCAGCAGGCAATTTAATTAGCAGTAATTTTTCTGGGCAAGTCATTACTTTGATGAACTTCAGAGCAATGTTTATGGCTCCTAATTAACCATGTTAGTCATTTGATTGAATAATCACTTTGGAAATGTTTCTACAATTTGATTAGAGTCTGACCCACTCTGATAGTCATAAATTAACTGATATCACTTTAGGATAACATGACTTTAGTTACTTTATGGGAATAAACTCCTCTTAGCCATATTTTTCTCAGGCATCTCTGGACCATAAAAAAAGACACCAATTTTAAGAATAGACTGAATTTAAATAATACTAGCCAAATGTCTCAATTTTGAGAAGCTAGATGTTAATTTTATTTATTCTAGAATGTAATAGTATTTGGAATTGGCAAGAACAAATGATATTTTCACTTACGTAATTTTTCCTAATTGCAATTGATTGCATTTTTAAAATTTATATCACAAGTTGGAAATATAATAGAGAATTTGGCATGAACTGGATTATGTCATTTATTTATGTATTTCCAATCGGTATATTTTAAATATTATAGATTATTAGAACTTTCGAAGAAAATTACAAAATAAAGTACAGCAAAAAAGCAACAAATAAGCCATTTTGGTACTAGAATGTATTGGTGAAATGATCCATCAAACCTTATCTTTGATGTCAAATCTGTAGTTTTCTAGGGTTATGCAGATTTCATATTCTGTGAGAACACATTCATAAGGCATTTCTTCAACTTTGAACAGTGAGTTTTTCAGAAATGTTTGCATTTCTTGTCTCGCTCTTTTTCTCCCCCTCTGGGAAGGAAAGACTTCATTTAGTCACACTTACGTGTAATAGAATTTAGCCTATATGTTTTCCTCTCGCTGCCTTCTGAGCCAGCCAGCTGTTTTTACAGCCACACTCCAGGTGTGCAGCAGTCAGTAAAAGTATTTTGTGGCAGGGTGTCAACATTGGTACAGCAAAATGCTTGCCTCCAAGCAGCTGCTGAGCTGATGGCAGAGTCATTAGCACTGTCCCTTCCAGGCCCAGCTGCTTTGAGGGACCTTATGCCTGCAATAAATCAAAATAACATTAAAAATTAATTTGAAGTACCACTGGTTAAAAAGTTGAGCCAAAATGGATTGCTATTTGGTAACTCAAAAGATGGACTGCATTACAATCTTGTTATAAATGCGTTCTGCAGGAGGTTAATGCTGCATTTTCTAAGGTCAGAATTACATACCACATAATAATTTTTATGTAAAGAAGGATTGTATAATCAAATGTTTGATAGTAATTTTGACAGCATTTTCTACTTGTAAACTATTAATTCCTACATACCTTTAAATATCATTGCTATTATGGATTGCCATTAAGATATTTTTGACCAAAACTACATAAGATATTTTTTTTTTCCTGTGGAAAGCTTGCCTCATATTTTGGTTGATGTTCTTAAATCAAATGGTCTTTTAAAATAGAACATGTCAAACTAAAAACAAAACATGAAAATATTTATTATAGCAATAAAATCTATAGCTAAATAAGGACAGATAATGGTCTTTAGAGTCCATTTAAAGTTCTTTCTTACTTTTTCAGAACTCATGTGCTTACTACAAGTGTGTTAAGGGGGACATGATTTTAATATCACATAGCAGATTTGTCATATATGTATTTTAAAAATTTAATTTTGGGGACCAGCAGTTAGTGTAATGGCTATGTCGCTGGACTCCCATGTAGTCAACCGCAGTTCGCGTCCTGGACTCAGTGGCTTAAAACTCATGCCGGGCGCATGCACGTGCGTGCCCAAGATCCGGAGAGGAGAATGGAGGAGAAGGGATTGAAGCGTGGCCATCCCCCCTGGGGGGTGATTTCTGCTTTCTGTCTCTCTGTCTCCCTCTGTCTGGATAATGCACGCGCCTAATAGCGAAAACCTCTCCAAAGAAAAGAAAAAATAATTAATTTTGCACACATTCTTTAAAAAAATCTTAGTAATACATCCAGATTATAGAATTGACTTGACTGCATGTACTTATAAATCCCTACGGAACCTATACAGTGTCTTTTTTGTTGTTGTTTCCAAAGTTCTGAGAAAGTAGAGGAAGATATGGAGGAGAAGAAATTACAGCATGATCATTCCCCATGCTTTCTCATTTTCCCTTCCTCTTTCTCTCTCCTTCTTCTCTCTTTCTCCTCTGGCAAGCACACATACTCTCTGGAAAAAAAAAAATAGGGGTAGCCTTCATCGAGAAAAAGAAAATGAAACTGAAAATACATAGGTAGGTATAAGACTGCTGAAGAGACTTTTGGAAAAGTGTAGGGTCTTCAGGCTTGTTTCATTGATTTCACCAAGAATCCAACTCTGGTTAGGTGAATGAGTCTCCTTATTCAGAATCAGAAACTTGACTATAATAGCCTCTAGAGAACGTCTGACCCAACCATTTGTTTTATGTTCATGGAGACATAAAATGGCTTTTCTGAAGTTTAATTAGTGAATGGATGAACTGAATTTTGATATTTTGTCTCCTGATCCATATTTCTTTCCTTTTCTAAGTGACCAAATACATGAGAAACAGAGCCATCACTATGACTCAAGTTTAATCATTAACCAAGGGAATGATGAAACCAAGTTACTTAATTTGGTCACATAGACAAGGCCTTACTCTTAGGTCAATAACAATATTTGCTATGAAACTGTTAGATTTCATGTTAGATCCTCATTGAGTTTGTGTGTGGCCTATGTGCTTAACAAAATAAAAAAGCCAATCATGCTTTTATCTGGGGGGAATCATGGCAATCACCTTAAAAAGCTAAAGTAATTTAAGAGATATAGCTATTTTTTTGTTTGTTTGGTTTTTTTTTGTTTTGTTTTGTTTTGTTTTTGGTATAGGGAATGTGTGCTTGCTGGAGATAAAGACAGAGACAAAAAAAAAAATGAGAAATTACCCTCACCACCACCACCACCACCACCACCACCACCACCACCACCACTAGGGAATTGTCATGCCACAATCCCTTCTCCTCCATTCTCCTCTGGGGATTTGGGGCATGCACAAACACACCTCTGGTGTAATTTCCAAGCTGCCTGGTCAGGAACACAAAACTGTAGAGTCAGCCATGTGGGATCCAGCTGCCTTAACCTGCATGCTGCCTGCTGCCTGCTGGCCCCTATTTTATCTTTTCTGTCTAGTGTTTATGCAGCAGACTATGAATGAGTCTTTCATTGAGTTATACTTTGTACATAAAACGTCATGTGATATACAAATTTATTCCATAAATATGGGGAACCAGCAGTTAGCGTAATGGCTATGTCGCTGGACTCCCACGTAGTCGACCGCGGTTCGCGTCTCGGACCCGGTGGCTTACAACTCACGCCGGGCGCGTGTGCGTGCCCAAGATCCCGAGAGGAGAATGGAGGAGAAGGGATTGCGGCGTGACCATCCCCCCTGGGGGGTGATTTCTCGCTTTCTGTCTCTATGTCTCTCTCTGTCTGTCTGGCGAGCGCACGCGCCCTATAGTGAAAAACTTCTCCAAAAAAAAAAAAAAAAAAAAAAAAAAAAAAAAAAAAAATTTATTCCATAAATATAGAAACTTAGAAAGTTATGACACTATTCTGAGAACACCAGCACATCAACGTGGAGCTTCTATGCCCTGCCTGAAGTGTTAACTACATGTTGACAGATTCCCTTCATGTGGACTCCTGTCAGTTTCTGTAACTTTTCTATGTGCATCTGTCCGTTGACAACACCACTGCATTTAGCTCTAGACTCCTCTCTGACCAATGTCATTTCCTCTTTCAGAAGTGCCTAGCTGCCACTCCATTTATATGAGGCAAGAAGGCTTCCTGGCTCATCCAAGCAGAACCGAAGTTAAGTTTTCCATAACTGACAATTTCTTGTAAAATACCTTTCAAACTCATTAGACATTCCAAGGATGAGATCACTTAATTAAATTTATATGCTTTAGGAAACATTATTTAGGTTTCTATACCATTAGTTTAAAACTTTATCTTTTTAAAATAACAGGGAGATTTTTCTGGTCATGATATCTTGTATTTTGGTTGTCAACATGAGTCATATGCATAGAACCAGATGGACAGTGGATTTCTGTGTTCTTTTTTGCCATCAACCACATTTTTTGGACAAGAACATATGTTTTATAGATTAGCCCACCTTAGCACACTGTACTGAAAGGGACCTTCGAGAAATACTTGGTTTTGCTTATATACATCTAAGTCATTTTGGAAGTAAACTGTAGCAGATTTAAAGCTTTTTAAACTTTAAGTGTCCTGAATTTTACATTTGTGTACAAATAATGGTTAGGAACAGAATTTCACATAAGAGGCCTAAAAAATAATTTTTTCATTATAAATGTATTTGTGGTAACTATGGGACAAAAGCTTTGCTCTAACAGAGCTTAATGACTGAAAGTAATGGATAAAAATTGTGATGTCTGGGTATAATCCCCATTTAAGTATTTCTGGAAATATGTGCATAGTCCTTAACCTAAACACTTTATGTCTTTTCAGGAAGACTGACTTAAATATATTTTTAAAATTTAGTCCTGATATTGATAACTTTATATAAATGACATTGACAAACATTTAAAGGGTAGTATGAGATGGCAAATCCAAAATATTTGCAACCAAATGCTTTGTACAAATGCAATGTAATTATTGTTACAAATGTTAGTAATATTTTGTACCTACAATGGAGACACCAATGCATTTGAGACATAAAACCATAACTAAACTACATGAAATTTCTTTCTGGTTATTAAAAATAACAGCAATTAGATTAAGGTCCACAGTCAAAAATAGTTAGGGGAGAAAATGTGGTAAGTTATTGATTTATTTTGTATTATCTCTGTGGTCTCAGTTATATTACAGCAAAAAAAAGTAAAAAAAAAAATTTTCCACTGTGAAAGATGAAATGGTTAGTGTACACAGATATTTCTGCAAGAAAGTAAGGGGGTAAAATAAATCTGTTTCAGATCACCAAGATAATGCAAGGTAAATACTAGTAATTCACTTTGATTTTCCTTACACTGAATGACAAAATTCAGAAGGAACTGGAAAGCAAGATGACAAATCATTGCTTTTGCCAGTGTTTACATGGGCTCTATGATTGGGTTAATGATAACATAAACAATTAACATTTATGTGGGACAAAAGTTCATAGAAACTGCATATTATGAAAAAAATAAACATAGATTTCCAAAAACTTTTATACCAAATAAACTTGTACTTAAATTCTACTTTCCATGAACTTCCTGAAGTACCCATATATATCATGTTGTGCTAAGCACCATTTTAAACTTACACATTTAAATTAATCATCACAGCAACCCTTTAAGGTTGGCTGTGTTACTGCCATTACCATTTTATAGATGTGGGAACTGAGGTATTGAAGTTAAATAACGTGTACAGGGCCAACGCACTGAAAAGTAGTAAAGCTGTTTTCCATCACAATTTCTATGTTACCGGGTACATTTTGAAATGTTTGTGAGGCTTCATTTCTATCTTGAATAAATGTATTCCATTTCCCCCACAGGCTGTATGTTTGAAAAAGGCCCCAGGCAGTTTTATGATGACACCTGTGTTGTCCCAGAGAAATTCGATGGTAGGTTTTTTACTGTGCTTCCAGTGTTGATTTTCCTAAGAGGGAGTGGAGAGATCACCCTGGCCTCTTCTGAGAACCGTCAACATCCCTACTTAAAGATTCTATGCACATCGTTCACCTGCACTCAATTCTTCCTGAACTTGACCTGTTAAAAATTCTCTTTCTTTCCCCATTAAGAAACCTTTTTCCTCGCATCCTATGAGAGAGTCCATTTTTTGGAGATGCAGTCAAAGGGCATCATTCTTGCTGAGCTTTGTGGAGAGGAAGAGGGGCTTCCCATTGCCCTGCTGAGCACGCTCTGCTTGTTATTCAAGATTTATGGAAAGCTGATCCTGTAATTAACAAAGCAGAGCAGAAAGCATGCTACCGTGGACGCGCTGATGACTAATGCAGCCACTTTTCTTTTATTGTTCATGAAAAGATGCATTATGGAACACAGGAACAACATAACTGCCCATTTAGTTAGTGAGTGTTAGTCCTTCTCCCTCTCTCTTCTGGGAAGATGTACATTACTAATGTAGTATTATTTTATAATTGCTAAAAAGGGAGTTAGGAAAGCATTCCCTTTTTAATATCACTTACTGTTGTAATGGAAAGGTCCCAGATGTTAAAAAAAAAAATAGGGTGTCACGTTAGATTGAGTTGTCTTTTCTTGAAGAGGGTGGCAGAAGTCGGCATCCACAAGGAAGCTTGGGTAAAAGTGAACAGTTAATTGATTTAGTGGTTCTTCAGAATGGTCTCCATATTTCCTGCTTTGATTGTTTAACAGGAAATGAGCAGGGGCCCTTTGATTAGTTGATTGCACTAACTTTGGGGATCATGGCTGTGATGACTTGGGAGCACTCAGAAGTTTTTAATTGTCATTATTTCAACAGCAAAGTACATGCTCAGATTGCTTTCCAATCTCTAATTAGTTGACAACTACCCCATGTTCCTGAGATTTTTTGCTATTATGCTTCTTAGAATTAAAGGCTAAGGCTTCTTCCTTCGCCTCCCTTTAAATTCCTAAATTTATTCAAGGTCACAGAGTTAAACACCAATAGGGGTCACTTTTTTAGTTTTATTCTACAATAGATATTAGTTTCAGGCTTTGGAGTTGAGAAATGTGAACTGTACTATTTAGCACCATAGGTAGAGCATCGCAATTCTTAAAATACAATGCTTTTTCTTGAGAGAAAACAAAGAGCCTCCTCTACTTCCTGGAATGACTGATTTTTTTTTTTTTTTTTTTTTTTTCCATTTTGGGTGAGCTTTATATTTTAAGAAATCTAGACAATTACTAAGGCATGTCAGGAAGAAAAGTATCTCCAAATTGAGCAGGATTGTGATATAAACGGACAAACCACAGCCACATAAATGTTTAGGGAGCTAGCCCTATTGATGATCTATTCTTTTCAACTTTAAAGTACTCTTTAATTTTATACTAAAGAAATATTTTTGGAAGTTAGTATTTGTCTCATATTTATAAGTAATGCAGAAGAAAGTAGAACAAGGGGGTTATGTTTTTTATTGTACTTGACCAGAGTGATCAATCACATTTGTAGGCAGAAGCAATAGAGGGGTTATAAAATGTTACAGTGTTTACCTCTATCTGCATAATTGCTCAGTTACTCCCATGAAAAACATGTATGAGTCTCAGAAGGAAAAACTGAGATAAATAAAACTGTCACTGAAATCAATATGAAAATGCACTTCTGTATCATCGTTAAGAGCAAAACAACATCATCATTTTTAGCAGCTATGGATTGAATAATTTTATATTTTGGTTCAGGTTTTTAAAGTGTTATTTGTTCTGTGATTATTTTAAGAGGTGTATTTCTCCCTACTGACGAAAAGAAAGTTTTTGAAGGTTCGTATTTTTAAATTCACACTGAGTGTGAACAGATTAGCTTAAATATATTCTGTCTGCATTGTTTCTTTAATGGAGAAGAGAGATTCACGCATTAACAATGATACACTTGTAAGGCCCTAGACATTCAATCCCCAATGTGATCAGTTCCACATATTTTTGAGACAGTTGGCTGGAGATAGAAGTAAACAATAAGTAGTCATGAAACAGTTTTTTGTTTTATTTTGTTTTGTAAAGTCAAGATGGCTGACTAGATTTATACCACAATTATTGTAACACTTAACAACTTTATTAATGTAATCTATTTAAGAGGTTTTAACATGCTATACAAATACCAAGTAAAATGACCACAAATAAACCTTTCTTTCTTAAAAATATAGATTTACAGAAAACTCTGGTGTGCCCATTTTTAAATTTGACTTTTAGAAAAGAATAGCAAGCTGAATTCAAGTTTCTGAAATACAATCACAAGATAAAGAAAAATGAGATGTTTTCTTGCCAGTTGAAAAAGTGGCAGCTCCCGTAGAAAGGTATATGAAGGTGTGGACAAAAGTATGCCCTGAATTATCCACAAGATTTTCCTAATTTATGTAAAGTACATATTACTTAATTCAGATTTAAGATACTATTAAATTTTCATAGGAATATTTGCATTATAGTTTTTAATAGTTTTTCATGTGTGGGTCAATAAGGCATTTACCTAATGTAGTTTGCAGAATTTAATTTGTACAAATAAAATGCCCAAAGCTTAAAATCGATTACCCCCTTCACAGTGTTGCTTATAGCAGTGACTAATACCATTTATAATAAAAGCAAAGAAATGTAATTCAATAGTATGGTTTTAAAAATAATAATGGAAGAAAAGGATAGTTATACAAAATGTTTACAAGTACATGACATCTGTGTGTCATTTGTCTTGGCACTGGATTTATTCTGTACCTATATATACATTTATACTGACCTGTTAATGTTACATATATTGTCGTCTGCAAAACTGTAGCGATTGCTGGTTTATATTCAACCATTTAGTTATGTTAAATCTCTATTTAATAGTAATATTCTATAAAAACCTATAAAGTGATTGTGCTTTAACTACTTTAATGGTTGATTTAATGTAAACTGTATGTAAATAGCATAATGTTACTAATAGAAACTTACATTTCTTTAAATGTAGGGGACATTAAACAAGAGCCAGGAATGTATCGGGAAGGACCCACATACCAGCGACGGGGATCACTTCAACTATGGCAGTTTTTGGTAGCTCTTCTGGACGACCCTTCGAATTCTCATTTCATTGCCTGGACTGGCCGAGGCATGGAATTTAAACTCATTGAACCTGAAGAGGTTGGTTGAATGAATTTGACTAACTGATAAGTTGGGAATATTAGATATAATATAAAGAAACTGATATATTTGATTGATATGCCAATAATGTACTATTTATTTACTTATTTTTAAGAAATTTTTGCTACAGGTGCTGTACACTCGCCAGAAAGAGAGAGAGAGACAGAAAGTGAGAAATCACCCCCTCCCTTGGGGGATGGTCATGCCTAAATCCCTTCTCCTCTATTCTCCTCTTGAGGTTTTGGGCACACACACACACACACACACACACACACACACACACACAGGTGCCTGGCGTGAGTATCAAGCCACCAGGTCTGGGACTCAAACCACAGCTGGCCATATGGGAATTCAGTACCTTAACCACTTCACCACCTGTTAGCCCCTATATTTTTATTTTAAAGCTTTAGAAAACCTTTCTGAATTAGAAAGTGTGAAAACAAAAAGCATGTCTACATTTAAAAATCACAGATACATTGCTTGCTCGTTCCAGTTGAATACCATCCCACAGAATTGATGTTAAAGGTAGTCAACCATAAACTATTGTTAGCATTAACCTGCATTCAAGAATGCTGGCTTGAGAAGTCTTTAAAGGAACATTTAAGTTAGAGAAGGAGGCAGGAGAGAGCCTTTGGAGGGTGATGGGATGTCTACTGAAGTTCAACTAGTTTTAGGAATGGAGAAATTGTTCTTTTGAATAACCAGTCATTATCTGGACAATCTGGATTTTGTCAAAAGGGTTGAACAAACATTTAGGGAACAAAGTCATATGCAAGAAAGGATGGAAAGAACAGCTGAGGGGAATAAAGGCTTGCAAGGACCACAGTGGAAAATTCTCAGACTTCAAGTGTCTCTTGTAAGACACAGGCCTTGTAGAAACATTGTTTTCCTTTGATTGTTGATGACATCTGTTTTAAGTCAGCTGGACTGTGTACACTCTATTGGAAGATAGGGATAAAATGTAAAATATTACCATAATACATAGGAAATTACCAAAATGAGAGGACTCTCAGTGGAGATAATAGGGATACATAGAACACACTTTCAACTAACTTCAATTTTCCCCTCCACTGCATATACAAATAGAGTATTTTCATGAAGAATTTCTCAGTTCAATTTTTATATTTCCCAGTACTGGCTTTAGGTTTAAGGCTTCATCATTTCTATAGAATAATAATTGATTGATGGCATTTTGAACCTCTTCGAAAAGGTGACTGTTATGAAATTTCTGTCTTAACAACGATGTTTTCTCTGC
This sequence comes from Tupaia tana, assembly GCA_026018925.1. Taxonomy (NCBI): domain Eukaryota; kingdom Metazoa; phylum Chordata; class Mammalia; order Scandentia; family Tupaiidae; genus Tupaia; species Tupaia tana. The sequence continues at coordinate 79,522,339 of JAKSZU010000003.1, read as the reverse complement.
TGTTGAAATGACTTTATATCAGCCAAGAAAGCAATGAAACATTCTCAGCCTGCATGCCTGTAACTGATTTTACTAGCTATAGAATCTAAACACTTCAGTAAGGTTGAAAATTTTAGTATGGTTTACAAACTTTTGGGCCCACAGTGATTAGTTTTATAATATATGCAGTGACTATCATATAGGCAATATCATGCATTTTCCATGTTGTCTTATTAAACCATGTATTCAATTACAATTAGATAATATGTCCTAATCTGATGTACAAAAGATAAGGTTACATGATTTATCAAGATTTAAGAAATGATCTAACTCATATTTGGTAGAGGTTTTTGCCTTAGGGAGTTGACGCTCGCTGAAGAGAGAGCAAGACAGAGACAGCGAGAGGGAACGTGATAAATCACCCCTCAAGGGGGATGGCCACACTGCAATCCCTTGTACTTCATTCTCCTGGGATCTTGGGCATGCATGCACACATACCCAAGCCACAGTGTCCAGAACTTAAACAGCAATAGGCCATGTGAGAGTCCAATGATGTAACCACTACACCATTTGCTGGCCCTTCTCAAGAATAGATTTTTAAAAATTTGAAATAAAAAGTTCTGGTTAATCCAGTGTTCATGCCTCTGGCTTACATGAGTCCCTAGTGGCAGTAGAGGGTCAACTTCACAGAGTTTCTTGTTGCACACTAAGCACCTATACACAGAGAACTCACAGTTGAAGAATGCCTGTTGTCTAGCATGGGTTAAATGTTTGGGTGTTTGAATTCTGTAGTTCAAAGCTTCATTTGGCTGTCAAAGAAAATTTGTTTTTCTGTAGCTGTACTTAAATGATGGACATGAAGGGACCACAAAAATGTGGAGCACTAACAAATTGAAACTAGAAGCACTTACCAAAGTAGTTCGAAAGCCCTTTAACGTGACGTGAATGTGTGCTCTTTACCTCACAGACAATGTTAATAATTGCTGTAAGAGTTGGTTCATGTTAGAACCAAACACATTCAATAGGGATTTGTATCAGTTAAACAGTTATTTTTCCCCACCTGTGATTTGAATAAACTGAGTAGAAACAGATTTCTTTTTTGAAATATATTTATTAAGAGAGGGGACATTCCTGCGTTATGTCAGTAAGTCTTGATCCACTTAGAAGAATAAAAAGTCTTCTGCACATGATTAAATTATTTGATGTAGCAACTGTTGACTTTTATGACGATGGTGTTTGAATAAGCAGAATAGAAGACTTGACCAGATGACCATTAAGTTCTATCGAATTTGGAGTTTCTGTGATTTTTAAATGCAGGGAAGAAATACAGTGACATCTGTTCCATACAACAAACTGACGTTGAGACAACTTTTTGTAATAGGCTCATAAAGTAAAAAAGGACTGGGTAATTCAGAGTCAGCAGACCATTTCCAAGGAGTAACTAACTCAATGGTCTTGTGCAACAAGCCCCGACAGACTCCTGAGGCTTTTGTTCAAAAGAAAACATCCCGTTTCTGACTGCCGCACGATTGCTTTCATCAAGCAATGACGGTGATGTCTTGTTTAAATGTCTTTTTTGGAAAAGGTCTGTGAAATGTCTTTAGCCTGCGTGGCCCATAGTCACCTCCTCTCTCCTGCGTAGCAGCTTTTTAGGTGTCAATGTCAGCAGGACTCATGAAAGAGACCTCTGAAGATATCTCGTTGGAATTACTCGTGGGCTCCATATTTTATCTAGAATTTTAAAATGATATTGTGTGAGACTCCAGACTTGCACTGATTATCAGTGTATTCAGTAACCTTAGCAAACACATTTTCTTTTTGGTTATTTTTTATTTATTTTATTTTTTTATTTTTTGCCATAGGGTGTGGGCTCTTACCAGAGAGAGACAGAGACAGAAGGAAAATAAGAAACCACCCCTGAGAGGATGGCCACGCCACAATCCCCTCTTCCACTCTCCTCTCAGGATTTTCGGCACCCACACCTATGAGCCTGGTGTGAGTTTTCATCTGCCACATCTGGGGCTTGGACTGAAGTATGTGGGAATCCAGCACCTTAATCACCATGACACCAGCTGGCCCCAAACATGACCTTTTATATTTCCCACAGCACCAATCCTTCCCCTCCATTCTCATCTCGGGATTTTTGACACCCATACACATATGACCAATGTGTTTCTTTTTTTTTTTTTTTTTTTTTTTTTTTTTTTTGCTATAGGCCTCGTACGCTTGCCAGAAAGACAAAGAGAAAGACAGAAAGTGAGAAATCACCCCCCAGGGGGCATAGCCACACCATAATCCATTCTCCTCCATTCTCCTCTTGGGATCTTGGGCACACACGCACATGTGCCTGGCATGAGTTTAAGCCACTGGGTCCAGGACTCGAACTGTGGTCGACTACATGGGAGTCCAGCAATGTAGCCATCATGCCAATTGCTGGTCCCACCGATATGTTTCTTAAGTCATTGCGTCCTGGACTTTGAATTGCACAGTGGGCCATGAGGGATCCAGCCACCTTAACCACCACGGCACTGGCTGGCCCTCAAGTATGATTTTTTTAAAATAAGTTGAATAGGGACCAGCAGTTGGAATAATGGCTATGTTGCTGTACTCCCATGTAGTTGACCATGGTTCGAGTCCCAGACCCAGTGGCTTAAACTCACGCCAGGCGCTTGTGCATGTATGCCCAAGATCCCGAGAGGAGATTGGAGAAAGGATTGCAGTGTGGCCCTCCCCCCGGGGGGTGATTTCTCGCTTTCTGTCTTTCTTTCTATCTCTTTCTGGCAAGTGCACATACCCCATAGCAAACATCTCTCAAAAAAAAAAAAAAATAGTTGAATAATAACCTGTTACACTGTCCCATTGAGTCATTTGATAATAGGGTGAATGCCATAGTGCCATCATCTGTTTATTCTCCTCACTGATAGCCAAGTCTTTATTTGAAGGAGAGTTATAAGGAAGGCTTGGAGGTCATATGTGAAGGCTGAATAGATTTTCCTACCTGGGCTAGGAATGATTTTACCTCTTAATTTTAAACTTTTATTTTATCTGCATTTCATGGGCATATCGCTATGTCCCATTGCCCTCAACTTGATGAGAAATAAGGTACTATAACAACTCTACAGATATTTCTATTATTTAAAATGTCTACTAAAACCCACAGGACTAGTAATTAACTGGCACTGTAAGAGTCAAACTGGTGTTTAAGAAGTCATTATTCTTCTTCCCAGAGACTTCTACAATGTTTTCCTAAAGTTGGTTGCAAGAATTTTTATTTTCTAGGTGCACCTTGGTGAGTTTCTAGAAAAGAATCATTTATAAATGAAAAAGTAAGCAGAAATTGCTGTTTAATTTAAGGAGGTATTAATAATTTATTTTCACATCCCTCCAGGTTTACATGTTGTTCAGCTGCCATGTCTATTAAAGATTCACTGATGATCATTGTTAGGTTTCCCCAAATATTTTATTCCAAAAATGTTTTCACTTATCTTTTCCCTCTCTCCCATTGTGCCATTTTGCAGTACATCTACATTGAAATGAATGTTGTCTTTGGAAAAGTAAAATATGCTTGCCACTGTGATTGTCTGCTTGGATATATAGTTTTATCCTTGTTACCTCACATCTCTCTCTACTGATAGACGTGCACTGATACATGTGACTCAACTGTGTGTATTTATTCAGAGAATGCAAATTAATGAGAGAGAAAATAGCGAGGGCTGGTATTTTTAAAAGAAAAAAGAAAACCCTAGAGAGAGGTTATTGCTAATAAAGTGAAGAGAAACAGAATGGTCTCTTTAAAAAGCATTCTATTTTAGTATATGTGACATAGCAACAACTTGGAATTTCATGGAAATGAAGAAACACTAACCCTATTAGATAATGCTCTCTTGGGGTTGCCTAGGTTTGGATGGCAGCTGCAGCTTCTGCTCAGACTAATAGAAAGTAGAAATTAATGAGAACATGACTTTAGCTGGGGTAGCAGAAGCAGACTACAATGTTCTGTACAATGCTTTCGCTAGCTAGCCCGGGTGGTGATGAGGTAGGGATATATAGCTACATTGAAGGAGATCTTTTTTAAGCTCTATTAAAAACTCTGTGTCTTAGCTAGATACTTTTGCTCCTCCAAGGCCACATAAAGAAAAGCTCTCAGATTTTTTTTTTTTTTTAAAACCGAACAACAAAGTAGACATTCTGCTTCAGAGGTTTTTGTTTGTGGACTCATATACACAGTGACCTTTTCCACTTCCTTCTTATTTTTAACATCCAATTACTGTTCTCTTAAGTGAATGCTTAATTCTCTAGTTTAGTATTGGCTACAATTTTATTCTGATGTTGCTTCAGGCAATAAAAATTATTTGCAGTTCAGTTTATTAATTTGTATACTGTTTCCTCTACTACACACAGTATCACTTGTTCATTCTTTTAGAGTATTGAGCTGAGTATCTTTTTCTTTGGCTCATCATAACCCCATTAAAACACCTCACAAAGAGATCACTAAACTGCTCTTAATCTATAGTTTTTGTCTGAAAAAAATAAGAAAAAACAGGGTATATCAGAATGGAAAATTTGCCTCATTTTTTTGTGAATTGTAGCCTATTCATTCCTGTTGTAAACACATCCCTTATTTCCATTTAATTTTGTATCCAAAACAATAGTGACAAAGAATTCTATTGTGATGTCTCAGAATGACCACTGCACGCCTGCTTTAAAAAGCAAACCAGGACACAGGAAATTCAGATCACGATAGCGTTGCTACTTTACTTCTGCTTTGATTTAGACATATTTAGTGGGTTTGAAAATAATGAATGAACTAAATTTTTGAAATATGGTAATATGTTAATACTTGATGTCCTTGACACTACAGTATAATTCTGTTTCGGTGGCAGGTGGCCCGGCGTTGGGGCATTCAGAAAAACAGGCCAGCTATGAACTATGATAAACTTAGCCGTTCACTCCGCTATTACTATGAGAAGGGAATCATGCAAAAGGTGAGCTGCTAATATAGCATCAAAATTCATCGAAATGTTGCACATTAATCTGTATGTCATACTCTAAAAGTCACATTTCATTGTATTGCTGAAGCATGGTTTTCACTCATTTGAATGCTTAGGTCTTGGTTTTTAGTATTATAAGCTTTTCTATTTTTAAATTCATAGGCATTATTGACAAATGTGTAATAATATATAAAAACTAATAGACTTTCTGGTAGTTCCTAATTTGCTTCACATGGCAAAACAAACAAACACAGACTGTTCCAATATTAATATTATGTGCGTATACCTTTAGAAGTTTTTATTCTGCTGCATTCTAAATAATTATATAATTTTGAAATGCATTTGCTTATAGATTCCAACGAAAATAAAGCATTTTAGACTTAGTTCTTCATTTTTCTAACATGTTCTGATCCTTAAAACATTTAGACATTTTTGTTCTCATTCATAAAATATTTTTTTCTCTTGTCTATTTTTTATCTAGCTTGTTTCCTTCATCTGATAGTTTAACCTCTTTAATTATTTATTAGAAATAAGCATTGGTATTTAGATGGTAGAACAAAGTTTAACATATTTTATTTCAAATGAACTCAATATTTAAAAATAGCTCTTTAAAAAAGAGTAGAGAGAAAGAAAGTGAATTACACTTGTAAGAAAATATGAAATGTTTGAAAAAGGTAATAAATAAGTAAATAAGTAAAATTATTTGGATATTTGTTATATCCTTCAGTCTTACATGAGTATTAAAATCTATTTGTCTTGAATATGAACCAAGTTTATGATTTATCCATTGAGAACATTGCAGTTTTATTATGCATCATTTGTTTATTTTGGAATTCATGAACTGTTACATGTTATAAGTTGTGGCATATTTTTATGGCACAGTAGTTAATGTCAAGTAAATCTAGACCAGTTGCTGCATTAAGTTTAATAGAACAGAGGGAGGTGGTATCGTTGGGTTTCCTAGGACATAGGGAATCAGTGCTCTGGAATCTGCCAGTTCAGAAGTTATGACTTCCAAAATACTTAAAAGATAAGACTATATTACATTTTCAGTTGTTGCCATTTTCCTGAATCTCACCTTCAAAATGTGTAATGATTTACTACCTGCTCCTCTTCTCTTTCTTTTCTTCCTTCTTTCTTTCCTGTTTTCCTTTCTGTATCCTTCCCTTTCTTCCTTTCTTTCAATGAGAAAGAGAAAGAGATGGGGGAGCTAACAGATGGCATAACCATTACGTTGCTGGACTCCCACATGACCAACTGCAGTTCAAATCCCAAACCTGGTGGCTTGAAACTCACGCCGGGTGCTTGTGCGTGCATGCCCAAAACCTTAGGAGAAGAGATTGCAGCCTGGCCATCCACCCCCCCAACCCCCACCGGGTGGCAGGGGGAAGGTGTGATATCTCACTTTCCCTTTCACTGTGTCTGTCTCTCTTTTTCCTCAGCTGAGCACAAGTGCCCTAAGGCAAAAACCTCTTTAACAAAAGAGAAAAGAGAAAGAGGTATTTTTGATGGAGTCTCACCAAGCTGTGATCCTGCTGCCCCAGCCTCTCCATTAGCTAGGGCCACAGATGCGCATCACTCAACTGGTCGTGTTCTGGTTGGGCTGGGACCCGAACTTGGACCTCCCATGTGGCCTCAGTAACCATGCAACAGTGCCCCTGCTTGTGCCGCCACAGCTGGGACCCTCCTATGGTTATTTCATATTCCTCCCTTTCTCTTCCCTGTCCTAACTATTTGTAGTAAAATTCTTCCCAGTTCATCCCACTCATCCTTTTCACCACCATCTTTCTAACGCAAGAGCACATCAACTGTCACAGTAGGTATTCAGCAATTTCCCTGGGCAGCCTGGCATAGTAGTAAAAGATAATACAGATTTGAATGCCAGCTTTTCCCTGGATCACCTCTGGAACAGAGTCTTCTACAAAATGGTGATAATCCTAGCTCATTAAGGTTACTATTATAAATGAAACAATGTACATGAGACTTTGCATTGTACCTGGCCCAATAAATGCCTCCAGTGAATGGTAACTCTCCACATCACGAAGTAATGGTATCTGAATACATATGTGGCTTGTGTGTCTTCACCATTCCTTCCCTTACTGAATGGAGCAATAGCAAAGAGCTAAAAATTATTGTAAGATCCCTATTATACCTTAACTTTTAGACACATTTGTTGACAGGCTTTCTCTAGGATGTCGTGCCCAGTCTTAAATTTTTTTTAATGTATTTTTTTTTTTTTTTTATGATTTTTGCCATAGGTTGCATGCACTCACTGGAGACAGTGAGAGGGAAAGTGAGAAATCACCCCCTATGAGGGATGGCCATACCACAGTCCCTTCTCCATTCTCCTCAAGGGATTTTGGGCATGCACACACACACGTACCTGACATGAGTTTCAAACTGCCAGTCCAGACTCAAACTTTGGGTGGCCATGTGAGAGCCCAGTGCCTTACCCACTATGCCACTTACTGGCCCCAGTCACTTAGTCTTTAAGAACTTTTCTTTGTGTAAAGTACTAAAACTAATGAATTTATTGAGGCTCCTCTGTTTTCCGTGCTCTGTGCTAGAGACTTCCATTTCAGTCCCAAGAGACCTTCCAAAGATTCAGTCTTCTCTCCCTGTTACAAAAAAATAGAACAGAAGGGCAATTTAGGAAACATGTTTTAAGTTATAACATTGCTAAAGTGTTGATTCCTTCAAGTTTAAGAATAGTCAGATAATTTGGATTTTCTCAAGCGGTTCCTCTCAACTTAAATTCAGGCAAAGTTATGATGCTGATCTAAGTCCAGAGCAACGATGTTCTTTGGCAGTTGTTGGCTTTTCACCCAAACATATAACACAGTTGATCAACCATGAACACACTTTTCCTCCACGTCACGAAATTAACTAGCAGTGCTTTTTTGATACACAAGAAAGTAGAGGTGTTGAGTCATTTTTTTTCTGAAATTGTCATTCTTTCTAAAATTACCAAACTCTACACACAAAGTTGCTATCAAAGTTAATACAAAGAATTGTATTTCTCCACCCTCTCCCCTTGGGTTTTGAGTATTGGCCTTGTCTCTTTGTCTCATTCAATTGTGTATAATGTTCTAGAGAAGCATTCCTCTTCAGAATTTAAGTTTAGGGTATGTCATCCCCTACAAATTATGCTGCTTCTCCTTTATTTCAGGCAGTTGTCACATTCTTTTTTCTCATTTCCTCCCTGTGCATTGTGTATTTTAAATTCCTTTCATTTTTTTACACCTCTTACTTCAATTTGACACTTTACACACATCCTTAACTTCTGTCTAATGTATCTTGCCTTCATTTTTAAAAGTGATGTTCTCGGGATAATGCTGTCCTCTTGATCCATCTTTCATTTAAATAAGGCTATGTGTCTTTTTTTAAGACAGGAATACACAGTGCAAAAAAAGACAAAAGGCAGTTCACCCTGTGAGTCAGTGAATCACTAGTCTAGACTTATTAGGAATCAATACATTTATCTTTTAAGATTCGAAAGTTTAGTTTGCTTATTATTTCAGAAACATAATATTAAGAGGGAGACACTACACCTTAAAGGTACAGATTTTACAAGTATGGATATTTACTTATAACAGAGAAAAAAATGTTGATGTGCAATACCTGTATTAAATCACTACTTTCCCCCAAAATTACAATGGAAGTTTACCTTTATATTAAAACAAGAAAACTGTTGAACTTTTTAGCTGTATCAGGAATTAATTAATAATTACTCAAAGACAACATTTTGCATTTCCCTTGATTGAGTCATAGTTTATTCCACAAAGTAAGGAGTTTTTCTCTTGTATGTGAATATGCTATTTCTTGATTGCTTTGTTGTTGTTATCCCTACTTTCTGTGATATTAAACTACATTTTTCCCCTCCCTTATCCTTCCCCATCTGGGTTTTTCTCTTCCCTGTTATCATCAGGTGGCTGGAGAGAGATACGTCTACAAATTTGTGTGTGATCCAGAAGCCCTTTTTTCCATGGCCTTTCCAGATAATCAGCGCCCGCTGCTGAAGACAGACATGGAACGTCACATCAACGAGGAAGACACAGTGCCCCTGTCTCACTTCGATGAGAGCATGGCCTACATGCCCGAAGGCGGCTGCTGCAACCCGCACCCCTACAATGAAGGCTATGTGTATTAACACACAGGACAGTCACACGGGGCAGCATCCTCGTGCTGTTCCTCTTTCTGCAAGATACAGAGAATCACTGAGTTCTCTTCAATCTTTGTTTTATTTTTGTTGTTTGTATTTTATTTTTAAATAATAATACACAGAAAGGGGCTTTTCCTGTTGCATTAATCTATGGTCTGCCATGGACTGCGCACTTTATTTGAGGGTGGGTGGGAGTAATCTAAACATTTATTCTGTGTAACAGGAAGATAATGGGTGAATGGGCAGAGGGATTTGGGGATTGCTTTTTACTTAGGCTTGGGATGGGGTCCTACAGGTTTTTAAGTATGATGAAGCTATATCATGTCTATTTGATTTCATAACAACATAATGTTCATTTTCTCTGGGTATCTATAGTACAGTTAATTTCACATTGTGTAAATATTCACTTGGAGACTATTTGCCTTGGGCATTTCCCCCTATCATTTCTGAGTCTCTGCAGGTGTATAAAAAAAGAAAAAAAAAAAAAGAAAAAAAAACAAACAAAAAAACTACTGTAAATGGCAGTTTAATCGTTAGAAATGACTGTTTTGCACCTCTTGTAAAAAGATATTTAGCAATTGCATTGCCATTTTTTTGTCTAGTATTGCTTTATATATGACTCACAGAGGACAACCATAAAATGGGCAATTCTCTCTGATGTTGGGTAATCACCACCACCTGTAAATGAGGGGCACGATTTTCAACTCTGGCTCCACACTGAGTCATAGGCCAGTAGCATTACATGTATCCGGTGCCACCTTGCTGTTTATATACCAATCATACTGTCTTAAATATTTTGAAACCCATTTCAGTTCAATGATGACATGTCCTGGTCCTTTGAAATCATTTCGATGTTAAATCTGGGATCACAATGAAGCAAAAAATATCTGTCTCCTTTCACTTCCTTCAGTACATACATACATTATTTAATCAATAATAATTAACTGTACTAAATCACATATTATGCTGTTCTAGTTACAGCAGGCACTCTTTAAGAAAAGTATCCAATACACTAAATAGGTACTATAGTAATTTTTAGACACGGTACCCATTGATATGCATTTAAACCTTTTACTGCTGTGTTATGTTGATAACATATATAAATATTAGATAATGCTAATGCTTCTGCTGCTGTCTTTTCTGTAATATTCTCTTTCATGCTGAATTTACTATGACCATTTATAAGCAATGCAGTTACCTACAGATAGCATTTCAGGACAAAATAGATGACTCGAACCATTTATTGCTTAAGAAAATAGCTTATGCCATGCTATGCTATAAGCAGCTTTTATGCACATCGACAACTGAAGAGTAAGCTTCAGCTTGCTATGGGAAACTGTGGAAATTTTTGTAACTTTTGGTGAGATGGAAAATTATTTACAAATTGTCCAAGAATATGAAGAAGTTGCTGTATGACATAGTGCTGGCACTGATATTATCCATCATCTCGTTTTGAATACTCCTGTAAATGTGATTGGATTGTTGAAAGAAGATTTAAAGATTTAAAGTTTCAAAGTTTTTTGTTTTGTTTTTGTTTTGCATTTGCCAGAAATAGTGAAAGCAAGGTATGGTTTTCCATTCACCTTGAAAAATCTATAAGTCAATGGTGTTACAGTATTGCTGATATCTTGCTAAAAGATTCAAGAAAAAAAACATGAATTTTGTTCCCCCCATCAATATTCTAGAGGAACAATTTTTTTCCATAGTCTATAGTAAAATGTTTTAAACAATTCTAAACACAGAGACACAATAAATCTCTAAAATCATTTTATGATGAGCACAGAAAAGATTGTTTAAAGCTGATCCCCTCAGCTATCTATTTCCACTCATTTCTCTAAACTGAGAAGTTATTGAGAACCCCAAGTACCAAAATCATTGCTATTCACATTTAATTGTACAAAAAAATTCTGATCTCCCAATATGAATGTAACCTTTGATTTCAATGATTATTCTACATGTACATCATACATCATTTGGCTCTTCATGAGTTAATAAGTATGCCTTAAAAATAAGGACTTCCTTCCCCATCACTATGCTCACATGGCCATTTATAGCACTTAGAATAAAAAAAAAATCCAGATTTAAAAATATTTAGTGAAAGTTTTATTGGAAAGATAATTGAGCTATTTCATAAAGTGAAGGATAAATTTTAAGTGAGTCTTCTTGTTCTAAATTAATATCATATTAAGGGTTTATTTTTCTTTTCTTTTTCACTTTTTCTTTTGTTTTCTTTTTAATATTCAGTGAGGAGAATTGGGCTATTAGTTATCTTAAGGGATCAAAGAATGCGATATTAACTATGTAATATTTAAGTACAAAGTATATATTTTATTGAACTCACTGAACTCACTAAATACATAATTGGCCGATACTAAGTATATTTCCAATGCAGAAGGGTTCAAAATATTTCATGATAAACTCTCTTGGGAAATGTATCTAAAGATTTTTGTTTGTTGTTTAATTTCTATTTTTATTACACTTTCTGTTTGGTCGTGTTTTTATTTCCAAGTAGATTAATAAATTTGGCAGGTGATTTCTGCAAGATGCTTGTGATTTGAACTTCTAATTGAATTGGCTACTCAAACATAGGAATCAATTAATGATATAATGTATTCCTTTAAATTGGTAAAAGCAATTATTTTCACTACTGTTTGCTGCCTCTAGATGATGATGTGCTAATGCCCAACAGATTAATTATAACAAAGAATGTTATATCCCAAATAACTAACGAAAAATGATTTTCTTAAGTTATGCATATAAAAATGCTTTGAAATAAAAATCCATAGTTGACAATGCAGAGCATTTTTGTTAAATCTTAGAAGGATCTTGAAAGTCTAGTTTCTTGGAGATGCTATAACTTTAGCCACTTAAGACACATCTTTGTTATATAGTTTTGAATGCCAGACATGTAAAATAAGCCTTGAGGGACTAAAATAAAAATATCTGGCCTAATTCCTTCTGGAGGCTCTAGAAGGGATACTTGCTTCTTCTACTTCTAGAAGCTGCTGGCCATTCTGGGCTCCTGACTACATCACTTCAGTCTCTGCTCCCATGGTCATATCCCCTTGTCCTCTACTAGAGTCAAATCTTCTTCCTGCCTCTTATAAGAGCACTGCAATTACATTTAGAGTATACCCAAACAACCCAGGATAATCTTCCCTTTTCAAGATCCTGATCACATGTGTCAAAATCTCTTTCACCAGATTGTTCACTGGTGCCAGGGATTAGAACATGGATGTAGGGTAAGAAGGCTAGGGTAAAGTGGGGTGGGGAGGGTGGGGTCATGACTGTTATTCAGTCTACCACACAAATGAAGGCACCGTGTAGCAAAAATACTAGTTTGTTTACCCATAGACAAAAAAGGTCTATTGAAGTATCTAGGATTAGAAAATTGTGAACATGTTTACTTACCTTTGAGAGAATCTCCCCTTATTTGTAGTTTTGTAAGTTTGCTATGTTAAAGTTCACCTATTCCACTAGAACAGCTAGTAATCATATCAAACTTTCAGAATAATTTCTCCCATTTTTCCCTCTGGCAAACACTACATAATGAGAAAGAAAAAAAATGGTGTGATAAAAACAGAATAATAGCACAGTGAATCTGTTGTCTAAGCAAGATTATATATTTTTAATAAATATATTTTGGTATTAGTATGAGTTGCTCTGCAATCTTAAAATTTGCAAGTTATTATTCTTTACTTAGTAAGAAAAATTTACAGAATATGCCTCTGTTACTCAAAAGAACAATTCTAGAAAGGACTCTCAACTTATCTATTTTACAGGGGAAGAAATACATTGATGTTATAGCATTTGGCCAAATTATAAGCATTTCAGATTGAAAGCAGGCCTTTTCAGAGTATATAATTTAAAAAATACAGAAGAGAAGGCCATTTGAATATTTATTACTTAGAATCTTAAAATAAGAAAAATTAAAATTTAAAATAAGAAATGACTAAGTTATTTCTTCTTTTCAGTGTGGTGTGGAGCAAGGGGAAAATAGTTGGGGAAAAAACATAGGAATTGGGCAAAAGTAATGGTATAAAGAAACTAAGGAAGGCAACTGTATATATTGAGTAATTGTGATAAGAACTGCATAAAAACAAAGTTTCAAGGTGGGATCCTTGTTGGATATGTTACTAAGAATTTGACCCAATTTAATTAAAACTAAGGTGGACTTGAATTTTTAAGACTTGAAATTTTTTTAATTAAACATGACACTCAGACATTAAAATACAATTGGTTTATAGAAAACTATAGTTCAAGAGGAAATTTGATTAGATTAGTGGCTGCCTTTATAGAAATATTGTTTTAGAATGTTCAATTACAAGTGTATATTTAATAGCCATGGGTTATAAATTCATATGCAAGATGGGTTTTTTTTTTGCATATAAGTTCCCAACATTCTTATTTACTTCCATTCTAAAATTATGTTCCTATGAGGAAGAAGTTTTTAATTCACTTGGATATGTTAAAATTACAGTTTGAGAAAATGTGCTGTGAAATTCATGTGAGTATGGCAAATTAAATACACTCACAATTTAAATCTAAAATAAAGTGGAAATATTTGACTGCCATGATCACTCTGAGAAGTGGCACATCTAAAATTGATAAAAGTCACCTCAGTTTTTGACCGTCTTCTAATTATCTTAATCATTTTTAGTAATTTGTGACCAAGACATTTGAGTAATGTATTTGTACTACTTCTATCATTAACAATTATTATTCTTTTTCTGGATAACTTGGGTTTACCTGATAAATCTTTTTTTTTTTTTTTTTTTTTTTTTCCGATTCTAGGTTCTAATCTTTTTAACTATTATTTCATTATTTTCTTTAGCAAATATGCCAGGAATATATTTGGGGAGGTTAGCTCTCTAAATTATTTGAGCTACTTCCATGTGCCATATGGCATAGATATGTGACTTATGTATACAGAGAGAGAGAGAGAGGAACACCCTCCACAGGGTGTGATAATGCCATGCTCCTCTTCCTCCAGTCCTCCAGTCCATTGGACTTCCGGTACTCAATTTATTACCTGCCTGTTTCAGGCCAACCAGGCCAGAAATGGAACCATGGTTGTTATGGGGGGGGGTGGGGTCTGGCTTCTGTTGAGCCAGCCTAAATCTAATTAAAAATTAGATTTTTAAATTCTAAACCAAAGTATTAAAAATACTGCAGGAGGGTCTTTGATATATATTAAAATTGGAAATATAAAAAAATACAACTTTATGCCTTCTAATCATTTAATTTAATCATAGTTTCTTTCAGAGTTTGGCCTTAATTTTAAATCGAAGTTTAATAGCTTTACGAAAGAATAAAGATTATCTTGTGTATAGATAATATTTTTACATAGCCCCAAAATTAGTTTAGGGAAAACGTTGGTGTAGATAATTAGCTTATTGGATAATTTGGAATCACTCAGTATTTTAAATGTATGTTAACAAATACAAATAACTTTAAAACAAGCCTCATTGAACAATGAACTGATTTTTGGCACTCATATTTCTTTAGTTTGGATTGACAGATTTGAGAAGCAAAATTAAAGCACAACTATATTGAAGTTATAGATTATGATTAAACTTTAGGACAGTGGTAATTTCAAATAACTTTTATAGGAAAAAGAAGTACAGAACAGAAACATATGCTAGATCTAATAACACTTGTTAATTAATGTAAAATTAGGCTAACAAGAGAAACTGGGCCTCTCTCCACTACCCCCTCACCATATTTTTGGCTTAAACATTAAGAACTTCCTAAATTAAAACAGAAATTGAATATTTTTCCATGATTTTTTCCAAATCTTTTATGGATTCCTTTCAAAATCTGTTCCTTGAAATATGGTATTTAATCACATATAGATTAAGGTGCCTCGTTTAGAATCACTCATTATGGATTTAACTTCTAGTTTATTGTTGTAAGGGCAGCTTCTGAAGAGATAAAAGTCTATTATTATGTTTAATTGTTTTCTCACATATGTAATACCAGGCCCAAAGGAGATACAGTCTACATTTGTTTGTTGTTTTTCACTTGTTTGCTTCATGAAGAGCTTGTATGGCCAATGTAAATAGCAGGCATTACCAATAACTCTTAAAAATTGCCATTCAAATGATTTCACATGATTTACCTCTGAAATTCAACATCAAGAAAATTATGAAATAGAATCCAATGAAAAAAACTTCTTCCCAGAATTTACTGTTTACTTATTTTCACAAGAATTTGTGAACATGTAGAAACCCTGAGGCAGTGTTTCTAAAACCAAAACAAAGAGAAATATGAAAATAAATATTTAGATAATTTAGATGCAAAAGGAGAAAAACATTGCACACTGATCATTCATTGAGTAGATATTAATTCACTCAGAACAGACTCTGGATTATTCATTTCAATTTGTTTTATATTGGAAAATTCATTATTCAATATCAAAAGTTTTCAAATGTACATCTACAAATTGATACTAAGTACTGCTTTAAAATAAGTTGATTATGTATTTTCTGTGTCCAGATTTAGTACAATACCTCATAGGTAGACTTTATGGAAAACACAATAAACGTACAAAAAGCCATCCCTGTCATCTAAATAATGCTAACTCACATGAATCCAACACACTTAGATGATTATATGATGTGGTATATCAAGTATTGCAGAATAATGTGGCTTAGACCCAATAAAAAAAGGAATAAAGAATCTTAAAGTTTCTAAGAGTGAAAACTGGGATATTTTTTATTCAGATATGTGCATTTTCAATGAACCATGTCTGGTTGCCCTACAATAAGGCATTTAACTCTCCATAACATAATACAGTGGGATTTTGAAAATTTAACTAAAAAGTAAGGCAAAACCGACTGCTGACTCATTACCTTCTGGTGTTAATCTTGATTGTCTTAATCCCGAAATTCTCAATTTAAAGGCATTTATCAAATGCCCACCTGCTGTGTACACAGAAACACTGAGATCCTTCACTGCATTGTGAAGAGGTTGTTATATTAGGTAGTGTTTGCTGGTTTCAAGCAACAAAAAACAACTGGTTAGAAGGTCTGTGAGAGCCAGGAGGCCCAACTGCATAGATGCTGTAGCTGTTTTTGGTAAACACTCTTAACACATGGACCCCTGCCTTCATCCCTCTACTGATGCTCAGAAAGAGCAAAGGATCCTTCCAACACTCAGTGATTCCAGTCTTTGAGCTATGTGTCCACTATAGTGACTGTTTTGTGACAGGAAGATCATAGGCCTGAGTGCCCAGCTTGTCTGAGTGTCTCTGGTTGCCCATGGTAATCGCAGTTTACACCAATTGTCTCAACATGTTATTAACAGTGCCCACCTTTAATAAATTTACTCTTTACCTATATTCTAGGTCAGAAAACTTAGATAAAACCCTCTTCTTCAGTTTCCTTGCAGGAAGAAGTAGTGTGAGTGAATCATTCATTCACTGTCCCTCTGGAACAAGTATTGCTGACAGAGAAACATATTTGGAACTGATAAAATTTTTCCTCTTTAAATATAGTGGCCACAGTAGTTAGCATACATTTTATTTTTAGATTACCACACCTTTTATTAGTCAAGTAGTGGTGAAAATTTATAATTAGAGACATATGTACCTGGGTTTGTGTAAGGCTGAACTGGGTCGATTTTAAGGTCTCTGAATGTTAGATACGTCCTCATGCAAATGAATGCAACATGACTCTTCCTCTTTTAAGTAGAGAGCTTAGCGGGAGGATGTCCATAGCAAAATGGATGGAAATGGTCAAGGACTTAGCTTTAAACAGAAGTACTAGTAGCAAAAACTAATTGTTGGTCTACTCAGGTCACTCTTGCTGAAGTCAGTAATCAGCTGTTTTTCAGAGTCAGAGGCCACTAGAGAGAACCCAAGAGTTTCCCTTAATATGTGTCCTATTCCCTTGTCTATAAAAAGTTTCTTTTTCTTTTTTTTTTCCCCTTTCTAGCCCCCACACAACAGATGAGAAATAATCCCAAATAATTTGCAACTTAGAAAAAAGTTTAATTATCTGCCGAATATCTGCTCTTTCTCAATTGCTAAAAATAATATCCGTCTTCAGGACTGGAAAACTGCTGAATATAGAGTATCCTTTTTGTCCTTCCATTTTTAAAAGAGTGTTTTGATTTCTACAAAACCTTAAAGCCTACCTGGTGTGGTGCATGTGTGTAAACAGGGGTTAGCAAGAACCAGAACTAATTTTCATGTTGTTGAAGATTATAAGAGGAAAAGGAAAAGAATGAAGCAATGTACCTATGTGATAGGTATTGGTCTGCTAGGGCTACTGTAACAAAGTAGCACAAATGGTGGTTTGAATAACAGAAATTGTCTCTGAATCCTGGAGGCTAGAAGCCCAAAACTGAGGTGTTGGCAGGGTTAGCACCTTCTGAGGGTAAGAGCTGTTCCAGGCCTCTTTTCTCAACTTGTGAAAGGCTGTGTCTACCAGTCTTGTCTTCATGAGATCTTCCTCTGTTTTTTTCTGTCTCTGTACAGAGTTCTTCCTTTTAGAAGGATACCAGTCATATTAGAATTTGAGCCCATCCTAATGATCTCATTTTAACTTATCTCTGTGAAGACCCTATCTCCAAATAATATCACATTCTGAAGTCCTGGGATTAGAACTCTAATGTAACTTTATTTTGAGGAGAGATTGAGGGAAAACACAACTCAACCCATACTGGCTCTTAAATTATAATCAAGTTAAAATGAAAGAATCCAGAAAAAAATGTAATGATCACCATCTACTATACTTGAGATTCAGTCTTAAGAGATAAATTACAACTCTATCTTTCTTGTTTGACATGACCAGAAAGAAATGGTATAAATATAACTAAGGCATTACCCTTTACTCTCACTGGAGATGCTCGAAATAAGTTTTATTCTCATATTCTTCTTGTCTCATATCTGATTAAAAATGCTATAGGAAAATAATAGAGATTACATAATAAATTTAATGCCAATCTAATAACAAAATATAAGGATAATAAGTGGAAAAAGGGGTCACAGAAAAGCAAAAAAAATATGTCTGGTAATATAGTTAGTATGTTCCTTCTGTTCTCTGGTTTTTAGGACCTAGAAACTAGCTATGTGCCAAGAGAAAAATCTATGAGCAAAAACACTATAGACTTTTCTGAGCTAAAATGAGAAGTTAGATGAGGAAATTTGCATTGAGCACTACTTATCATTTAAGCACCATTGAGCAATAAGCAGCATGGGTTTACACAGAACAAATCACGCCAAACAAATCTGATTGCTTTTTTTTTTATTGAATTACAAGATTAGTGGATGAATGCAATGTGGGAGAAGTAATACATTTGGATCTTAGCAAAACATTTGATGCAGCATCTCGTGAACTCCAAAATATATTCACATAGTCAGGAATATAACACCAGGGTAGGGAATGGAAATTAAATGAAAGATTGCAAAGAAAAAGAAGTAATAATCAACCATGATATGGCAGCTTGGGAACACATCATTATAAGGTGCTACAGTGATCACAGGATTTATTCAGTCCGTATTAACATTCACACAGCTTTCTTATGCTTGATAAAAAGAAATGGAATAAAAGATTCAGAATGCACCCCATGACTTCAGACAATATATACAATCAATCCAGACTTAGGAAAAGAAGAAAATACATTTGGCCTCAAAGATTGCTGCTGCTTTTGAAGGTAATTACTTACATCACAGGATCACTTAATTTACCTCATGTTCTAAAATTCGGTCATGCATGCCTTTCTTGGATTGTTTTCTGTGTCTCCTGACAAGCCAGTTCTTTAAGTCATTGCATCTGCCTGGCCTAGCACTAAAGATCCATGAAGAAGGTCTCACAAGCTCTCCTGGTCACGTGATTTATTAGCGTTCAGGATACTTGGATTCCACCAGATTGTGTGGATACTTCTTGTTAGATACCGCCCTCAAGGTGCGAGTTAAATATGATACCTAATTAAATAAATAGAAGGGAGTAGAAATATTCCAGCGAAATTCACAGTTGATACTAAATTGGGAGGTGCTGCTAAAAGCAGTGAGGCCAGTAAAATTACAGCAGCGCCCTAGCACAAGTGAGAAATGCATATATTAAAGGTAAAGTAAAAGAGTAACTTGGAAGGAGAGAAACGTGCAGTGGTAATGCCAGGATGCCATGGGTTGTCAGGAAACAGCAGCTCGCATGTGCGTTTACAATGTCAGGTGGCACCCGAGAGTTGGCACATGATGTCTGATCTGTTAGATGAGGATGAAGAAGATGTATCAATTTCTGAATATAATATCAAAGTCTCACTGACAGAATTTATTTTCTTTAGAATAGTTTCTTTCTCAAATAATAGAAATGTACAGAGGAAAAATCAGAACATAGCAACAAGGATGATTATGAAGTGGCAGGATCAGTTCTGATAAAAGATCAAAATAGGTGTAATGTTTTTAAAGGGGAAAGAGCTATGAGGTCAGTGTGCAGAGGTATAACATCTGTTAGGTTAAGTAGCACAAGAGAATCAATATTTTCCAAAGGGTAGAAAAAACACACAACTGAAAAAAACTGGGCTGGATAAATTTACACCTACATTAGTAACAAAATCTTGGGGGAAGGGGAAACAATATATGTCTGGAAAAGAGTCTTCAAATATAACCCTTTCATTAAAGAATTGGCATAAAAATTTGCAGAGAATTAAAAGTGCAATGTCTTTCTGTACAAGGGTTTGGCAGGAACATGAGGATATTCTTGACAAACAGAGACAGAAACATATTTGAATAAAGTTTCAAATTCTAGTACACTTTTCATAAGCCCATTATGACTAACTATTGAATTTGCATGTTTTTCACTGGCTTGTGTAGTCCAGTGTTTCTCCACCAGAGCAATGGGCATTTAGGGATAATTGTTTTTGAGCAGGACTGTCTCTTGCACTGCAGACTATACAGAATCTTTAGCCCCTGGGCAAAATGTGAAAATAGATCTGTAGTAACCATAACAGCCAAACTCCTATGTGCTTGCATACACACATGCACGTGCACACCCACATGCACACACATATGTGCACACCCACTTCTAAATATCCCTAATAACACCCTTCCCCACAGAAAAGTCAGAAAATATTTTAAACACACTTACATTGTAAACCTAAAGTTTCCATGTTCAGGTGTATTGTCAAATCTGTTGGGGAACCACAGGATGCTCATGGTCGTTCAGTGGTCCAATGCATGAGAGCGTTTTATCGGTCAGGTATACCAAACTGTGCTAAGGGGTTTGAAAAATCAAAGTTAATTACTTTATTTTTCTGAATGTCCACCATGGATCAGTTGTAGTCCTGCTTCAGTCTCTATTTTGATGGTGTAAGTTCAAACCAGAACTTGATGATTGTGATGGCACAGGATAAGTAACATGGTGATCCCCTACTGAGTCACAGAGCTTCTTCTCTGAAGTTACACTTAGTCATTCTGTCCACGTTGATTGGCCATAGAGTGTCACATGACTGTGCTTGAGGTTCAGCGAGTAGACTACCTGTCAGATGTAGGCATTCGATATGTGCACAGTATCTGTAGCCCTTCAATCTCCTTGAATTTCAAGAAAAATAATATTGGAATCATCATAAAGTCTCCCATAGTGGAGATGACACCTTTAAAAGGAGATGATGGTCATTGTGCCGATATTCACAGTGAGAAAAACATGGCTACACCTGTTGGGCATGTGGCCATACTGTGTATTCTGGAGACAAGAGAGTAATACAACACTAAAACTTGTCTCATTTACTTCCCTCTTAATATTACTGAGGAACCTGTTTTACTGTTTATAAAACATGTCACTCTTAATTACTTAATGTAATTTATAGTCCATCGATAACAAAGATAAAGAAAACACAGCACTTTCTCTTGAACTCACAGCCTAGTAGGCAAGAAACACATGGGCCACTGACTATAATTCAATGTGGGAAATTTTGAATTATAAATATCTAATAAGTATTTCAGTTCTGTTATGAGAGCAGTTAATCTTGCTTGAATGTGAATATAGAGACATCTTTATAGTGGAGTTGATATATGACCTAAGTATATAAATTTGATGGACAAGTTCAGGTGGATAATGGGGCCTGGCATGTAAGAAGAGAGAGGGAGAGGAATAAAATCGGGATTATCAGAATCTTTTGGGAAACATTTTGAAACTATGCATCTCAATCATCCAATTCCAAAGACACAATGGAAAACCTAGAGAAATGCTCATTTTGATTAAGCTTCCCACATGATTCATCTCCCACCTACATGAACACCACCACCACTTCATGTGCCCAACTACTAGAGCTGGACTTTTAATATAAATAGCATGTGAGGTTCAAAAATAAAAGTTAACTAAGTTTCAAAGATAAAATAAAATAAAATAAGGGAATTCTGAATTTCAGATTCCGTCCTTGCGTGAGGTGCAGGAGTCTGACTCCCACATAATTCAGCTATAGGTAAAATGCTGTCCTCACTGATAGGGAGTGGAAGGTCTGAGGAAGTGTGCCTGGGGATGAGGCTAGTTAGAGAGTCTGAGGTCAAAAATCGTTCAATGGCAGATTATCATCTATAGGCTAGTGTTTCTCAAGGACCATGTGCTAATTAGAATCTCTGGAATTTTAGCACATGACTGTGAGTCTCCACGTGGTTTTTATGAACACTAGAGTATACCAATAATTTATTCAGGACAAAATTTCCCAAAACTGCTTGTTACAAAAATCATTTGTGATAGTTTTTAAAATGGAGATCTGGTATAGAATAAGTAATCTGGCTCCTAAAAAGTGTTCCATGACAGTAATTCAAGAAGAATCAGGAAAGTAGTGGGCCTTGGTCTGGTGGCATGATAGCGTGAACAGGAGGAGTGTATGGGGCTAGACAAAGGGTGAAATCATCAAAGTTAAAGCAAAAGCTAGGCAAGGTTCAGCAGCATGGTGAGCAAGAACCAGCGGAACAGGAAGTGTCCTCACAGGACCTACAATTTGACCATAGCCAGAGTCAACACGGGTAGGGACGTTACACTATGAACCAGATACTTCAGAACAGAAAGGGTAATTTCTCTGCATGAACAGGCCACATTTTGATGAAAATACACCTAGTATATTAAAGGAATTTTAGTCCTAAGATAACATATATGGGATTTAGAGATAAATTAAGTCTTTTTGTAATATCTGGCTACCTCTCTGTCTTTATCATTTCTTTCTTTCTTTTTTTTTTTTTTTATTTGCCAGAGTGTACCTGTGTTCCCTGGAGAGAGACAAAGAAAAAGAGAGCAAGGGAAAGTGAGAAAGCACCCCCTATGGGAGATAGTCACACAGAAATCCCTTTTTCTCTGTTTTTGTCTCCTTTAGGGCTTTTTGGGGGCATGTATGCAGACAAGCCTGTTGTATATTTTCAAGCAACAGGTCTGGAACTCTAACGAAGGAGTCCGTCAGGTAGGATCCAGCTGGCTTAATCAACATACCACCAGTTGGCCCTATAATTTTATTTTAAGTGTATTTCTTCTATGAAAGTGAGAGATAAGATGCATACCCAGCAGGTTCTCAAACCACAGTCTCCCTCCCAGCCTTCTCCATGAGAGAGGATCATGGGCACTCATGCAAGTGCCCAGTAAATAGAGATCAATCCAGTAAACAAATCCTAATGTTCCATATGGCTTCTAGCATTACAAAGTGTTGTGCTACCAAAATGCCATCACTACTGGGCTTACTTTATCTGTATTTAAGTGGCTCCCAGGTTTTAGTTGTCCTGTCTTATGGGTCACTGCCTAAGTCCCTGTGTGAGTTATTTCTAATCTGGTGGTCCACACTAGGCTATTTAATACATTCCTTCTAGATCAGCTCTTTGAAGCCTAGGGCTTCTGCCACCACTCATTTTGATATATTCTAAAAATATAAGTCTTAAACCTAGCTCCAAATCCCAATTGCTAACTTATTGATAGATATCTCAAATTGAATATTCCACAGGACTCTAGAATCTAAAATGCAATGAGTACAAAAAAGAACTTAAAAACAACACCTTATGACACAATCTCTAGAGTATAACAATCATTTATTTGGAACAAAATTTCCCCAAACTCTCTGTCCCATAGTGATAAGCCTCTGTTTGATCCACTTGTAGACAACATCACCATTCTAGACATAGAAATCTGGGGTACATTTTACAGCACTCTTGTTCTATCATCTTGTTGGTTACTAAGACCCAATTTGCAAGAGCATCTATAATCTATCTCTTCATTGCCATGGCTCTGCTTTAGGTCCATAACGTAGCAAATTCTCTGACAATAGTTTCCAACTGCTCTCCTTGTCACAGTTTTCTTTTTCCCCCTCCCATATATATGCTCCAGGATTTCTTTCAGAGACTTTTCTAAAATCTACATATAATCTTGTTACTACACTGTTCAAAGTCCTTCCATAGAGCCAGTTGGTGGCATGATGGTTAAGACAGGTAGATCCCACATGGCCCACTGCACTTTGAATCCTGGATCAGTGGCTTGAAAAATATGCTGTGTGTGTGTGTGTGTGTGTGTGTGTGTGTGTATGTGTGTATACACACACATACATGCATGCATCCAAAATTCCAAGAGGAGAATTGAGGAGAAGGAATTGTGATGTGGCCATCCTTCACTGGGGGATGCTTTCTCTAATGATATTTTTATTTTTTTAAGAATTACTTTATATAACTTTATTTATTTTAATTTGACTAGAGAGAGAGAGAGAGAGAGACAGACAGACAGAAAGAGAGAAAGTGAGAAAGCAAGCCACCAGGTCCAGGACTCGAAATGTGGTCGGCCATGTGGAAGTCCAGTGCCCTTAACCACCACGCCACCTACCAGCTTGCTCTAGCAATGTTTTTAAAGGGAAACAAAAATGCCTTCAATAGCTATCATTTTCAAAAGCCAAATAAAATTCTTTTTAATACTTTTCAAAGTCCTTCTTTATTCTACCCATGCTATCTTTGTAGAGACTTCCACTTTATTATACACACACATATATATAGCCTTCTCCCCTCTAATCTTACAGAACGAGTTGCCAATTGTGGCTTTCTGAATGCCCATTATACTCTCTAACTTTTCTAAACTTCTGCTGTTCTTCCTTCTGTCTTTAGCTCTTCCTACTTTATCCCCAAATTCTGCTCACCTTTCTTTTCTTTCTTTTTTGAGTTATTTTATTTAACTTTATTTTATTTATTTATTTTAATTTGACCAGAGATGGACAGTGTGTGTGTATGTGTGTGTGTGTGTGTGTGTGTGTGTGTGTGTGAGAGAGAGAGAGAGAGAGAGAGAGAGAGAGAGAGAGAGAGAGAGAGAGAGAGAGAGAGAGAGAGAAGAGAGAGAAAGTAAAAAAGAAAGTCAACAGGTCTACTCATCTTGGAAAACTTTCTTCACACATCTTAGATTTTCTCTTGGGCTATATCCACAAGATGAATGAACAAGTCACTAGAAACTAGCTTTAGCTGATTTTTATTAAAACTCCATACTCTTTATTATAATCATTGAAGCCAAATATTTTTATTTACCAAATCCCATTCACATTAATACACAGGAGAGTATAAATTTTTCTTGAATGAATAAATGAAAGATTGCGAATAGATTATTTACTTAGTATCATAGTAAATGAACTTGGCTTGGGAACACTTTATGGTAGGACAAATGACTTCTTGTCCAGGGTGATCCATACATTACTATTTATTGCATACTAGCATGACTCATGAGATTCATACTGTAAACTTTAAAATACCTTCTATAGCAAACCCAAAGTGATGGAGGAGAACACGAGAATCACAGATGTGCCTATGAGTTAGCCTGCTATCAGGGAATTATCTATGAGGGTTACTCAGCCATCCAAATATCAGTGAATCTGCTTATGGGATTTTGGCTGTAACTTCTGAATTAATTTTGGAATAGAAAAATCACAACTGCGATTTATATTACTGATTTACAAGACAAAGATACTACTGTTCTTCTGCAAAATTGGTATTTTAAAATATGGATTAGGTAGTAGGAATATAGTTTGGGGAAAAATATGACTTGGATAACATCCAAATGTCTCTCTGTGTTATTTTGCTGTTCTAACTGCTTGTCATGCATCAAGGACATTAGACATCTTGTTAACCTCATGGGAATACAATTAAATTGTCAAATATTTATTCAGAACACATACTTGTACCAGATCACGGCCAGAAATTCGAGTCTCTGTATTTGATTGGTTCACTGTCATCCACAAACCTATGTTCTCGTGTCCTGCTGGAAAAGGGAAACCCTGAACTGCGGAACTAGGACAGGAGTTTAACAGATTAGCAAAGGGCGAATATGCATATTCATCAAGTTCAGGATAAACCCTGATAAACTCTGTCACGATCCTTCGCATTACCTTTCACTAGACTTGTAACACTTAGAAGTCTCCAAACCAGGTGTTCTTCCAGATCAGGGCTTACTTAATTTTTGAATGGCTCTACAACAGAGCATCTATTCATGTTTAACAAACATGTATGTGTATTTACCTCTGGGCCATGCATTGTACAAGATGTTCAAAATACAGAGCTGAGTAAGATGGAATTTTTGCTCTCAAAGTTTATAATATATAGGGAAGGTACCTTACTAAATTCAGTATGTAAATAGAATATGTAAAACTATATCTGGAGTGAATAACTCTGCTTTGGCATTTAAGGAGGAGGAAAGTACATAAACTGATTACTGAGTTGTGCATAAGTATTCACATGGTAGGTAGAAAAAAGAGCATGGGCCAGCAGTTGGTGTGGCATTTAAGGCTCTGGTTCTGTATGGGCCACATAGTTTGAGTCCTGACCTGGCAACTTGAAAATCATGCTGGGCACGTGTATGTGTGTGCCTAGAATCCCAGGAAAAAAGTGGAGGAAAAGGGATTACAATGTGGCAAGCACCCCCCCCCCGGGCGGGGGGAGGGTGGTTCTCACTTTCCCTCTCACTGTTTTGTCTCTCTGGTGAGCTCACTCAACCTGTAAAATAGAGCATTATCAGAACATAGAGGTGCAAAACAAATGAAAACGGACTCCTTTGCTAAGTTCTAGGATTGGAGAAAGTAACCAAGGTTGTTTATCAAAGGAGATGCACTTAGATGTTATATCTTAAAAGAGAAAATTATGAACAATGCATTCTAAAAATATGATAAAAAAACTTAGGTATCTGTAATGTCTCAGGGTTTAGTTATAGGAGAGCCTATGGTTTCAATGACTTACAGACCTTGCCAGGTGGGATACTAATATTAGATTTATTTAGGGTCATGGAAATCTATAATATGAGCTATAAATACCATCAGTAGTGATATTAATAAGATGAAAAAGTGTATTTGCTTTTACAAAGCTGTAAAGCAAATTAACTCAAATTAATGTGTATGTAGCAGCTGCAAGACAATTTTCCAGGTGACCTTGAACTGACCCAGTTCTCCACTTCTCTTTACAAAAGTCTCAAGAATACCTGTAGAATACACTGGGAATAGACATCTTGAGATAGCAAGCAGCTGATAGACTGGAACCACCTAATCTCTGTTCTAGGTCCCCACTCCTTCCAGAACAGGACGCCCTTCAAGGCTTTAGCCCTGTGTGCCATGTAACCTAGGGTTATAAAACCCAAGACGGGCTGCTTTCCATGACAGCTCAGCTGCAGTGCAAGTGGGGCATTCAGATGAAACTCCACTTCCTAAGGCAGTTTTACTAAGCCTTGGGGACTGCCTCGCAATGAATCCTAGACTTCTGTTGTCCCTTGATTCCTATCAGTGAGTAATAAATTCATTTCACATAACTTGTCTTGTGTGTGTGTGTTTTGTATCTCTAGACTTGAACATATTGGTAACCAGTATGCAGTGAACATACTTCACACTGATGTCTGCGGTTTGAAAGGTGAGATGTGACTAAATAGGATCATCAACCCTAGATATTAAAACTGGCTGTCCAGATGAGGAAAATCATAGATGCCCATGTTATTCAGTTCTATAGAGTTCCATAAATGTCTCATTGATAAGCTATAGGAAGATAGACAATATAAGGTATATTTCCCAAGAACCTTTATGATAATCGCCAGATGTTAAGAGGGGAATAGACAAAGTAAATTTGTTTGTTATAGTTTTTCAGTTGTATTCATCTACTGAAAATTCCTTGCTAGGGAATGGAGTAAAGATTTAGTTACACAGAATTACTTAATACATGAACCCTAGGAGGATCTTTTACTCAGAAAATAGATATTTTTTTAGATTTTTGCCATAGGGCATGTATGCTCACCAGAGAGACAGAAAGTGAAAAATCACTTCCCAGGCAGATGGCCATGCTGCAATCCCTTCTCCTCCATTGTCCTCATCAGATTTTAGACATATTAACTCATGCTCCTGGCATGATTTTTCAAGCCACTAGGTCCAGGACTTAAGCTGTGGTCAGCCATGTGGGACTCCAGTGCCTTAATAACCACACCACCTACTGGGCCCTCACCCAGAATTTTATAAACCTTATTTATTAAATACAAAGAGAAAGGGAGCTATCCTCAAGAGAATATCATCAGACTGAGATCCCCTTCCCTCAGTCCTCCTGCCAGTCAGCCTCTTCAGGGCATGTGCCTAGCATTTCAGATCAGTTCAGATCTGAACCTGTGGTTGACCATATGGCTTCCACTAGTGCAGCCCAGTTTATTACCACCTGCACCACTACAGCTGGACCTCACCCAGAAACTTGAATCAAAAATCAAAGGCTAGAGAATCATATAAATTAGCTATCTCCTTTGAAAACACAACAGAACTATATGATAAACATTAGCATTAACACAATTAATTGTACAGTAACTTTTTTCTTGAACTTGCTTGTCACATTTATCTTAAACAGGTCAGCATAAATATCTGATGTCAGGTGATGGAATCATTCAAATAGTTAGGGTCTTCATTAGAGCCAGAAATCAACTTGTTACATAGCTTCAGAAAGTCTTCCAAAAGTCATCCTCTACATGTATCTCCCTGTTTGTTCTCTTCTATTCTGTACTAATAGCTTGTACCAAATAGAAATAATAAGTTGTTTAGTTTGACTATCGAGCTGGTTCCATAGCACAGTGGTTAAGAGCTATGCATTGAAAGCTAGATTCCACATGGTTGATGAAGGTTCAATCTAGGCCCAGGGGTTTTGAAACATACCAGGTATGTGCATATAGGTGACCCAAATCCTGATGGGATAAAGAAATGGAGTGAGGGACCAGCAGTTAGCGTAATGGCTATGTTGCTGGACTCCCACATAGTCGACCGCGGGTTGAGTCCCGGACCCGGTGGCTTAAACTCATGCCGGGCACGTGTGTGTGCGTGCCCAAGATCCCAAGAGGAGAAAGGAGGAGAAGGGATTGCAGCATGGCCATCCCCGCTGGGGGGTGATTTCTTGTTTTCTGTGTCTCTATCTCTTTCTTGTCTGTCTGGCGAGCGCACGCGCCCTATAGCAAAAACCCCTCAAAAAAAAAAAAAAAAAAAAAAAGAAATGGAGTGAAAAGGATTGTGGCATGCCAATGTCCCATTGCATAGGGCGAGAGCCTTCCCTCTCTCTATTGGGAGAGCAAATGCCCAATGGCAATAAAGAAAAAAGGGAAAAAATGACCTTCTACTAGATGTACTTTAATAAAATACTAAGCAATTCATAATCATGTTCCACTGCTAATCTGATGAATATACAGAGGACTATGAGACAATGGGATTTCAAGTTTCCTGTGTATACACATGAAGAGTATCAGGTATAATGAGTTGGGCAATCTAGAGCAGAACTTTTTCTCTGCATGTGACCCAGGAAACAGTTTAGGTTGTTAGTGTCCCCTTCCTCTGTCATCTAGAAACACAATATAAAAATCACAGGGAAAATAATAGCTAGTTTTGTTAACTGGGTGTTTCTAACCTGACTTGCTTTTTCTTTTCTTGGTATATTTCTTGGTATATATAGGAAGAATTTTATTCTTTTCTTTATTTCATCATTATACATAGAGTAGATATTGAGAGATGACCAATAGTGATGGGTTAAAAAGAGGAATACAGACTGTATATACTGGTGAAAGAGTATGGCCGTCCCACTGAAGTTGGTAAAATCCTGGATTAAGTCCTTTGTATGGGAGGCTCAGTAAAGTGAATCTCTTTCAAGTGGTCATGAGGAAACTCTTCTTATAAACATATATTATTATTAGAGATTATTAATATATTAAACACTGTTTCAAGATTTTTTTTTATCCAGAAAAGGTAGAAAACAGAAAATTCTTTTGGATTTGTTATGCTCTGTATACAATTGCCCTCCAGAACATTTCTGGTTTGGCTTTGAGCTTTGTTTTCCTTTTATCTCCTAGAGCAAGAAACCCTATCTAATCTCAACTTTTGCTTTCTACCCTAGCAGTAATTCTGGAATAATCAACTGAAAACCTGATTTACTGACCTGGACAAATTTTCGTGTTCATAACTACTGTTGTACAGTTTGATGTTTAAAAGTTATGTAATACCGGGAACCAGCAGTTAGCGTTTAATGGCTATGTCGCTGGACTCCCATGTAGTGGACCACGGTTCGCGTCCCAGACTCGGTGGCTTAGAACTCACGCTGGGTGTGTGTGCATGTGTGCCCAAGATCCCGAGAGGAGAATGGAGGAGAAGGGATTGTGGCGTGACCATCTCCCCTGGGGGGTGATTTCTCACTTTCTGTCTCTATGTCTCTCTCTGTCTGTCTGGCAAGTGCACGCGCCCTATAGCGAAAACCTCTCAAAAAAAAAAAAAAAAAGTTATGTAATACCTATTTGTTCAAATGTCCTACAATTTATTTAACCAGTTTTCCAATGTTGGACATTTAGTTGCTCTTGGTTGTTTTTACTTTATTTACTTATTTTACACTGTTATAAATTATGGATAGATATAGCTTTGTATTTTTATCTAATAGTTTTTTGGTTGAATTATTAGACGCCAAGGTGCTGGGAGCTCTTGTGCCAATATTTTAACTTTTGCTGAAGTTTAACCAACCAGCAGGCAAATCATGTCAAGGTCATTTTAGAGAAAATAACAAAGCCATATGCCTGAATAAAAGGTAACCATGCAAAAACAAATCAATGAAATCTTTTTAGTTAAGGTAAGTGGCTGTAGGAGTTCAGGGTGGTTTATTGAATATTAGAGTAATTGACTTATTTCTAGCTACCGGGAGAGGTAAACATACTCTGGGCTTATGAGGAACATTGATAAAGACCCAAGAACATTGTCTTTTGGAGGAAAAATCATTTTTTTCACAAAGAAAATAATATCTTGTATACAGAGAATCATAAAACTAAAAGTACATACAGATCTAAGCAAAACCATTGGCATCAAAAGGGACTAAACACAGTGTTAGTAGGAGAAAGAAGGGACATCGACTATATATTTAGATCTGCTCACAGCAACATGAAGAAATGAGAAAAGGAAATAAAAAAGGGCAACAAGAGTGCAGTCTGTCAAAGTAGACAATGAAAGTAGGTCATGTGCTATAGTTCACAGAGGTGCAGAGTACTTAGGGTCAAAAATGAGTATGAAAAGAAAAGAGCAAGCTTAATATCCAACATTGGGAAACTGGCTGTAGAAACATTTCTAATTGGTATTTGAGCTCTGTCTTCCTTTTATCTCTGCGATCAGGAAATCCTTAGTCCCAACTTTTACTATCTAACCTCAAGGTAATTCTAGAATAATCAACTGTAGAATAATTATGCAATGAAGAATTACATAGACTCTCCGACTACTGCCTAGGCCTTGGCAGCATCTCCCTCACCAGGAGAAGTCCTCTGCTGCCTCAGTGCCAGTTCTAGGCAGTCTGATTTGGGGGGCAGCCAATCATCTCCCTGCTCCTGTACCAGCAATGTGGGATTTCTGAGATGTCCTGCTATGTCCTGTCTTTCTCAAGAGTACTTGGTGAAGCACCATGGTAAGGAGCTGGCAAGTGGAGGCAAACTATCTGAGTCTGCAGCTCATAGACTTCTAAGATGTTCCTCACAGAATTCATGAACATTTAAGTTTTTCTCATATTATTACTCTTTGTGTTATTCCTCATGTTGTGGGTACCTCTTCTTTCTGTTTTGCCCAAAGCACATGTCCTGTCTTTCCTTCATGGGACTTGTCTTCTTTTGGAATCTATTTTAGTCTTTGTTCTCTGGTGACTTAAAAAAGTTATGTTTTTTATATCTTTTTTTTTTTTTTTTGTCATGTTAGGGATGACATTTTGGAGTAGCTTTCTATATCCTTAGTGGAAAGAGAGTTATAGTTGAATTTGGAAACTTTAAAATATGTCATATAATTTAAATACAAATTAAAATTGAAAATATCTCTAACTATGGATTTTTAAAATGAAGGAGCTCAATTACGCATTCAGTTAGTAATACAAACAGAGAAAATGTGACTTTAAAACAAAAAGAACTTGACTGGGCCTCCCTAGTATAATATATCCTAAACTCAAAAAGAGCATCTGAAAAAAAGGTTAAAATAATTATATTATTGATGGTTGTTTTGGTACTGTTATTATGAGTATATTATGCAATGATAAAAAGCAATGAATAATTTTGTGACCTGTGTTCTCCCTAATATCTTTAAAAATGAAGAGTCTTGGCATGAGAATTAAGAGATACAGATGAGGTTAAATGCAACCCCTCTAGTCCTCATGTATCATGTTTACTTCATCTTAAAGACAAAACAAAACAAAAAATTAGTTTGCTCACTAAAATTGCCTAAGAGCATTGACATCCTAAGTTAACTTTCCTGTTGAAAAGAACCAAGGCTTTTTGGAAATATAGAGTCTAACTCTGTGTAGAATATTTAAGGTATGAACCTGGAACATCTTTTCACATGGATATCAAGAAAACTCTCAAAGACAGATGTGCCAACAAGAATCAAGAACCAATTTGAGGTGCTTCCCATGTCCCAAGGTTGAGACAATGTGATCATTAAATGGGATATGTTCAATGAATTGAATGTACATTAAATATATTCTAACCCTAAGCTTTGTTTTTTTGGACAGAAAGTGTTTATGTTTGCCAGAGAAAGAGGAAGAGGGGGGAGTCATCCCCAAGTAGGGTTTGATCATACTACAATCCCTTCTCCTCCATTTTTCCATCCTGTTGAGAGATTTTATGCATGCACAAACATGTGTCTGACATATTTTTGTTTGTTTGTTTTGGTTTTTGTGGAGTGTTTTTTTTTTTGCTATAGGGTGCGTGCGCTTGCCAGAAAGACAGAGAGACAGAAAGCTAGAAATCACCCCCCAGGGGGGATGACCACGCCACAATCCCTTCTCCTCCATTCTCCTCTCGGGATCTTGGGCACGCACGCACACGTGCCTGGCGTGAGTTTTAAGCCACCAGGTCCGGGACGCGAACCACGGTTGATTACGTGGGAGTCCAGCAACATAGCCATTACGCTAACTGCTGGTCCCTGACATATTTTTCAATCTGATACTGGAACAGTGGTTGGCCATGAGGGATCCTGTTCCTTTAACCTCTAGGCCATGGGGCCAGCCCTTCATGAGTTTATTTTTAAACAAGTTTATTGATATATAATTCACATTTTATGCAATTCACTCATTTAATGTATATAATTTAATGGTTTTTAATACATTCACAGATTGCAACTATGACAATAGTCAATTTTCCATTTTTATCACCTCAAAAGAAACCCTTTACCATTTGGCTGTCATCTCCCATGTCTCTCCATCACCTCCAGTATTAAACAACCACAAACTATTTTCTGTCCCAAAGGATTTCCCTGTTTTAGAATTTTCATACAAATGGAATCATATATTACTTTATGTGACTGTTTTCTTTCACTTAGAGTAGTATGTATATGTTAATTCATGCTGTAGTATATATCAGTATTTGATTTCTATGTGACAAAATAATATTATACTATATGGACATACCACATTTTGTGCATCTGTGCCTTAGTAAATGGCATTAGGTTGTGTCCACCATTTCATTATTGTGAATAATAATGCTACCATAGACTTTCATGTAACAAGTTTTTTTTATGTTATAATCCTTTCTCCTTTATTCTCCTCTCGGGATTTTGGGCAAACAGTGCCTGGTGTGTGTGTGTGTGTGTGTGTGTGTGTGTGTGTGTGTGTATGCTTGTTTTTCAAGCAGCTGGGTCTGGGAATTGAACTGTGCAGTTAGCCATGTAAGGATCCAGTTGCCTTAACTAATACCACTGGTTGGCCCTCTCTGAGTTTTTTAGTTTTAGCACTTTCATTAGGTTTTTAACTAATGTGATTTTAATTTGTGAACATAGTGTAAGGTGAGGGTTCATTCTTTAGAACATCACTACTGCATGTTGGACATCGTTTGTTGAAATACTCTTTCTGGGACCAGCAGATATCTTAATGGCTATGTTAGTGGACTCCCACATAGTCAACCATGGTTCAAGTTCCGGACCTGGCAGCTTAAAACTCATGCCAAGTGCATGGGCATGCATGCCTATCTCGAGAGGAGAATGGAGAAGAGATTGCCTTGTGGCCATCCTGCAAGGGAGATGATTTCTCTCTGTCTTTCTGGTGAGTGTTGGGCCATATAGCAAAAATCTCTTTAAAATAAAAAAAAAAGAAAGTAATATTCTTTCTTTACTGGATGATGTTGGCACCTTTTCTGAAAATAATTTCACCATAGAACCATTCATTTGATTCATGAATTCTTAAAAGTATTAAAAAATAAGAAGCAAATAAAAAAATTGGCCACCATTGAAATATACTCTATTTAACATTATAGCAATATTTATTATAGTTACTAAATAATTATAGAATATTATCATTTTGCAGCCCAATGGCATTTAGTGTCAATAATATATGTTCATCTACCACATCTTACTACTAATATATTAGATATTGATAACCAACTGGAAGTCATCTGATACAGAAGGAACAGGCTATAAAGCATAATTTTGTTATTATTTTGAACTTGATTTCTGTTGTGTGGCAAATTAAATATGCATCATTAGAATTCTTTGACATTCCTCCTATTGTGGGTAAAGGGGTCTATACCCTCTTTTCTTGTATGAGGGAGGGGTTTTGACTGCTTTAATAAATAACATACTGAAGAAATGATGCCATGTGACTTGTAAGTCTGTCATAAATGACAAGACAGCATTAATTTTTCTGGTTGAGATATTACCACCATACTGTGAGGAATCCCTGGCTACATGGACAGGCCATGTTCTGGCTAAAAAAACCTATCAACTTCTAGACATCAAAGACACCTATGAGATGAATTAGCCTCAGCCAGCCAGTAATATGGAATATCATGAAATAATATGAAATAGTAACCTCGAGCAATGATAACTGACTGAGCCAAGTCAACTCTAGAACCAAGAGAGAGAAAAATAAAGTATTTATTGTCTTAATCTCTAAGTATTGAATGATTGATTTTTCTGAAGAAAGATAATTGGAACAAGAGCAATACAGTGAAGCAATCATGTTGGAACTCTGAGAACTTAGGCCAGAGTAGGCGGTATATGACTATTTCTAAAATGAGTTTTTGTTGTTGTCTTTTAAGGCCAGAGGGTGCATGCACATGCCAGAGAGCTAGAGAGGCACAGCACCTTAAATTAGATCTGTTCATGCTGCAATCCTGTTCTTTCCTTTTCTCCATCTTGTCAGGATCTTGGAAATACACAAATATGTGTATCACCCAGCTTGTTTGTCACCAGGGGTGAGATTCAATCTGTGGTCAGTCATGTGGATTCTGGATCCCTCCACACAGCACTCATATACCATACTAAGCTTCTGACCCATTAAAATGGGGTTTTAAGAGCTATAGAATCATACTCTTGGCAATATGATAAGTGTCTGGTCACAAAGGGCTACAGTAGTATTTGAAATGAGTGGCGGGTGGGATTTCCTTGATTTAGAAGACTCTTATGATTGATTCCTTTTTTTTTTTTTTAGAGGCTTTTGCTATAGGGCGTGTGCACTCGCCAGACAGACAGAGAGAGACAGAGAGACAGAAAGCAAGAAATCAACCCCTCCCCAGGGGGGATGGCCACACTGCAATCCCTTCTCCTCCATTCTCCTCTCGGGATCTTGGGCACACACGCATACATGCCCGGCATGAGTTTTAAGCCACCGAGTCCAGGACTCGAACCGCGGTCAACTATGTGGGAGTCCAGCAACATAGCCATTTATGCTAACTGCTGGTCCTTCTTAGGATTGATTCTTAAACATCGAGGTCAGTGGTAACTTTTTGCTGAGTGTCAAGGGCCATTGAACCGAATGACTGTGGACTGTAGCAACACTAATATGTCTGTCCTAAAGCTCTTTCCCTTTTCCTATAAACCGTGCAATAATTCATTTCTTTGAGGCACTTCTTACAATTTATATAGTATGAATAGGACTGTCATTTACTATACTGTGTCCATTTTTTTTTTTTTTTTTTTTTTTTTTTTTTTTGCTATAGGGCGTGTGTGCTCGCCAGACAGACAGAGAGAGACAGAGAGATAGAAAGCAAGAAATCACCCCCCAGGGGGGATGGCCATGCCGCAATCCCTTCTCCTCCATTCTCCTCTCGGGATCTTGGGCATGCATGCACACGCGCCCAGCGTGAGTTTTAAGCCACTGGGTCCGGGACGCAAACCGCGGTCGACTACATGGGAGTCCAGTGACATAGCCATTATGCTAACTGCTGGTGCCGATATACTGTGTCCATTTTGAAACCTACGTCAGGTGGGAGCATCTCAAAATGTTTGCAAATTTCAAAGAAATAGGTGATTCAGACAAGATTTATCAGTGATGTTAAAATTAGAGATAAAATTTTGAACAATGGGATATTTATGTAGTTTTAAAATATCCCCCCCAAACCAGTTATTTAGCAATATGAAGGCAAAAACAGTAATTTCATAGGAGAAAAGCAAGTCCCCACCAGATCTGGGATTTGAACCATGGCTGGCCATTTGTGAGTCCAGTGATGTTCACCATTGCACCATCTGCTGGTCTCATAGTCTATAATTTTCAAAAAAGCCAATGTCTTGCCAATGAAAAAAGGCTGAGGAATTGTTTCAAATTAAAGTAATATAAATGGTTATGTTAAGCAATGCAACGTGCAGCCAAAGATTACATTCTGGAATAGAAACAAAATTATCAAAAGAGTATTAGACAATTGATAAAAATGTGAATATTATGCTACATTATATGATAGTATTATATTAGCATTAAGCTCCTGATTTTGATAATTGTGCTATGATTATATAAAAGAAAACCATTATAATTAGGAAATAAGTGCTGAGCTGAGTAAAGGACCATGCTACTAGCAACATACTTTCAGATGGTTTAGAAACACACAGATACACACACACACACATACACCCCTACATATGTACACAAATGCATGCATGTAATAATAAATTTTTTAAAGGTGGCCAAATGTTAACAATTAGTGGATTTGAGTAAAAGAAATAGGGAATTATTTATAATACTATTACAAGTTTTATGAGATTTTAGAATTATTTCCAAATAATAAATTAAAAGGAGAAAAAATATGAATGCTCTCTTTTTGTGATAAAAGTGATTCAAGAATGAATTTGCAGCCCAGAATGAACCAATGATAATCCTTCTTGGCAATTTCTTATAATCATCCAGCACTAAAGACTGACTGACTTTGAGGTCATAGATATAAAAGATGTAAATTTACAACTTCTTATGCAGTTATACTAAACATTTTTCTTGGCAAACTCTTCTTTCATATAATTATAACTGACCTGCTATAGGATTACGTACTATAGTCAATGTTTAATTCAGGAGTTAACATGAGATAAAAGGTAGGTCAATCAGAGTACTCCCCAAATTTTTTTAGCAAGTGCTATTAAGTTTCATTTATTTTTTTGAGATGTTTTTGTGCATGCACTTGCCAGAGAGACAGAGACAGAGAGATAGAAAGCAAGAAATCACCCCCCGGGGGGATGGTCCCACCACAATCCCTTCTCCTCCATTCTCCTCCCCGGACTTTGGGCACACACACACACTCGCTTGATTTGAGTTTTAAGTCTCTGGGTCCAGGATTTGAACCACAGTGGACTATGTGGGAGTCAAGCAATGTAACCATTATGCTATCTCCTGGTCCCCCAGCAAGTGCTACTATGGATGACTCTCTTGCCAGTGGAATTACAATGCTAATATACAAAGAACTTAGATATCTTTGGATCTATAATCCTAGATATCAAAAGAAATGGAGATAATGAGATCAAATATGCAAAATTAAGCAGAATTGAGATAGGAAAACATTCAAAAATCCATACAATATACTATTAAGTTTATTTTTGCATGAGACATACACATACACCCAGAGAGAGAGAGAGAGAGAGAGAGACCTTAATAAAGTCTTCACACTGTGATCCACCTCCAGACTCTGCCAACCAAGATTATGGACACATCTATGTGCACTCAGCATGTACAGGGAGCCCTTAGGATATGAACCCAGGTCTTCCACATGTGGGTCAAACATTGCAGAGCATTGTACTATAATTGAGCCACCAACTAGTCCTATATACTATTTTTAAATCCATGAATCCAGGTGATGTCTGAAATCTGAAGTCTAAACTTAGGCTTCCTTGTTATAATAAATTATAATCAACCAAATAAACTCCCTTTAGTTACAACATAATCTAGTTTATATTCTGCCATTGTTGAGTTAGATATTCTATATTTGTCAGTTATATCAAATGGGTTAATTATGTTGTTCAACTCTTCTTTTTTCTTAGACAGAGAGATTTTAGCTATAGTGTGTGTGCACTCACTGAAGGGACAGAGAGAGACAGAGAGATAGAAAGCGAGAAATCACCCTCCCTCCCGAGAGGATGGCCATGCCACAATCCCTTCTACTCCATTCTTCTCTCGAGATTTCAGGCACGCATGCACATTCACCTGGTGTGAGTTTTAAGCCAATGGTTCTGGGACTTGAACTTTGGTCGACTACTTGGGAGTCCAATGTAGTAACCATTATGCCATCTGCTGGTCCCTGTTGTTCAACTCTTCTGTAAACTCACTGCTTTATCTGCTTATCCTATCAGTTGCAGAGAGTTGTTTTAAAAATCTCTCAGCAAAGCTAAAATTATTTCTCATGGTAGTTCTAGAAAATTCTGCATTGTATATTTTGAGATCATGCTATTATTATGTATACAGATTTGGAATCATTATATTTTCTTAGTGGCTTGGTTCTTTTATTATTATAAAATGTCTTTGATCTTTATAGTGTCTTGTCTTAAAGTCTACTTTGTCTGAAAGTAAAAAACTTTCTTTTAGAGTTGCTCAGTAATTTTTATCTTTTTGTTAAACTCTGAATTTTAGTTTTAAAAGTATGTCTCTTATGAACATTACTATAATTAAGCTTTTTTCCCTTTGTTTTCATTCATAAACTTTTTTTTTTTCTCCATCTCCAGAGAGAGCATTCATTTATCAGAGACAGAAAGAGAGAGCTAAAGTACCCATCAATAGACCATGGTCACATGTCAATCCTTCCTCCTCCATTTTTCTACTCCAATCCAACAGAGTTTGGGGCATGAACACACACACTCCCAGTGTGTTTTTCAAACTGATATAGCTGAGATTGAACTGCCATCAGCTATGAGAGATCTGACTTTTTGTGCACAGTGTTTAAGCACTGTGCCACCCCTGAATTTAATTTCTTCACAACACTTTCATGTTCATTTTTAATTGTAATTTTAGTTCATTTACATTTAATATATTCATTTATATATCTGTGTTTAAATATACTGTCTTGCAATTTTTTTCTATTCCTTTCATGTTTTATATTTTTATTTTCTCCTTCTAAGCCTTCTTTTGTGTTTACACCAATAAGCTTGTTAGTTATACGTTCTTTTACTATTTTTACTTTTATAGTTATCTTAAAAATTATCAGTCTACAACTGATGAAAATCAAAAATAAATTAATACTTGGGAACCAGCAGTTAGCGTAATGGCTATGTCGCTGGACCCCCACGTAGTCGACCATGGTTCGCGTCCTGGACCCAGTGGCTTAAAACTCACGCCAGGCGCGTGTGCGTGCGTGCCCAAGATCCCGAGAGGAGAATGGAGGAGAAGGGATTGAGGAGTGACCATCCCCCCGGGGGGTGATTTCTCGCTTTCTGTCTCTATGTCTCTCTCTGTCTGGCGAGCGCACGCGCCCTATAGCGAAAACCTCTCCAAAAAAAAAAATTAATTAATACTCGTACCATTACCCAACAACGCAATGACCTTAAAACAATAAAAGCATAAATATATGTGTGCATATGCATATATAAAACCTAAAACATTATATTTATTTTATACTGTCACTGTTTCTTTAGGTTTCCCTACAGTTTTACTCTGTGTGTTACTCTTCCCAATATTTTTTTCCTTATCTCTATGGTTCTCTCTCTTAACAATGTCATCTGCCTGGAGAACTCCTTTTAGTATTTCCTGAGGTCAACATATGGACTGTGAGGGAGTCTACTCAGAGATGAATGCCATCTTCTTCTGGAGATGTAGAATCGGGATAATTTATAGCTATGCCTAAGTTATTCCAGTTGAGAAGTAAGTAGCAGTACAAAGGCAGCTGTTAGCATGAACACTCATAGGTTGCTCTTGGCTTTTGACTCTGTAACACTCTGCTATCTCTGAATTTTGGCCTCAGTTCTAATACAGCCCGTCAAACTTTCAGATCTTAATTATGGATGCAAGGACTGAGAATTGCCTTGCTTTATGTCTGGCAATCTATTTGACTTTTCCATGGCCAATACAGCCTCACAGGGATAAAACCAATCTGGATAAATTCAGACTCAAGAGACTGAACATTTTAGTGAATGGGTCTAGTTAATCTATATTGAATAAAATTTTTCCTGTAAATAATGTGCACTCCCAATACCATGTAAATTATATAGCATATTTACTTCTGTTTTATGCTCAGTCAATGCATATAATGAATTATCCATAAAAATAGTGAATGAGGATGCTGATTTTCTAAAATTAAAACCATTTAACATTTTTTAACTTTGCATTTTAAATCCTTTTCATATATACTCATTCTAGCTAAGTATGAAAAGTTACTGACAATTGTTCAATGGGTTTTGTCCATACTATTCAGCTATAACATACCTTTGAGTGAAAAAGCACCACATGTTCTCAGCATAAGGTTCTTTGTTACTGAGAGGGTACTCTTTCCCTATCTGAACAGCCTGAATTGAGTTTTGAGTTTTGTACCTGCTTTAAAGATTGTTGACACAGGCAAAGTGTTTTGAAAATACAGAGAAGTTGTAAATGCCAAGAAAATGCCCTTTTTCTACTCTTGAAACATGTGTCTAGAAATGACAAATAATTATTGATCTCTTGATAGAAAAATGCACAAAAAGTACTGATACCCCGCTGACACCTTGATTCCTACATGTCTTACATAAAGCAGAAAAACCACAAATATCATGTACTATTCAACTAGCTCTTTTTAAAAAAGAACAAATAGTGTCCTGTTCTTATATGTCCCTCCATTTTGATTCCTGGACTATTTTCATAAGTTTGTCCCTTCCAACTCATACTTTCTACCACATGCATTGTACTGACATCAGGTAAAATGATACTTTATAAAGGATCATATTCAATTAAAAAATAAAAAAAACACCCTGAAACCTGTGCTCTTAATGAGTTGATCTACTGTAGGAAAGCTAAATGCAACTTGCAGCAAAATATATCTTTATCTGAGTCCATCAGAGAGATGAAAAACAGCTCCTCTCTATACCTTTTACCTAATCAAAAGCTTAAATCTGTTCATAGGTTTTACAGCTCGGCATTGTACTATTGTGTATCGATTGTGCTGGAGGGCACCTCCTTGTGGAGAACAATTGATTTTTCTTTGTTAGCAAAGAGATTTTAATAGTCTTTCTACAGGCTGTCATGTTTCAAGGCCCCAGAAGCAAGATGCACCTGTTACTAGAACTTAGTGATCAATCGTTCAACCCACAGAAAATGTACCTCTCTGCTGTGCTAAAACACCTCCACAGCAATTACTCAGAAGGTGACTTTAACTCGTTTTGATAAATATGCTGCCAGGGAGTCTCAGGTGGGATGTCATAAGCGTTTTTACCTCTGAGCCTAAAATCAAGTATTTGGTTAAATTGCCATTAAGATAGCATAGTCACAAGAATAGATTTATGCCATTTAATGTTCCTTCAGTAGCTTCATGCCAAACTCCTTTGCCAAAGAAACTAGCCCAAGGTAAAGGTCACTGCTTTGAAAAGTAAGTGTTGATAATAACTCTATTTATATTGCCCTTGATATTTGAAAACGGCTCTTCTGGCTAATTGTGTGGCATGACTAAAAAGTCAAATGTAGGATCTGAAGCTTAATTTGACACAATTGCTATCTGTTCTCCTTGACCAGTGGTGACCACTGTTTCCTTAATGTTATACGAAGTGTCTTTAATAATTTTTTTTCTTTGTGAATGTGGCTCAGAAAGTTTTTCTCTGTGTATGGAGGCTTCTTTGTGATCTATAGTCATGCCAAAGTCTTTAAAAACATCTTTCAAGTTTCTAGAAATTTCATCAGCACTATAAACGTTTATAGCTGCTATAGATAATAATTACATTCGTTGCTACCCTTGATTAAGGGTTTGCATGCATCATCTTAGTCAATTTGTAGTCAAATCCTTCAAATTAGGGACTACATGCTATGCTTGCTATATGAAGAAATTTGTGAAAAATTTCCGATGCCAAGTAATATCATCACTTTTTTTCATGTAATACACAAAAATCAGTTTTTGAACTCAAGTCCACCTCTTAGCCACAATATTCTACTGTGTCTCAGCACTATGAGGTATTAAGTGAGTTTCCTTGTACCTAAACCATCACATTAAAATCTCTTTCAACTGGGGCCAGCAGATAGTGTGGTAGTTAAGGCAGCTATATCCCACGTAGCCAACTGCACAGTTTGCGTTCTAGACCCAGAGGCTTGTAAAACATGTCAAACACTGTGTGTGTGTGTGTGTGTGTGTGTGTGTGTGTGTGTGCTGGGGGGGTGTCCAAAATCCTGAGAAGAGAATGGAGGAGAAGGGATTGTAGAATAGCCATTCCACCCTGGGGGTTGATTTCTTACTTTTCCTCTCTTGCTCTCTCTCACTCTCTGGTAAGTGCACATGCTCTGTAACAAATTTTAAAAAAAGTCCCTGTCACTTCTAGGATTAGAAGACATCCTATTTAACTCAGCAAACATTTTTCTTTTCCTTTTAAAAAAATTTGCTAGAGGGTGCATGTGCACACAAGAGCGACAGAGAGGGAAAGTGAGAAAGTATTATTTGGGGGACCATTGGATGGTGTGGAGTTTAAGGCGCTGGACACTGCCACATGGTGGACCACGGACAGTTCAAGACCTAGACCTAGTGGCTTGCTCACCCCCACCCCATCTCTCTCTAGTCAAATTAAAATAAATAAATGAATATATAAAATCAAATAAATAATTATTTAATTAGTCTTTCTGAGTTGATTTTTCCATCTTTTGTAATTATCTTTATTTAAATATTGGACTTGGAAAAAAAAGAAAAAGAAAGCATGCTTCATGGGTCACGGCCATGTAGCAATTTCTTCTCTATTTCTCCCTCCTTTCTAAAATTTAGGAAGGCAAGCACAAGTACCTGGTGTGTTTTTCAAGCTGCCAGGTCCATGATTCTAATTATGCAATGGGCCATGTGGGATCCAGTCACTTTAACCACCATGCCACCAATTGGCCCCTGCAAACATTGTCCAATGTCTGCCACAGGTTAGGTTGGCACCAGCAAACATTTTCAACGTCTGCAACAGGTCCGATTGCATGACAGACTTTAGGCTAAAGTAACATATTGAGAAAAACTCAATCCTTGATTTCAAGAATTTTGTCATAAAGTGGAGAAGGAATTATCACTAAAGGGTTCAGCAGGGAAAAACATCCCCTCAGCCTGGAGGTAGTGAAATATTTCACAGAAGATGTTGCTTTGATATAAGGCCTAGAAATAAAAATAGGGGTGTCGTGGCCTGAACTATATCTCAAATCCATATGTTAAAGTCCTAATCTCTCATACCTCAGAATGCGATCTTACTTGAAAACAAGATATTTGCAGAAGTAGTCACATTAAGGTGAGGTCATTAAGATGGGCCTTATTTTAGTATGACTGTTGTTCTTAAAAAAATTTGGACTAAGAGACATGGGGAGAATGGCATGTGAATATGAGATTTATTCTGCCTCTAAACTACCAAAGCTAGAAGGGAATAAACAGATTCTCCCTTGTAGCCCTTGGAAAGAATCAACACTGTCAGGTAGGCTTCTGGAAATTTGTGAACTTTGACTTCAGACTTGTAGCCTCTAGAACGATGAGACAATGAACTTCCGGTTTATACCAACTGCTTTGGAGCACTTTGTTATGGTGGGCCTGTCAAACTAATATAGAAATTTTGATAAGAATAATGGTATAGACAAATATGGAAATTTTAATTTGTTTTGTGCTAAGTGAAGGAAAAAAAGCAAAACGTTAAGACTAGGAAATGTTGGTAGTATGAGGAAGCAGTGAGGAGCCTCTGAATGTTTTCAAGTGAGCTGCATTGAGGTATTTTCAGAATTGTGCTTTGATAGAGTGAAATGTGAGCATCACGTGTGCAAAGATTGACAAAAGAGAGACTTGGCTCACCTGGAGACTTTCATAGCTCAAAATCAGCAAGAAAGGGAAGGATGCTTGATTTGAGGAAGATATTTGAAATGAACTTTCTT
The DNA here is from genome assembly GCA_026018925.1 of Tupaia tana. Classification (NCBI taxonomy): domain Eukaryota; kingdom Metazoa; phylum Chordata; class Mammalia; order Scandentia; family Tupaiidae; genus Tupaia; species Tupaia tana. The sequence goes on along the minus strand of JAKSZU010000003.1, from coordinate 79,478,532 downwards.
TAAAGACAAAACTAACCACGAGGCTCATGTTTGTAAACATTAAGGGGAAAACAAAAGTTGTAGACAAGGGAACAAGCTCTAGTCATTCTGCCTGAGGGATCAGAATGGGAATAATGATGCAACACGTTAGATCAATAGAGTGAGACACATTTTAGAAGTGCTTCTCTTTCTTGCCATGTGTTCAGGCCCATGTGTTCAAGTTATATGAAGCTTGAAAGACTCCTACACAGTGAATCAGGAGATTTGGATTTCAGAGACAGCTCTGCAATAAACTTTTTAACTTTTTGAGTAAATTAATCCAAATATCTTGAGACCTGTTTTTCATTTTTTATAAAAGAACATGGTGAATATATTGATATTTGTGTTCCCTTTTTATTATTTTTTTTGGAGAGGTTTTTGCTATAGGGCACGTACACTCACCAGAAAGATAGAGAGAGAGAAAAAGCAAGAAATCATCCCCCCATGCCATAATCCAATCTCCTCCATTCTCCTCTCAGGATCTTGGGCACACACACAACGTGCCCAGCATGAGTTTAAGCCACCAGGTCCGGGACTCAAACCGCGGTCGGTTACATGGGAGTTCAGGGACATAGCCATTACGCTAACTGCTGGTCCCTGTTCCTTTCCAGCTCTAGTAAACTGCCTTGTTCAGAAAGGTGGTCAGTTTCTTTCCTCTTTTTGTTTCATTTTTTAAACGTTATCTTGGTGTCTTTATGCTGTATTAACACAAACTTTTGAATAAAATTGAACTCTTAAGTGTTTACCAACCCATCACCAACATGTGGTATGGTGTTTAAGGCACTGAACTCCCACTAAATTCGCATGTGGCGTCCATCATCCCGGACCTGATGGATTGCTTTTACACTTTCCCTTATTCTCTCTGTCTCCCTTGGTCGAATTTTAGAAAAATAATAAATAAAATAAAATAGCAATGAGCAGATGGCATAATGGTCACTGGTCTCCCTCATAGCCAACCACAGTTCGAGTCCAGGCCCAGCAGCTTAAAACTCTCACCAGGTGTGTGCACGTGCATGCCCCCAAACCTGAAGAGAATGTAGGAGAAGGGATTGCAGCATAGCCATCCCCCTGGGGTGTGATTTCTCACTTTCTGTTTCTCTGTCTCTCTGGTGAGCACATGTGTCCTATAGAAAAAAAAAAATCTCTCTAATAAATAAATAAATACATACATACATAATTCTTCTTAAAAAATAGTTTAGCCACCCAATATGAATTCCCTGATTATCTGAAGTGCTCATCGAGTTTATGTGATGTTCACAAAATCACAGATGCTGTAAGTATAAATAAATGTGTTGCAATCAGAGCTATATAAGGGAAATAGAAACAGTAAAGGGAGTAAAAGTCAAAGATTTAATGGAAAATAAAATGAAAAGTTCACAAACCAAATGAAATTTTAGAAAAATAAATAGAAGTTAGCTAACAAGGAAAAGGAAATGAGAAGATGAGCCAGTGTTGAAAAAGATCAAAGTAAATGTTGGTAAGACACACGCAGATGGTGAACAGGTACAAAGAGGTGCAAAAGTTAATTATCTATCATGGAAAATTTACATCAAGGATCTGTTTCTGGCTTTATTATCATAGGGGGACTAGTCTAAGTGAAGTCCACCTGTGCTAATTACTAACATCTAGCAGTTTAAGTGCAATTAACAGTAACGGAGAAGTGGTGATGCAGGCTTAAATGCTATTTTCATGGGCCATGCTTTCTGAAGACCGAACAATCATTTGTCATAGCAGTTTAAAGAGGTAGGGATCAGCCAAGCATGACCTATAGGCCAAATCTAGCTGACTTCTGTTTTTGCAAGTAAACTTTCATTGGACCATGCCATGTCCATTTGTATGCACATGTCTGTGGCTCCTTTTCCATTACAATGGCAAGTTAAATAGTTGGGACAGAGACCACATGGCCCCATAAACTGGAAATATTTTCTATCTGGTATTTTTCTTAATTGCCAGAGGATATGTGCCCTTGCCAGAGAGAGACAGAGAAAGTGGTAGTGGGAGAGAAAGCATATCCAAGGCATGGTCACACCACAATCCTTTCTCCTCCATTTCTGCATTCTGTAGAGATTAGGGGATACGCATGCACATGTGCCCCACATGTTTTCCAAGCCATCTGGCTGGAATTTGAACTAGATTGGACATGTGGAATCAGTCTCCCTTAACTACTAGACTATAGGGCTAGATGAAATTTAACAGAAAAAGATAGCTGGCCTTTGTTTTAGAGGGTGTCTCACGTACATTCTAGAAAATTTTCAGCTCCTGGAATCCAATTGCTTGCGTTAAAAATATTTTTTCTTATACCCACTAATTCTCTAGTCTTAGACTAGACATTTACCTCTCTTCAATATTTAGTTTTCTTGGGAACCAGCAGTTAGCGTAATGGCTATGTCGCTGGACTCCCACGTAGTCGACTGTGGTTCGTGTCCCGGACCTGGTGGCTTAAAACTCACGCTGGGCGCGTGTGCGTGCGTGCCCAAGATCCCGAGAGGAGAATGGAGGAGAAGGGATTGCGGCGTGACCATCCCCCCTGGGAGGTGATTTCTCGCTTTCTGTCTCTATGTCTCTCTCTGTCTGTCTGGTGAGCGCACATGCCCTATAGCAAAAAAACCTCTCCAAAAAAAAAAAATTAGTTTTCTTCATGTATAAAATGAGTATAATAATAATAATAATAATAATAATAATCCTTTCTAATAGGGTTGTTGCTAGGTCCAGTTAAATAGGTTAAGTAGTCCAAGCACTCTGTCCCCATTTTTCACCTCTATCTAAGCTTTTGAATGGTTACCCTGCTGTCTTTCAGAAACTTCTGCAGTCTGTCAATTATGTTGACACTTCACTAGATACTTTTGTGACCACCATGCAGTACAGGGATCCTTAAAGATCAAAAGCTTCACAGACATTTGTAGCACTTAGAGTAAAATGCCCTGTACTATCTTTTTGTTTTAAAATTTGTTAGAGAAAGATCAAAATAATACAAGTTGTGCCCCAAAATTTTAAAGATTTCAGTAAAGTTGCTCTTTATCTATAACTCAGTGTCCTCTTTATGCATTAGTAACCCAGATAGAAGTCCATGGTGACAGGCCAATGACAATTGGCCACAAGATTACACTCAGGAGAAGACTCCTCCATTGCTGCTGAGATCTAGTGATTTCAGGGAATAAGAGAAATGAAGGTTTTCTACTGGTCCTTCAGCCTCCAGCCCCCAGTCTTGAGTGGCAGGGCATAACTCTATTCTTCTCTCTGTCCCTCTCTGTCTTCTCATTTTTTTGTAATTTTTCCTTTAAAATTTTTTAAGGTATTATCTTGGATTTCATATGCTCCTTTATCTTGCTAATAATCTCCTTTCCCCCTCCCCTCTGAGATGGGCAAGGGGCAGGCCTTCAGAAGAAGACTCCTCCATTACTGCTGAGAACTAGTGATTCTGCGTGGTGCGCGTGTGGGCTGCATAGTTTTTATTTTATGCTTTTTAAAAATATGGATTTACATATAAAATTTTTTTGGTTTTTTTTTCTTTTTTCCTTCTTTCTCTCTCTCTTGTTTTTCCTCTCTCTCTCTGTTTTCTTATTCTTTTTCTTTTACCTCATCACTTTGCTGCTCAATCACCATTCACTGAGTGTCTAGATGAATATAAGGGAACCATAGCCAAGCATCCAAATACTATAATACCCACTGACTCTGCTGCACAAAGGGATCAAAATAGAATGGCAAAGAGATTGAAGATCACCTCCTCCTACATGCTCCTGAATGCTCAGAGTGAAATTCAAGAATTAGGGAGAGGGACCAGCAGTTAGTGTAATGGCTATGTCACCGGACTCCCATGTAGTTGACTGCAGTTTGAGTCCCACACCCAGTGGCTTTAACTCACACCGGGTGCGTGTGTGTGCATGCCAAAGATGCTGAGAGAATGGAGGAGAAGGGATTGCAGCATGGCCATCCCCCCTGGGTGGTGATTTCTCACTTTCTGTCTCTCTGTCTCTCTGGCAAGCACACACACCCTATGGCAAAAACCTCTCTAAAAAAAAAAAAAAAAAGAATTAGGAAGAAATGTACCATCCATCCAATGACTAGAAATCATCACAGTGTCACAAGAAATATGGAAAAGCAAGAAAATACCTCTCATCCAAAGGAAAAGAATAACTCCTCTTAATCCACAGACAGTTCAATGAAAATCATGGAAATGTCTGATAAAGAATTTAGAATATTAATAGTGACAAAGTTAATAGGGATGTAAGAAAAGAGAGATAATGAACTCCAGAAGAGGCAGGAGAATAGAGCTGAGGAGTTCCAGGAGGTGAGGAAGTTCTTGCATGATTTGAAAGAGGAAATACACACCATAAAAAAGAATCAAATAGACCTACTTTCAAAACCTCCCTTGAAAGTATTAAAAGCAGACTAGAATATACAGAAGATTGAATCTCAGACGTAGAAAACAGAATCGTTAGCCTAAAAAAATCCACCACAAAGACTGAGAAAACAGTCCAAAAAAAAGAGAATAAGATACGAGAAATACTGGATACCATCGAATGTCCAAACATCCAGATAATTGATACCCCAGAAGGTGAAGAGACTAATAAGGGCTTTGATAATCTATTCCATGAAATCCTGGGAGAAAACTTTTCAAACCTAGAGAAGCATTCAAAGAATCAGATCCAAGAAATACATAGGACCGCAAATAGAATCAACTCAAGAAGATCTTCTCCAAGACACATTTTAGCCAGATTGACTGAAACCACAGACAAAGACAAGGTACTCAGATTGACAAGAGAGAAACGATAAGTTACCTACAAAGGGTATCCCATCAGGCTAACAGTGGAACTCTCATCAGAAACAATGCAAATAAGGAAAGAATGGGAAGATATATTCAACGTGTTGAATGAAAAACATTCAACCAAGAATACTATACCTGGCAAGATTATCCTTCATATGGGAAGAGAAGACAAGAACATTCTCAGATAAACAAAACCTGAAAGAAGTTACCAACACCAGACCAGTTCTCCAAGAAGTTCTGAAGGGAGTGTTATATCAGGAAAAATAAAGTCAGACACATAGAAATAAGAGTTAATATATATTATATTATATATAATATATATATATTTATATAGATATATAATATAAAATATATAATATATCTATATAATATATATAGATATATTATATATATCCTAAAAAAAGCGCCAACTTAATGATAGGGATAAGTCCAGAGTTGAATATTATCTTCCAGAATTTAAACCAAAAGCTTGGACCACAACAAAAGTTAGATTAAGTACATGAGACTGAGCTGATGAAATAGAGTTTTATGGCTTTTGACTAAAACAATACTGATCTTTTTCTATGCTTTGTAGTCCAGACATAAGGATTTTTTTCTTCTCTTGAATTGTAGACAAATCCAGGTAACTACTATTTGAACAGAATCCTAAACTGCTTCCTGGCTTTAAGTCTCAAGCAAAGTTCTCTTAACACTTTTTTGACTTTGATTTATTAAAGCTAAAAATGCCTTTTTTAAAATTAAAAACAACATATTAAAAATACCTATTTAATGACCACAGTAAGGTGATATAGCCTTAGCTATTTGCTTTTTTATAGTATATTTATTCTACTCACAGTTTCATGCCTAAAGTCAAACATTTGTCCACAGATATTTATATATCAGCTGAACTTGCTATTGAAAGTAGTTAGATCAATTAACATAGTTTTTAACCAATAAAAAGTGGGAGAAAAAAAAAGGAATGGAAAGCAACTGCAGATACCAGATACACACACACACACACACACACACACACATATATATATATATATATATATATATGTATGTATATATATAAATACACACACATATATATGTGTGTGTGTGTATATATACATATATATATATATATATATATATATATATATGTAAATCAAGAAATGGAAAATTATTTTTGATGATAACATGTATGACTAAGCCACTATACAGTTTATTCTGAATGGGAAACTGCACCTTGTATGCTGTGATGATGTTCAGTGAATGAATGCAAAATAAATAATATCAAAAATTAATAAAAGAAAAGAAAAAGATTACACTCATAATGACCTCTCCCTTCTGAAAATGAAATGTAGGATGGAATCAAGTTAGCCATTGAAAGCTTTTTCTTACCTTAGGATGAGGTATTATCCTGGAGCCTTTTTAGTCTTCCATGTAGAGTCTTCCTAGTTCTATTTTTATCATTTTTCAGACATTACCAGAAATCTCTGAATTCCAACGGATGACATGTTAAGTTAAGGCTGATGACTCCTTTGTTTCCTCTCTACTTTAAAAAAAATTATTTTAAAACTATTTTCCCCATTTTTAAAATTTATACATTCAACCACGGTAAATCGAATTTTCCCAGCATGAATACAGTGTATATTACCCCAGTTAATGATACTATCATTCGTGTTATCAACAAATCATTTTCCACTTCTGTGTGCCTTAAAAGTTTTGCTTCTTTCTTTTTCCCCTTGATTCCCTTCCTCTCAATTTTCCCCATTTCCCACCCTCCTTACTTTTATCCTATTCAAAATAGAGGTTCTTGAATATACAACGAGTCTGCAAAGAAGTTCAAAGAAAATACATATTATGAAAAAAAAAACTTTGCATGGATTTCAAACATTTTTGCACCACATTAAATGTGCTCTTTAATTTCACTTCCTCATGAACTTTTTGAAGTCCCTGCCTTGTCATGAACCCCTTAAGTTGTTTTGGCCAATAGCAGATGAGATTTACAAAGGTGGTTCTAAAAGATGATAGTGAAGCTGACAGATTTCTATCACTTAGTGACATTATAACCATTCATGATATTATACTGCAATTCACTATTTGTGTTGCTGTTGATGCTAGTGCAAACAAACCGACTACACTGCCAGTTGTATAAAAGTATACACATACAATTATTTATAGTACATAATACTTGACAATAATATATGAGTGTGTTAGTGATACAGGTGTTTAATATACTATTCCTATTATTATATTGGGGCGTACCTGTTCTATACATACATACATATATATATAAAAGTTTATTATAAACAGTATCTTGTGTTACACTGGCAGTAGCCTCATATGTCTTCTCATTCTTAACTTCATTTTCTCTTGTGCTTGATTTAATCTTGTGTTGTTTCCTCATTATGGACCTTCTAGTGAGGCAAGATTTGGAGGTGGAAGACAGTGATATTGATGAGGCTGACCCTATGTAGATCTAGTGTCTAATTTTCTTTTTTTTTGGAGAGGTTTTTCCTATAGGGCGCGTGCGCTCGCCAGAAAGACAGAAAGAGAAAAACAGAAAGCAAGAAATCACCCCCCAGGGGGGATGGCCACGCCGCAATCCCTTCTCCTCTGTTCTCCTCTAGGAATCTTGGGCACGCATGCACACACACCCAGCGTGAGTTTTAAGCCACCGGGCCCGGGACGTGAACCGTGGTTGACTACATGGGAGTCCAGCGACATAGCCATTACACTAACTGCTGGTCCCGTGTCTAATTTTTAACAAGAAGTTTTAGAAGTTAAAAAAAATTAAAAGTAGGAAAATGCTTATAAGAATATAAACAAAGAAGAGCTTTTTTGTACATGTTTTCAATGTGTTTGTATTATAAGTTAAGAGTAATTACAAAAGAGTCAAAAAGTTTAAAAAATCTTAAAACGATTAAAGGCAAAATGTTATATTAAGCTAGTTAATTTATTATTGAAGAAAGAAAATATGTTTTTCTAGATTTAGTGTAGCTAAGTGTACAACACTTATAAAGTTTATGGTAGTGTACAGTAACATTGTAGGCCTTAACATTCACTCTCTACTCACTTATTGACTCACCCCGAACACTTTCTAGTCCTACAAGCTTCATTCATAATAAGTGACTAAATAGCATATTTTTATACCTTTTTTTACTATATCTTTTTATGTTTAGATATACAAATACTTATGCTGTGTTACCATGGCCTAAAATACTTAGTACAGTGACCTGACGTACAGATCTGCAGTCTAAGGGTGATAGGCTGTACAAAATAGCCTAGCTATTTAGTAGACTGTACCATCTAGGCTGATGTAAGGACACTCTATGGTGTTCACACAATAACAAAATCACCTAACATACATTTTTTAGTGTATCCTCAATGATGAGTGATGCATGACTATATTTAGAACTGGTTGATATCTTTAAAATAATGTCAATTGCTAATGTTTACTGAATGTTTGCTATATGCCAGGTACTAAGCTAATGACCTTAATATATTATTTTATTTAATTCTGAAAAAAATTTGAGATTTTGTCATGATTTCTACTTCATAAATGAAAAACTGAATCTGATTAGGAAAATTAAATAGATTGAGATCACAGCAAATGAAGTCTTGAACCAGGGCTTTTATTTTTTAAATCACAGAGCCTATATGTTCTTGAATATTTTCTTGTATTGTTTCTCAATATTGATAATTCTTAGCATTGAGTTGTATTCCATAAAAGAAGATAAGATGAAGTTTCAACCTCCAATAACTCAGTGTGTGACTTTATTAGGCAATGTATTTAGTTAAGATAAGATCACAATAGAGTAGAGTAGGCCCTTAAATCAATATGATTGGAGTTCTTATAGGAAGACAGAGAAACAAGAGAGTTCAAATATAAGACAACTTTCTAAGTAGGAAAAAATGAGAAAGAAAGAAGAGAACAAAGACAAGAGAGAGGAAAAAAAAGAGAAAAAAAAAGATCTATATATAACATGATTGTAAAGTGAGATCTTTGACATCTGGGAGCTACATATAACTAAAGACCAAAACAAAATAAATACAAATTGGATTTCATTATAGAAATGGCATCTAAAAGAGTGAAAATAAAACTGAAAAATAGTTTAGAACAGTAATCATTAGTTTGCTTGATAGAAAACAGTTAATATTGATTCTATTGAGATAGTGTATAATTTTTTTTCTTATCTCTTTGCTTTGGTTTGAATGTCCCCCCTAAATTCATGTGCTCAGATTTGATTGTGACAAGATAAAGAGAGTGAAAACTTTTTTTTTGAGAGAGATTTTTTGCTATAAGGTATATGTGCTCACCAAAGAAAGAGAGAGAGAGAGAGAGAGAGAGAGAGAGAGAGAGAGAGAAAGAAAGAAATCACCTCCCAGGGATATGGCAGGGATATGGCCACACTGCAATCCCTTTTCTTCCATTCTTATCTCAGGATTTTGCACACTCATGCATATGTATCCAGCATGAGTTGGAAGTCACTGGGTCCAGGACTCAAACTACAGTCGAATACATGGGAATCCAGCAACATAACCATTACACCATCTGTTCGTCCTAAGAGAGTGAAAACTTAATCCAGCCATATCATTAAAAGATAAGGCCATGGAGGCCAGCAGGTGACATGTTGGTTGAGGCACTGGACTCACACATGGCTGACATCAGTTCAAGTCCTGGACCTGGTGGCCTAAAAATCACAACAAATAAATAATATATATAATTTATAATAAAAAATATATATATAATATAATAATATATATATATTTTAAGATAAGGCCTTTCAAAGCACATGAGGATTAAGGTAATTAAAGTAGGATGCCCTAAATGACTCCTTGTGCATTTATAAGGAGATGGGATGAGACCAGAACAGAAACTTATGGGCAAACACACATGCAATCCTACCCTCCACCATATTGTAAAGCCATCAGAAGACCCATAGCAACTATGGGCCCTAACACTGAAACCCAAGCAATGAGCTGAACAAACTATTTTTTTAAATTACTCATGCTTGGGTAATTTATGTCCTTAGCAATAGAATGGACTGGAACATTTGTCTCAACTGAACTCTCCCTTTTCTTGATATTAAAATAAAATAATAGGGTGTTCCTACTTTTTAATAAACTCAAACCCATTACTATTGGTTTATAATACTCTAAGATATAGATACTTTTAAAGACTCATAGAAATGTTATGCATTTTAAAATATGTTTTTTGGTTTTTGGTTTTCAGCTGTAGTTGAAAATGGCCAGTCTACCTATGAAATTGGGTGACATATGTAAGAAATGTGTGTAGTATCATGTGTGCAAATTCCCTACATCTAAAATCATGCTCCTTTATTTTTGTTTACCTGTGTGGCTGACTGGATTCTTTTCCTCCAAATTTATCTCCCTGACAAATCCTATTTTCCCTTGAAAGAAAGAAGTGCAGCTTTTACAGTGCAGCTTAAGACTTTCTCATGTGGGGTCAGCTGGTGACAGTGGTTTAAGCAGCTGGATCCCACATGACTGATCTCGTGGTTCAAATTCCATACCTGGCAGTTTCAAGAACATGCCAAATACATGTGCATGCATGTCCAAACTCCTGAAAGGAAGGAGAAATGGAAAAGGTATTGTGATGTGACCATCTTCCATGGGGTCACAGTCCCCTCCTCTTTTTCTCTCTCCAAAAAAGTACATGTGCTTTCTAGCCAATTAAAAGGAAAAAAATAAGAATCCCTTCATTTGTCATGTCTTCCCAAATTACCTATCTCTTAGCCAATGTTATTAATTCTGTCTTTTGTGCTAAGAGTACACTTATTTTATAATATTTATTACATTATCTGGGATACTTGTGCATCTGAAGAATGTGAGCCTCTTTAGAGCAGGGAAAGGTCTTTTACTTATTTATATAACTAACAAAGTATCTGGCATAGGCATTTACTAAAGAATGAATTTTATAGATATGACACCAAAAGCAGGCAACAACAACAACCAAAAAAATTGACAAGAAGGACTACATCAATTTAAAACGCCTCTGTACAACAAAGGAAACCATCAACAGAAAGAAAAAGCAACCTATAGAATGAGAGAAAACTATTATCTGTTAAAGGGTTGATTGCCAAAATCTATAAATAACACCTAAAACTCAATAGCAAACATTATCCAATCTAAAATGAGCTAAGGACTTAAAAAGATATTTCTCCAAAAACAATGTAGAAAAGGCCAATAAGTATATAAAAATTGTGAAACTGCATATTCCAGATTTATCTTCCCTGCATAATCTTGGGTTATTGTTTATCAACATGAAATAAATTGCATGAAATTTGGAACATAAAGGGGAGTGACTGTTACTCTTCTCAGGCAGAGAAGCCAGACATACGAACAGACGTGATTCACCTTGCAGCTATAGTTTGATTGTTTTAATCTACTCAGCCTGCCAGAACAAAATATCACAGACTAAGAGGTTTAAAAACAGACTTCTCTTTCTTAAAATCCTGAGAAATTCAAGATCAGGGTGCCATCTTGAGCAGGTTGTGTCCTTTTCTTGGCTTACAGATGGCTGCCTACTTAAATGTTCTCATGTAAGAGAGGAAGAGAGTTCTGTGACTTATAAGGCACTAATTCAATATGAAGACTATTCCCTCATGCCATTTAAAACTAAGTATCTATCAAAGACCATTACACTGGAGGTTAGAATTTTCAATACATGAATTTTAGAGCTACACATTAATTCCATAGCAGTTCAGATGTTGGGTGTGAGCATTCCAAAGTATCTTGAAAACTGTATCATCTTCATGAAGAGCTTTTGAAAACCATCACTCTGGTGTTTAGTTCGAGATTGATAGTAGCAGTCTGCTTGATTTTATCTCCCCAGCTCTCTCCCAGTTACTGTATAAACCTGTGAGTTTCTATACCTAAACCTTCCAAACTTAAATACACAGACTAACTTTTGTTTTTATTAACTGAACTCTGGTGACATACCATATTAATAATTAAGAATTAAGAAGTCCTATTGTAGTAATTAGTTCTGTTGACTCTAAAAGTTGTTCCATCCCAGAATCCAGCCAACTCATTGTTCTCTTTTTACTTTCTCTCCTTGATGAAGAAGATTGTTACCACATTTGCTGCTGGGTAAATTATCAAAGTAGAATAACCCTGAGAACATTACACTTGGGCTGGAATTTCTCAACATGGTAGTTACATGAAGCCTTGAGAGCACAGACATTAGACTTAGCTATTGTGATTCATGTTATGCTATGAATATATTGTGCCTTGAATAATTTCTGCCCAACAATCAGCACTCTACTTTACAACTAGTACTTTGGGATATGCTCAAATCAACCTGGATTCTTCTTTTGCCTTCAAAAATTATAAGAAAATGGAGAGTCTCTACATGGATTAAAGGGAGATGGTTGAGACATTGAAAGAACATATACTAGAGTCTTGCTTCAGCCAGCACATGACATTTTCAGCATCACCTTGGATCCTGACTGGTGTGAGAATGTCTTCAGGGATCTCTTATACTCCTGCATGTCTTAATATGCCCAGAATGCAAAGGACTAATTCCTTTTTAAGGGAGGTATTTCTCATAATTGTGAGCAGTTTAGGGGATTAGGTAAAGTCTCTCTGCATGACAAGCAGTAGGGTTGCTTACTGTTTACCAAGGGAGCAGCAGATTCCCTAGACTCAGTATTCCTTCACTGTAGCACAATACAACTACTGTCCACAGGCAGGCATCTTTCTGGGCATTCTTCATCATTTCCACAGGCTGCAAAGTGGCAGCAGGAGAAATCGACACAAACATATTGATGCTCATGCTGCTTGCTGTGCCATGCATGATTTATAAAGTCCTTTGTCTCTAAACCAGGAGTCTCCTGTCTTCTACAAAGCAGACACAGGTTAATTTATTAGTTTTAACTAGGATAAAATCAAATTCCAGACCTGACAACAGGGACATACACTTTGCATCTCAAATACTAAAGAAATACCAAGTTCCTTGCCTTTTTGTTACATGATAAGCATCATGAACATAGAAATTTCAATTTTAATTTATTTTTATAGCTTAATAGCTTTACATATTTTGCAAATATAGTAGCACTGATTATATATTTATTGAATGAATCAATAGAAGTTAGGAATACATATTACTTTCCATCTTTCAAAAATTCATTAGACTGCTTCAGGACCTTTGTAGAAACATGACTAAAAACTTCATTTCTGAAATTCTGATTTAGTAGAAATGTTTATGTTTTTATGTTTTTTTTTTTTAATTTTGAGGGTTGAATAAACCAGTTTATGAAGTAATTCGTAGGTTATAGACTCTCTAATTTAATTATCTACTTCTAACCCTTACTGCCAAGTTATTTCCTTTTAAAAAGAATCATAAGCAGTCTCTATTCTCCGGATTATTTTTCTCATACCTAGAATTTGAACTTATCAATGCTCAAAAAGAGTTGTCATTTTCTTTTTTTGAAGAGGTTTTTGCCTTAGAGCATGTGTGCTCACTGAAGAGAGAGAGACAGAGATAGTGAAAGAGAAAGTGGAAAATCACCCCCTGGGGGGTGGTCATAGTTCATTCCCTTCTCCCATTCTCCTCCCACGGTCTTGGGCATGCACGTACATGCGTCTGGAATGATTTTTAAGCACTAGGTCTGGGACTTGAACCACAGTCGGCCATGTAGGAGTGTAGCAATGTAACCGCTACACCATCTGCTAGCCCAATTGTTATTTTCTTATAGCATTCTAAGTGTTTGATAAAAATCTCTGTGGAATATAATTGGGCATTTATGAGCAATTATATGATGAATTAAAGAAACTTCTTTTGCTTTCTTACTTTTAAAAATAAATGCATTGGGACCAGCAGTTAGTGTAATGGCTATGTCGCCGGACTACCAGGTAGTCGACTGCGGTTCGCGTTCCGGACCCGGTGGCTTAAAACTCACGCCATGCGCGTGTGCGTGTGTGCCCAAGATCCCAAGAGGAGAATGGAGGAGAAGGGATTGCGGTGTGGCCATCCCCCCTGGAGGGTGATTTCTCGCTTTCTGTCTCTATGTCCCTCTCTGTCTGTCTGGTGAGCACATGTACCCTATAGCAAAAACCTCTCCAAAAAAAAAAAAAAAAAAAAGCATCATCACTATCAACTACTACTGACTGAAAATCTTATATATAAAATGACATAGATGATGCTTCTTCTCCAACTTTTCTGCACTATCATCTCTTTTGGAGTTTAACTACCTTTAACTTTATAATTAGTCATTGTTACAACTACTGTAAAGGTTGTGAATTTTCAGCTTAATGTTTTTTTCCAGATACCTCAAAGTCTCCATATAGTTATCCCCAGAAATTCAACAATTCCATATTATTGGAAGCTCCTGTTGTCCTCTTAAACTTAATTGCTACGCAGTCTCCAGTTCCCTAAATGAGAGCCATCATTCTGTGGCTCTGCCTTAGAGAGAATGGCATCAGGCCAATGGAAGTAAACTAGTGGGTAAGAAGCAAGTGAAACCAGCCAAGATGGTGGAGTTTGCCAGCCTCTGAACTAAGAGCTTAGCTCTTTGGTTTTGGAATGGTAGGAGACTTTTTGGTTTTAATTTTCTAATTTGTGGTTCAAAATGCCTCAAGATTTAGTCAAGGATTAAGCCTGTGGTTTAACTTCCTTCTTCCTGGGGGCATGAAATGTTTGAGTCCAGCCACCAACCCATATCCCTGCAACTGAAACCTATTTGCATTTCTCATGTGTGTAAGCCTAGTAAATGTTGATTGCTTCCAGCTCACTGACACAGCATCACTGTGCTTTCCATTTTGTTACCAAATAATGAAACCTCAAACAAAGACACTGTCTGTGGGCTTAACAGGAAGCATGACTCACACCTCTAACCACAAGAGAAAGGAAACAGCATTGATGCACTTAACCATTTTAAAATGCTTATTAGCATCAACTTTGTAACATACATTAGAAAGAGTGGTCTTCTCAACAGTCTTTCCCTTTGAGCATAGCTAAGGGCTGAGGCAAATTTACTTCAATAAAGGAGTGTGTGAAATAACACATGCAATGTTCTACTAGCTCCAACAGAACCTCAGCATATGGATTTTATATCTATGCTTTTTTTTTTCCTGCCTCTCTGCTTATGTATGGTGATTTCTTTCCCTTTGAGTTGAAACACAAAATAAATAAACAAACTTAAACAAACAAAACAACACTTCACATTGGCTTAAACAACAAAGTCAATATTTGCTTTACAACCAAAAAGTAAGTGGATTTTAGGTTATGTTTGATGTTGATCTAATTTTTCTCAGTTTTGTTTTTGTTTTTGTTTTTGTTTTGTTTTGCTTTGCTTTGTTTTTGTTATAGTAGGAAATAGCTATAGCAGCATCGGAGTGCCTACCTCTAACCACAGAATCTAGAATAATAGAGTTTTTATCTTTAACTGATGAATGAAAACACAAGGCTTTACTGATTGGACAAAATTAGGTCACATCTTGCCTCTGAATCAATTATTAATCACCATGGACAATGCCAGGCTTAGACCTCTATCCCTGACCATGCTGTGAAAAGTAAAGGTACTTCACTGACTGCATGTGGCCACATAGTGCCCTAACCTCATCCACTGAAGCTATCAGAGGTTCTGACATTATAGCCAATGTCAGTAAACCCAGGGTACTGCAGCATAGCACTTGCATAGTGCTTACAAGGAGGAAATCCACAATGTCCACTCTGGTGTGCCGTGAAGCATTGGCCTGAGATTGAGCAGATGTTGGTGACTCCAACTTTAGCAAAATTACCTTTGTTATTTTGCCCAATCTCCTGATCTAATCCTGAAGTCATACATGTTTTCCTTTTACAGAGCACATTTTCAACAAAACTATTGGATTTTTGCTTTGCCTTTTTTTCTTCCTCAAAAATTCAAACCTAGTTTTTGAAACCTCATTTCAACACCAAAAATAATTCAGTCACTTCAAATGCCATATGGAATAAATAAATGTTTCAAAACAAATCATACTTAATTCCCTGTAAAAATCCTCAGCATTGGTTACTCTGATTAAATATGTAAGGCCCAAGCTATTGGCAGGCCTATAAAGGAGAAATGAAAAGAATTAGAAAGCAAGAAACTAAAGTAACTTTATGAATTGATGAGGTGATGGCAGAATTGTTATTTTTATAACTTCCCAGAATAAAAATTAAAAAAAAAAAACAAACATGAACTTGTGGCTGAAAATTGGCTGGTGATCAGAGCCTGGCAGGCCAAGCAGAGGCACATGCACTGTGTATTTGAGGGAGTGGATCATTCAGAATCTAACTGACATTAGCACATGTTGAAAATAACCAATACTGGAGGGAAACTTACCACCTAAGTCAATTCCATTGAATTCAAGCTCATCTATTTCTTTCAGGAGAGTGAGAGACAGAGAGAAGAGAAAAATAAGCACCATAAACAGAGTCTCACGCTGCCATCTGATTCCCAGGCCTCTAGGTCAGCTAGCATCATTGGCACATGCACCCCGTGTGAACAGATCAACCAGTGAACCAAATCCATGATCTTTCATATGAATCTAGCATTGCGTGAGAAGCACGTTGCTGCTACACCACTGAGCCGACCCCAAGAAACAAATATTGATTCAGCAAGCACTTTATCCCAGGCTTAACATTGAAGGATATTATAAAAAGGAAGAAGAAATTGAGCCTGTCATCAAGGAGGAATGAAGTAATTGTCTAATGTTAAAAAATAAGTTTAAAAACACAAGACCTATTTTAGGACGAGGTGATCGCATTTGGTGGATTTCAGTAGTGACAGCTACCATGTATCAAGAAACTAATCTATGCCAGAGGGTATGTTCATAATTTTATCTCCTAAAAAACCAACCAACAAACCAACAAAACAAAACAAAAAACCTTAATTTTGTAATTTTAAATTTACTGATTAAAGCACTGGAAAAATAGAAAGGATACATATTCTTTTTTCTCAAAAACTCTGTTCCTAAGTGGCAGAATCAACATACAGAGATGTTTGATATGACATTCAAATATGTCCTTTCTCTCATACTATGTGGCTTCCCCAGAAATCTTTTCTGGGTTAGGAGTTTGAGCATCTTGGTCAAACATCAAAGTTTGACAGAAGTGAAAGGAAACCAAGGTCTTCATCTCAGGGAGATATTATATTTTAATAACTACATAAAAAATGGTCCGTGTCTGAAAAAAAAGTGTATATATGTAAATAATTTTTTTCTATACTACCATAGAAGAAACTGATCCATTCCTGCATTGAGACAGAAAGGAAGATTGATCATTCACTATTTATTCTGCAAACAGTTGTTAACTACCAGCTTTGCGTTAGTCACAGAGATAAAGTGCAGTAAGACAATTTTTACCCTTTAGGAGTTTATCATTAAGTAGGAAAAACAAACTTATAATCAACTAGAATACAGTGGAATAGGTGCTACAAAACCTCAGTAGAAGAAGAGAAAAGAAAGAAGAGGAGATGTGACAACAGAGAGGTCCATAGATGGTTACACTGAGGACTGAAGGAGTTTAGCTAACTGATAAGAGGGAATATTAGGTTGATGCAAAAGTAATAGTAGTTTTACATTGTTGAAATTTGCTTTTTGAGGGACTAGCAGATGGCGTAATGATTACTTTGCTGGAGTCCCACATAGTCAACAGCGGTTCTAGTCCCAGACAAGGCAGCTTAAACTCACGCTGGATACATGTGTATGCATGCCCAAGATCCCAAGAGAAGAATGGAGGAGAAGGGACTGCAACATGGCCTTCCCCCTGGGTGGGTGATTTCTTGTTTTCTGTCTCCCTGTCTCTCTGTCTTTTTGGCGAGTGTGCGCGCCTTGTAGCAAAAACCTCTCTTGAAAAAAAAAAAATTGTTGTTTAATATTGAAATATATTCTTAAATAAATGTGATTATGTTATACATAATATTAATGCATATTTTTTGCTTTATTTTTGGCTAATGACACTACTTGTATTTTAGACTATGGAAATGATATCAGGCCAAAAGTGAATTCGAGCAATTTTCTTATTTGAGTTTAAAATAGGTGGTAAAGTAGTGGAGACAACTTGCAACATCACCACACATTTGGCCCAGGATCTGCTAACGAACCGACAGTGCGATAGTGGCTGTTTAAGAAGTTTTGCAAACATGCCTGCAGATGACATTGTTCAAAGGAGATGAGAGCCTAGAATATAAGGAGGGTTGTGACTGGCTATCGAAAGTTGACAATGACCAGTTGAGACCAATAATGGAAGCTGGTCTTCTTACAGCTGCACAAGAAAGTCCAGAACTCGTCGTTGCCCGGTCTATGGCCATTCAGCATTTGAAGCAAATTGGAAAGGTGAAAAAGTTTGATAAATGGGTGCCTTTGAGCTGACCTAAAATTTAAAAAAAATCATAATTTTGAAGTGTTGGCTTTTCTTATTCTATGCAACAACAATGAACCATTTCTTGATCAGATTGTGATGTGCAATGACAAGTGGATTTATATGACAATTGGCCATGACCAGCTCAGTGGGTGGAACTAGAAGGAGCTCAAGGGCACTTCTGAAAGCCAAACTTGCACCAAAATAAGGTCATGGTCACTGTTTGGTGGGGTCTGACCCACTACAGCATTCTGAATCCCAGTGAAACCATTACATCTGAGAAGTATGCTAAGCCAATCAAGGAGATTCACAGAAAACTGCAATGCCTTTGGTCAATAGATTTGGTCAATGCCTGATTCTTCTCCAGATAATACCCAACCATAATCGCACAACCAATGCTTTGGAAAGTTGAACAAATTGGGCTACGAAGTTTTGCCTCATCTGTCATATTCATCTGACCTCTCACTAACCAACCACCACGTCTTCAAACATCTTGACAACTTTTTGTAGGAAAAACGCTTCCACAACCAACAGAAAGCAGAAGATGTTTTCCAAGAGTGCATTGAATACCAAAGTTTTAAGCTGCCAGGTCTGGGACTCAAACTGTAGGTGATTACATGGGAGTTCAGCCATGTAACCATTATGCCAGCCGCTCATCCCACAATCTGACTTTTCAATATAAGAAACATTTAGTGGACACAAAAAGTGGAAAATTATCTGTTGGAAGATGTATGATATTATCATAACATGTATGATAATACCTTTAACTGGACTAATACAGAGTATTCATACTGAGAAAATTTATTTTCCAAGCTATAATGATAGATGGTGGTTGAATGGATAAAAATTTTTAAAAAAGGATTACAACATTACAACATGTAATGATTAAATCAGTGTAACTAGTCCACCTGTCACCTTAACCATTTATCAGGGACAGACAATCCTCTTTTTTAGTTACATTGAGATATACAAGTTGTTTTCAACTATAATGTATACTCCCCATTGCATTTTATAATGCTAGAGAGTGTTTCCTTTTACCAATCTGCAATTATTTTTCATTAATCAACATCTCTATCTCAACTCTCATCCTTCCCAGTCTCTTCATCTTTCTACCTCTATGAGGTCATTTTACAATTTGCACATATGAAGGAGAAAACATGGTATTTTTCTCTGTGTGATTATTTCATGGAAAATAATTGGAGCCTGGAGGCAGGCACATTCACTTCTTTTCTTTAGAGATTTTTGCTATAGGTTGTGTGCGCTCACCAGAGAGATAGAGTCAGAGAGACATAAAGTGGAAAATCACCCCTTCAGGGGGTTGGCCATAATGCAATCTCTTCTTCTTCATTATTCTGTTGGTATTTGGGGCACACATGCACATGAGCCAAGAGTAAGTTTCAAGCTGCCAGGTCTGAGACTTGAACCACAGTTGACCACATGGGTGGCCCATGGCTTAACCACTATGCTAACTGCTGGCCTATCACTTATTCTTAAATCACAGGACTACAAGTATTGTGGTTCCTGGGGTTTGTCAATATGGAATAAAGTGGCTAAAATAGATAATATTGTGTGTGTGTGTGTGTATGTGTGTGTGTGTGTGCATTTCTTTATCCATTCATCTGTAGACAGACCCTTAGGTTGATTTAATATCTTGAGCATTCTGAATAGTGCTGCAGTAAACACTTGGAGTACAGATGTGTTGGTTTCCTTTCCTTTGGATATATACATAGTAGTGGGATTGCTGTATCATAAGGTACTTCTATTTTTTTTTTTTTTGAGGAAACTCCATACTGCTTTTGATAATAGCTATACTAATCTACAGCCCTGCCAACAATGTAAGAGTGTCCTTTTCATCATCGTATACTTTATTAATTTTTTCTTTTTGATAATGGCCATTATAATTAGAGTGAGAGGAGATCTTGTGATTTTGATTTGTATTTCTCAAATGATTAGAGATGATGACCATTTTTTCATATGCTTGTTGGCCATTTATATATCTTCTTTTGAAAATTGTTTATATAGGTCACTTGCCCATTTGTTCTGAGTTATTCAATTATTTTGTATATTTTGCTTACTAAATTCTTCTCAGATGTATAGTATACAAATATTTTCTCCCATTCTAACAGTTGTCTCCTTACCTATTGATTGTTTCCTTTTCTGTGCAGAAGCATTTTATTTTGTTATAGTTACTTTTGTTTATTATTGTTTTTGCTGCCTGAGCTTTTGAGATATTACTCATGAACTCCTTACCAAAGTTTATTGATGTGACTTTAGCTATCACATTGAAACACATTTTTAAGACGCTGATGAGTTGTACTGTGAATTTTGAGTTTTACTGCAATATCAATGATCTGAAATGGTTATAAAATATGTTTCAATTTTTCAGTAACATAATATTAGGGAGACAGGATTTTTAAAACTTATTCCCATCAATATTGCATCAGATTAAAAGTGGGAGTAGATATGAAAATTCTTTTATCTATAATTAAATCAGACATTGATTCATAAACATTTAAAACAACAGCAATGTACCCACTATTTTACAGTTTTTAAAAATTTAGTTAGATTTCATAATAGTATGCAAATTATTACCATATTATGAGGTTACTTTTAATTATTAAATTTAAATTAACAAAAGTAGGTTTAGAATTTTCAGGTTCTAAATCTAATATGGTAAATATTCATAGATAAAATCCACATATGTAAAAGATTTTTGGGGTCCTTAATAATTTTTTAAGTTGATTTTACTTCCATCTCAAGAGAGAGAACGAGAGAAACAGGCACCCTCAAGAGGGTCTCATTGAGCTGCAATCCTGCCTTAAACTTTCTGGACAACCAGGATCACAGGCATGTTTACAAGTTTCAGGCTGACTATAAATCTGGATTACAGTCCCTCATGTGGCTCTAGCATTGTAGAGAGACTGCACTGCCTCATCACTGTGGCTGGACTCTTGATAATTTTTTGAGGTACAAAAGTATCTTAAATCAACACATTTAAGAACTGTTTACTTAGATTTAAATTTTACTAAGAGTCTTACTTGCTTTCTCTCTTGTCATTGAACCTCATTTAGTCTCAATTTTTTTTCCTCTAAAATGCAATATAAATAATGTTTCTTTTAAAAATAAAATGAGAACATCTACTATGTCAGGGATAACAATAGAGATCTAGGGGAGGGTTTTAATCAAGAGAATGATAAAATCTGGATAAATTCCTGATAGACCATACAAAGGTATGGGAACATAGACAATGTAGTGAATGTCAGTTTTCGGACTGGGATGACTATGTAGATGGCACTGCATTTTATTGCAATGAAGAACATAGAAGAGACAGATTTGGGAGTTATGGGAGGAAATGATAACTTCTATTAGGTCATCGTGAAAGTCATGATGCATTTTTGCATAGAAAAACATAGAA
Source organism: Tupaia tana (assembly GCA_026018925.1). Taxonomy (NCBI): domain Eukaryota; kingdom Metazoa; phylum Chordata; class Mammalia; order Scandentia; family Tupaiidae; genus Tupaia; species Tupaia tana. The sequence goes on along the minus strand of JAKSZU010000003.1, from coordinate 79,457,019 downwards.
AAATACATTATGGCTTTCCCAACAACCTGCTACTTGAGACATGTTGATTGAGATTTAAAGAGGTTATATGAGACTTAATGAGCTTGCTTTGAATATTGAAAATATGAATCTCTACCCAGAGGAATAAACTGGGTAAGGGATATGTGTTGGCCACCGCCTTTGGCCGCCCAGCCAAGATTACACCGCTGGCTGCATAGGGAGGCATGTCTCCAGTACTTGCCTCCTACAGGCAAAGGAACTTGCGGGCGGGGCCGTCGGGAGGATCCTATATATACGGGGGTAAAGGGAGAAAGAAAGGGAAAAAGAAGAAAGATAAAGGAAACCTGTGAATAAAGACTGCGTGAGGAAGAACCGGGTGTCGTGTCGTCTCTGCAGAAGTGACGCCGACAGATATGAAGTTGGTTGGTGTTAGCAGCTTCATGTATAAATTAATAGGATAGGCAAAATTAACGTGGAAACACAAGTGCAAAGTGAAAAGAAGAAAACTGAGGACCAATATAGCACTCTCAGGATAGTAGGGCAAAGCAAGAGTAAAAATACTGAGAATCAATTGTCAGAGAGATAAAGAGAAAAGAGAATGTTTTGAAGGATATAAGATGATTCTATCAAGGCTTTTGTTTTAGAGAAATGAAGTTAAATAAAAGATGTAAGAGAATTTATGAAACTAGGCCAGAGATTCTTTTACGGTGGTGTAAATGAAAGGATCTCAAACTTCAGCAGTCATCAGAATGACCTGGAGGGTTTGTTTAAAACAAATTATTGGGTTTTAATTCCTGATTTTCAGTACGTCTATGGTAGGCCCCCAAAATGTCTATTTCTAACAAGTTTCCAGGTAGTACTGATGCTGTTGGCCCCAGTGTCACATTTTGAGAGCCATTGGTTTAGGCAGTTAGAAGATCTTTGACAGTCTTTAGCAGACAAGCATAGTCAGGATGAGGGACTAGAGTGCAGTCAGGTTATTGGGAGTTCAAAAAGTAAACCCAGCAATTGATTGTTTAAGAAATATGGTTATGGGATCAGTGGATGGGGCCATGCTGGACTCTCACGTGGTTGACTGCAGTTCAATCCTGAATCCAGTGGCTTAAAACTCATGCTGGGTGTTTGTGTGTGTGCGTGCCTAAAGTTCCGAGAGGAGAATGTAGGAGAAGGGAGAGGGTGTGGCCCACCCTCCTAAGGGGTGATGTCTTACTTTCTGTCTTTCTGTCTCTGTCTTTCTGGTGAGCACATATGCTCTATAGCAAAAATCTCTCTTAAAAAAAAAAAAAGAGAAACATAGTTACAAAAATAAGATAGTGGCTGGAGAAGAGAAACAATATGAAGAAGAAAATGAAATAGATGAATAGAATGGTAGAGACATGAAATTATTTATGACTGATTTTGAAGTAGGTAGAAGAGCAATAAATGCTGCTGGAATTTATAGAAATGGAATCCAGTGTAGAAGTGTGGGGATTGATATTGAACAATGTTGGGAATAAAGAAGACCCAGTAAGAGTTATCATAGGTACTGTAGTGAATATTATATATTCATTATTATAGTTAGTATTTTTAATAACTCTGTAGTGTAGGGAGAAGAGGTGATTCTCTAAGATCTGTGAGAAGGAGGAAAGAATCACTTATCTCTGGATAAGTTCATCTGTATCAGGTTTGAATGAAAAATAAATCACTGAAATTCAGAGAACAAGAACAGAAGCCTTGGAATGAATCAATGAAAAAGGGATTGTCTATGGCTCCAAGTGGGATAGACATCCTCTAGAATGGTCCCTAGTGATTTCCATATCTGGATATTTTCTCTAATCCTTTGTTTAATTCCCTTCCTTTGAGTATAAGCACAAGCGAATATCTTGTTTCTAAGGAACATCACAAGTGATGGTGTGTTACCTATAAGACTAGGCTGTTAAAAAAGAGGATGGTTTGCATCTTAAGCTCTGTCTCGTGCTCAAAGATTGCTTGCTCAGAGAAAAAGGCATTTAATATCAGCCTGTGGCCAGCTGGTAGTATGTAATGCTGTTTTTTTTTTTTTTTTTTTTTTTTTTTTTTCCCCTAATTCTTAATAATGAAAAAAAAAAAAAAAAGTCAAGTTACCAGACTGTGAAATTGCCTTGTGAATACACAAGCCTAAGTTTTTGTAGGCTTTTGCATTCATTTATATCTATTTATTTATTTATTTGAAAGTTTATTCATCCATTTCTTTCATGAGCAAGAGAGAGAAAGGAAAGGGGGAAGAGAAGAAAGCACCTGCAATAGGGTACCAATGCCACAATCCACTCCCGACTCGCATTCAACCTTGGATCATGGGCAAAGGTGTGCCTGGAGGACTCAGGGAGATCTTCAGGTTTGAACAGGGAACCTTCTCATGTGAAAATGAGTAACAGAGTTTTGTGTTTTACCACTGTGCCACTGTCTAGACCCAGGATATGTTATTTTTATATTCATTGTCTTACGCAAGTATATCTGCTATTTTGCTAATTAAGTTTAAAATTATGAGAAACTTGGGACCAGCAGATGGCATAATTGTTATGTTGTTAGACTCCCACATAGTCAACCCCAGTTTGAATCCTGGACCTGGTGGCTTAAAACTCATGCCAGGTGTGTGTGTGTGTGTGTGTGTGTGTGTGTGTGCCCAAAATCCCAAGAGAAGAATGGAGGAGAAGGGACAAAAAAAATTATGAGAAATTTTTCTGAAATCTACTTGATTACCCTTTTTTTTTTTTTTTTTTTTTTTGGAGAGGTTTTTGCTACAGGGCACGTGTGCTTGCCAGACAGAGAGAGTCAGAGAGAGAAAATGAGAAATCACTCCCCAGGGGGGATTGCCATGCCGCAATCCCTTCTACTCCATTCTCCTCTCAGAATCTTGGGCATGCACACACAGACGCCTGGTGTGAATTTTAAGCCACTGGGTCCGGGACACGAACTGCGGTCGACTACATGGGAGTCCAGTGACATAGCCATTACGCTAACTGCTAGTCCCTTAATTACCCTTTGTATATCCTATTGATAAAGACAATTTTGAATGCAGTTATGGTGAAGATATATTGAGTATATTTCTCATCCTATGGATTAAAAACTTTGAATTCCCATATCTGTTGGATTGCAGTTATATACTTGATCTCTTTTAACTTTTACAAGGTTTTTACCATAGGGCTCATGCCATTGCCAGAGAGAGACAGTGAGAAGGGAAATAAGAAATCACATCTCAGGGGGATGACCACGCCACAATCTCTTCTCCTCCAATATCCTCCTGAGATCTGGGGCATGCACCCACGCACACACCTGGTGTGATTTTTAATCCACTGGGTCTGGTACTTAAATCATGGTCGGCCATGAGGGAGTCCAACACTTTGTTACACCACCTGCTGGGTCCCTGTCTTTAATTTTGAGTTTATTTATATTTTCTTCTGAGAGAGAGAGAGGTTTGGAGAAAGAGAGACAAAGAGACAAAGAGACAATAACCTCCACATTGTGTTGAGGCCTTGATCTACCTCCAGCTTCAGGGAGCCCTGAGTCATGGGCATGTGTGTGCCTGTCCTACTCAGGAAGGTCTCCAGATGTGAACTTGAAACCTTATCATGTGGGTCGCATTAAAGAACGTCATGTTTTACCACTGTGTTTCTATACGGTCCTCTGTTTTCTTTTTCCATGCAAGCTCAGAAGAAAAGACACTCTTCTAAATTTGAAGAGGACAGCTCATTACTATAGAAGCAGACTTTTTTCCCTCTAATTTTTTTAGAGCAATTTTTGCTATAGGCTGTATGCGCTTGTCAGAGAGATAGAGAGATAAAGAGATAGAAAGCAAGGAATCACCCCCTCAGGGTATATGATGACCACACTGCAGTCCCTTCTCCTCCATTCTCCTTTTGGGATTTTGGGCACACACCCACATGTGCCCAGCCTGAGTTTTAAGTTGCCAGGTCCAGGGGTTGGATCACAGTTGACTACATGGGAAGTTAGTGAGTAATCTTTATGCCATCAGCTTGTCCTTCCCTCTAATTTTCAGTTGAACTTTGGCTGAATCAAATCAATGTCCCCTGCTAACTATCTTTCCATCCACCCATCCATGTATTCAAGATATACTTAATATTGAATGTTTATTGAATTTAAGTGCAGCAGAAAATGAAGGTGTCTTCCTTTATTATTATCTATCACAATCATCCTGAGAGGTAGCACAAAAAGGAGAAGAAAAAACAGATTTTTATAATGAGACATATATCTTAACTTTATTATTCATCACAGGCTATTTAAACTCTATAGATACTGAAAAATTTCAATAGTTCACATCAGTGAACTTTCTCTCTTTCCCTCCTTCTATTATTTTCCCTTTTATTTGAAAAAAAAAAGGCATGCCTTCTTGAGGAAAACACATAAAATAGGGTTTACATTATGTGTGTGCATTTGTGCCTGGGTATGTGTACATAACATTGTATTTCCCTTTTTTCCAAACTACCAAATACAAGCAGGTATTAATAATCACATTATAAACATGTTCATGAATTAAACATCTATAAGAGAGCAAAGATAAATGGTTTTTAGACAAACAAAAAAAAGGTGCTATTTAAATGTTTATAGCATTGAAAATAAAATCTAAATTGTTTGAACAATAAAATAAATTACACAAATATTCATTTTCAATCCATGAACTCTTTCAATACAAAGGAACTAATTGTTGAGGAAATTTTAATTTTTCCATAAGTTCTTACTTAAAAGATTAAAACATTGTATAGTCAAGTATTTTAGTAAACATAATGCCCTATTTTAATAAAGAAAAATTGATAGTGTCCATGTCCAACATCTTTAAAAAACTCCACAGAGTGTTCCTATGTAAAGTAGTTTCTCAGTAAATGGATTTACAAAGAGCCTCAACAAGAATTGATAGTACTGTTCGTTTTTTAGATAACGTGTCAAATTTCAGGTAAATGAAGCTAAAACTGTTCTAAAATAGTCCCTAATCTCCGTTTCTATAATAAAATGATCATAGTAGTTCTTCCTTACCATCAAAGCAGATGGTACTAATGATTTTTCAAGCCAGAGTTAATTCATTTGCAAACAACAGAGATAGGTTGGCCAATGTGTACTGAGAGTGAGATGTTACTGTTCATAAATGCTCCTAAAGTTTGTTTTGTCCTATCATTACTGGAAAATGGTGTTTACCTACGTTAAATTATTTGTGTGAACCATCCCTGAGACAGTGCTGCAGTTATGATAAATTACCTGTAAAGTGAATGAACTTCACCTGGTTAATGTAGTTCTGGTAGGGCAATTGACCTCATGGAATAAGTGAACACATCTGTGTTCTTTAAAATTTTATGAAAGAAACATTATTTGTTTTCCTATTTGGGGAATGTTTTTATCTGGATTATTTAATGCATCCTCCATAATATTTAGAAAACAGAATATATAATACCAATAAATTCTAAATTCGAAATGTTATATTTGAATGAATAAAATTTTTTAATAGTGGAAATACCAAATCAGAGATGACTGAAAACTCCCTGCATATGTCATTCAGAATAAAGCCAAGTTAATCAATTCATCAAGGCTTTCAAAACATATTGAAATAACTGCTTGCTTACTGGGACTTTTAAAAAAGTGATTAGTGAACTCTGGTTTTAATTAGAGAATAAATTATAAGTAAATAAAATATATAGGTTTACTTCTCTGGTAATAAAAGCCATCTTTTAAACCTGAAATTCAGTTTTTTTTTTTTTTTTAACTTTTATTTTCACAAAAGCTTTGGGTTGCTTTTATCAATATCTTTATGGCCCCAAGTTAGAAGGTGATTGGAGATTTTAATCTTGCCCATATTATACATTACAGACAAATCTGGAGAATAAATATTTTTCCCAGAACAAGCATTTATCACTTATTGATGTGAGTAATGTTTCCAATTAGGCTACACGAACCTTCTTTTATTTCTTAACTGATCTTACTTGAGTTAAAATATGTTTCAAGATTTGTGATTGATGGTTTGCCAGATAAACCACTTAAAAGGTAGCAAGGATAGACAAAGGTGTTGGGATGCCTCTGACTATAATAAATAACATGAGATACGTGTTAAGAAAACTGTGAAATTAGATATTGAAGAGCACTGATGCTTGGGGTAGTAGATGCTCTGATTTAAACTGGAATTATAAGCAAAAGAAAGTAGTATTCTAAATTGCTTAAACCAAGGAGTTATAAGTGGTACTGGTGATGGCCTGTTATCTGTTTTTTTATGTTGCAATAATTTAATAAGTGTTCCATTAACTTCTACCACTCCAAAAGACATTCGCCACTCTTTAATGAACATTTTGAATTAAACATGTTTATAGTTCAAACTTCTAAAAAGTAAACTAAGAAGGGTCACATTATCATTAATGATAACTAGTAATAGTTAATAATATTCTTGATTTTAATTTTGTATGCATTTAAGAGTATACTTAAATACATATGAATTATTTGAAAGTACTCTATTAGCATGTATGCCACAGGTAAAATAAATCAAGACTTCAGTTGTACAAATTACTCTTGTGATACTTTGCAGTCCATATCTACTTTCAGAAATGTTTTATTTCTGGTCTTAATTTCTTCTCTAATTTTAAAAATTATTTATTTAATGTTATTTATTATTATTCATTTTAATTTGCTATAAGGCACATGTGCTAACCAGAGAGAAATAGAGAAAGACAGAGAGAGAGGCAGTGAGAAAATGAGAAAGCAAGCTGCCAGGTTCAGGACTCGAATTGCAGTTGGCTATATGGGAAACCAGCACCTCAACCACCACACCGCCTGCTAGTCCCTTTAATTTCTTCCATGAATAAAAATAAACAAAACCTTTTTTAAAAAATTGAAAAGGGATAAGTATTAATTTAGTCATTAAGTTTTACAAAATGCTTTTTCTACAATTTGGGCTCCTTACGCAAACATTTGTGACTTTGTTTTCAGAGAACTCAGAAAACAAGTGTTTCTACCTGCAAAGTTTGAAAAGCAGTATTACTCATTAAGTAGGAATTTGGGGTCCAGCTGAGGTGGCACAGGTGATAGTGTGGGTGTGTTCTGTGGTGCTAGTGAGCATGTGGGTCCAGATTTGCATCCTGGATCTGCCTCACCATGCCACATCTTGGCTGGGTGCAGGGATGCAGAGAAAATGGCATCAAGGAGACATTGTTGAAGACACCTGTCTCTCCATCTCTCTCTCACTATGCTAAAGGAAATCAACTTTAAAAGAAAACTAGTAATTTTGAAGTATAACTGTTTGAATGGAGGAATTAATTGATATATTATTAATACTGTGACTACATTTTTACCTTGGATACAGTTCTCTAGAAAAATATCTCCCTGTGTTCTAAGTACCTTAGTGGGAAAAAGTGTTTGCTCTGAGCTTATTTCCAACCTTTTTATTTAATTAACTTGTTCCAAAATATTTATTAATCCTTCTACATGTGCCAGGCATTGTTTTGGTGCTGAGAATAAAATACTGAACCAGACAATGTTCTGAAGAAATGTAGCTCCAACCTCTTTGGTCTGTAAACCTTTTATATCAGCACTTAATCCACAAAGGTGTGTGAGTTTTATAATTTATCATTTATAAATTATAAACCTTAGCATAGCAAGTGAGATATGACTTGCCTTATCCAAATGCTGAAGGTACCCAACACTGTTTTAATGACAAGACTGTCAGACAAAGTATGAGGTCTAAAAATTTCATGGTTTAAAAATGTGTTATCATACTTTATCTAAAGAGAAAACATAACCCTACAAAAAGAGCAAACTCTCTCTGTAGGAAAATGTTTAAAAGAGCGAGAAGAACTCAATATCAATTTAATATCATGTTGTGATACTGAACCAATATTTTTAAATCTTGACTTTAATACCCACAGTGAAAATTGTACTTAGTACCTAGGAGGTAACAGCTAGGATTCCTTGGCTCTTGGAATTAAGGTTTCCCTCTGAGAATGAAATTAGACACAATCGTCATGAAACAACTGAGATCACCCATCTATAAAAATAACTGAACTACAGTAATAATCCATGGCTGAAGAGCCTAGAAACACCTAACAACAAATTTCTATGACTAGGGTATTGGATAACTGCCTTAGCATGGCTAAAACTTTCACAGACTCAATTTTATTTGACCCTGTCAAAAAAAAAAAAAAAGTTATTATAAGAAAACCTAGAAAAACAAAATGTGACAGCAAAATTTCTGGTTGTGAGGCAAGGCTAGTTTTGAATGTCCTCATTTTGACCTGAATAAACCATCCTATTTCTTTTTTCTTGCTTACCGAGGAGTTGGCTGATAATTCATTTATCTTTATATATCCATTAAAACAGGCTGTGACCTCATCTTGATCATATCTCTAACAGGTGTTCCCTAATACAATTAGAAACTGAATTTAGAGTAAATTTAAAATTGGTTCTGGTATAAGACAGATTTTTATGGTCAAACTGGAGAAAAAATAAACTGCCTTAAATAGGTATTGTCATATTTGTGGACCAAACTCAGTCTGTAATCTGTGATAAATACTCAATATGAGAAAAAGAATGTATTGATATAACTTAAAGATTTCCTTCTTTCTTCTTCATTTATGAAGACAAAATTTGTATGATTATTAAAATATTATATATAAGTATTTATGCATGTGTGTGTGTGGGAGGGATATGTATTTATTTTTATATGTTTCTTGGATAACAACCCTCCCTATCTAGGAGCATGGTTTACTTTTCTATCCTAGTGATGATGATAATATCTGGTATTTTATTTCTTGTCTCCACTCTTTTCTCCTTTTTTTTTTAATACTGAGATAAGCATAGTTTATTTTTGTTTTTGTTTTGTTTTTGTTTTGTTTTGTTTTGTTTTGTTTTTGGTAGTCATTGCATCCGTGTGCTAGTATCCTTAGCTATGATTCAATGATTTAACTTTGGAGAAGAATGGTAATTCTGTCTGCTTGCCTGTGTCTTAACATTGTAGTACAGTGTAAGTGATCAAATTTCTAAAGTTAGATAAAGAAGTAAATATTACTTCCATTTATGGGAAAAGGGTTATAAGATCTGCTCAAACCAATATAGGTAAATTCAGTCTACCAATAGGTTACAGTGAAGACAGGTGGAAAATCACTCGTAGAGATAGGCATTTGTAAGTAGACAGATTCCCTACAATCCAATGACTTTTGTCTCACCTTGGGTGGAAACTATTAATTCCTATTTCTTTGTGATTCTTTGAAGTATATCATTCTCATTATGGGGAATGTCATGAAAAAAAGGCAGCAAGTCTCTGCATGAAGAGCTGCGAAATTCATTCGTGAGTAACAGCAATCAACTCGTTTGTCTAACACAGTGCCCACAGAATGATGCAAAAGTAAAAATCCAGAGAAAACAAGAAAAATCTAAAACAGGCATGGAAGAGATGTGCCTTCTAACTGGCTCTGGTGGAAGGAAGGTCAGAGTGGTATGTCTGGCACAGTGACACCATTGCTGGTTTTAGTGGGGATAATTTAGCCTGAGTCTTCAAGTCTGGTGCCAGAAAAGCAGCTGGCATCATGAAGGAAATCTAGCCTAATGAAGTAGGATAGGAGATACAGTGCCATTTAGCACAGAAAGGTCTTGGTTTGCAGTTTCACTATGGAATGAATGCTATGTGGCACCAGCATGCTGTCTGGCACCCGAATGTTGGCTTCCTACTTAAAATAGCTCTTTGTGTCTCTGTAAACAGGGAATTTCAGTGAGAAAAGCCAGAGCAACTAGGGTGGAATAGAAGCTTAAGAGAGGCATCAAGTCATATAACTGATATTTCATTAACTAATACATGAAAACTCTTGTAAAAAACAAATTAATGAAAACATTTTACAAATAATGTTCTGCTGCTTGGAAAGTCACAGTAGCTTCTCCTATCTGACTAAATGCTGCAGTGGCTATTTGGCGACCACAGATCACAACCACCTTGTCAGGTGATTGTGGCATCTTTTTCCATGTTCTACTCTCTCTCACTACCTCCCCCATTCCAATAGCAACAGTTTCACATGTTGAAGAAACTTTGTAATATTTCACACATTTTATTTATACCACCAAGGAATGGAGTTTTTAAAAGCTCATTGTAGGGCTAGCATGGTTGACTGAACAGTTCCAGTCCCAGACCTGGAGGCTTGAAAAACACACTGGGTATGCTCCAAAATCCCGAGAGGAGAATGAAGGAAAAGGGACTGGTATGGCCATCCCCGCTGGAGGGTGATTTCTCATTTTCCGTCCCTCTCTCTCTCTCTCTCTCTCTGGTGAGAACATTAGTCCTAAAGCAAAAGTAAAATGGGAAGGAAGGAAGAAAAAAAGAAAAACAAATGAAAGCTCATTCATTTTCAGACCATTCTTGATGATACAACAGCAATACAATGTTCCATAATGCTAACGCTACATGGGAAGGTCCCAGGTTCACCTGCTGAGTTCTCCTTGTATTCCTATACAGAACAGGCATACATATATGTGTGTGTCCATGACCCTGGTTGGCTGGGGTGAGGGTAGATATTGACATGAAAACCCTATTGAGGGCTTCAGTCTTTTTTTTTGCTCATGAAAAAATATTAATAGATGAATAAACTTTTGTTTTTCAAAAAAGCTCATCTCAGAATGTTTACAAGTTCAGGATATCTACAGAAAGTGAGTAACAACAAAAACAAGAAAAAGATACAATAGGGTCTAGAAGTATAAACAAATCACTTCATGAACATAGCCTATCTTTAGACCTATGAATTATCCTTCCAAGGATTAGACTTTGTTGTATGTTATACTTTTCCTCTTTCCATTCATACTTTCCTCTCTTTCTGGATGAATTGTTGTGCTTTGATGTTTTATTTTCCCTTCTCACAGTTATTTTCAGTAGGCTCCATTCTAGAAGCTGACTTGAATGATGAATGTTATCTTTGAAGCTACCTTCTATTACCTGGAAAGCTACCAATTCAAATTCAGTGCTATATTTCTTTAAAGAAAGCAGTAACTTAATAACTCAAAAAGGGCACTTGTTTCTAAAACCTGCTGAAGAGAAGGCTTTACCAGTGACCTTGTCTGGCCCTAAAAGAGAAAGACTGGAGAAGAAAAAATATGAAAATGAAGACAGCTGAATTTATGAAAATGATAAACTAAGAATACAAGGCAGTGATCAGAAAGAGTAATACTTTCTGTTTCGTAGCTTTTATATTAAAAAAATCAGAAATTCACAGAACACCTTTGATTAGGTGATATCTTGAATAGACATTATTATCTCAATTTTATAGATGAGGAAACTAAGAGTATTTGAACAAGAACAGTTCTTACTAGAATGAAGAAAACATGTATTTAAGCACTGTACAATGTTTTATGTAACTAAGCATGCTGTCTGATTTGATCCTTGTAAGCAAGCAAACTCTGAAACCTAGTGGTTTAATCCAATTGATGATATTTCTTTTTTCTGTTGCATACACAACATGGGTTGGCAGAGAAGGCTTTGCACTTGGTGAGGGACCCAGATTAATAGAGGCCCTCATCTTTATAGGGGCTTTGACAATTGCTACAGGGACAGAGAATAGAGAGATGTCCACTGTCTCTTCAGTTACCCACCCATTAATGATCAAATCACGTGACCATACCTAACTTTTAAAAGGGTGAGGAATTGCAAACCTGTGTGTTTATGAGTTTAGAGGAAGGAAAGTGAGTACGTATTTGGAAAAGTCTGAAAAATCACTGCAATCCACCATGATCTTTGTTATTCTTAGAATCTTGATAGGCATGGGGCTAGATAACTCAACAAAGACTATTGTACATATTCCTTGACTTATCTCTGCTATTCTGTTCACTATGTGGTCTCTCATATCCTAACTATAGATCTGAAACACGGCTTGATATATTTTAGGATTTAAAAGCACTACCACTAATTACCACATAGGGTTTTTATTTGTTTGTTTGTTTGCTGTTTAATAAGTGACTTGTAATCAAAGACTTGAAATAAACAATGATAATAGCAAAGAAGCAATTTTAACATTTTGTCTTTTTGAATCTTTATCCTGACTCTGATTACTTTTTATACATAGGGATTTGTGACTTGGCAATGTTTAACTTACAATTTTGTTTCATTTTGATTTTTAGAGAAAATTTTGCTATAGGTCACGTGTGCTTGCTGGAGAGACAGAGAGAGACAGAGAGACAGAAACTGAGAAATCATCTTCTGGAGGGATGGCCACGGCACAATCCCTTCTCCTCCATTCTCCTCTTGGAATCTTGGGCACACATATGCCCAGTGTGAGTTTTAAGCCACCAGATCTGGGACTCAAACTGCACTCAGCCTTGTGGGAGTCCAGTGATGTAACCATTATGCCATCTGCTGGCCCCATAATTTATAATTTTTATAATGAATCCCTATAACCCTTAGTTGCAAACAATAATACAAGCAAATTAAAAACTGTCATTGATCAGCATAAATATATAGCACATTTAAGGAGTTTGAAAATTAGCAGTTCTAGAAGTGAGAGAGATATTGTTAGAGAAATCTCAAGACTGGCAAGTAAAGTACATTGTTACATTGCATTTAAGCAAAACTCATGACTTTACCCAGCAGGATTTGGGCTGTGAAGAATTCTACTTTCAGAAAGAAAATTTTCCTCTAACTCCAACTCAGATTTGGTCAAGAAGGCCAAAGACCAAAGAAGATTTTACCAGAGAAAAGAATCTTGAGAAACTCAACTAATTGATGGAGTGACTTCCTCATTGGCAGAGCAGAGTCTAATCACTCCCTAGGCCCTGGATATAGCACATTCTTTAGACTATTTCTACAGTCTGATGTTTGTGTCCTCCAAAAATTCACAGATTTAAACCAAATCACCAGTGTGATTGCATCAGTAGGTAAACTGTAGGCGCTGATTAGATCATGAGGGTAGAGCCCTCACAAATGGTATTAATGCCTTATAAAAGAAGGCATTGTACCTTCTACCATGTGAGGTCAGAGAAAGAAGGTATCATTCATGAACCAGAAGATAGGTCTACACCAGACACCAATCTACTACCGCAATGATCTTAGAATTCCAGCCTCCAGAACTGAGATAAATACGTTTCCCTTGTTTCTAAGTCATTCAGTTTATGGGATTTTGTTACGGCAGCCCAAATGGACTAAGGCAGGATAATAGGCATTGTTTCTTATGTTTGTTTCACTATGTGGCTGTTATTGAAGATACCTATTTACCTTTCACTATGGTATACTGCTTGTTGAGAGTATTTAATACTTTTTCATGGTTTGTTTATTGGATACGAACTAGGATGTAAAATGTAAAAAACTACAAAGTTTTTGAGCTGTCTACTGATGGAAGGAGTGAGACCTTTTTGGCGGTATAGGACAGTTGCATCATGAAAGGCCAGATAATCCTGAGTGTTTATTTTGGGAGAATAGTGTGAGTAGATGCTAGCAACCAAAGGGCAGAGCATAATAAAAAGTCTACTTTTATTTTGGTCTGCTGCCCAGAATCTCTGTAGGGAAAACTTCATCCCTATTCTTAGTTCAAACAGTTTTGATAGACTGCCAATCCTCATCCCATCTTCCACGACCAAACATGGGTAGAAGACCTTGACTTGGACAGGGAAGTGTGCTACCTTCCTGACATAGCAATTAGTTTGAGGATGGACATCAACACCTAAAGACAATGATTAGAGTCATCACTGGGAAATTAAAGAGAACTCTTGGGAAAACACATATATATTTATAAAATTGCCACCACTAAGGACAATAAAAGGATAGAAATTCTGGTGGTTTTCATCACTTTTGTCGTAAATATTACACTTTCTAATTTGCCTAATCATATATATAAGGTTATTTCTCTTGACGTATGATATTGATATGAAGATTAAATAAAATTATGTATATCAATCCATGGCTATATTTCAATAGATATACACTAAATGTTAGGTAAAGCTAAAGTATAAAAGTAAAAGGTGACCAGCAGATGGCTTAATGGTTACATTGCTGGATTCCCATGTAGTCAACCACAGTTCGATTCCCGGACTCCGTGGCTTAAAAAAAAAAAAACTCATGTTGGGTGCATGTGCATGCGTACCCAGGATCCTGAGATCCGTCCTCCATTTTATGGAGGCATGTGGCATTGTCGCATGCCCATCCTCCTGGGGGGAGGGGGTGATTTCTCGCTTTATGTCTCTCTGTCTCTCTGGTGAGTACATGCACCCCATAGCAAAAATCTCTCTTTAAAAAACAATAAAAAAGAATGTAGGAATTTCAGATATCCCGTGTATTATATTTCCATAAAATACTGCCTAAATTGTAGTTATTTCATTTATTATTTCCCATTATGGAATTTGGATTACTCACTGAACCATCACTCCAAAAATATCTTTTTCATCACATGTGAAGGATATGACAAATACAGTAGGGGGTATTATAAAGAGAGAATCATATTCCTAATGATTCTGGGGCCTGTAAGTTTTAGAAGTTGTTCAACATATCTTTAGTGTAGAGTGTGTTTTATTTCATCCAGATGTTTTGAAATCAGTTCATCATAAGTGGAATACACGCCCCTGGAAAATATGTATTGCATAACAAGAATACCCAACACCCTTCTAGTGTTGGTATTTTCATACATTTCAAAATTTCACCAGTGAGATAAACCAGAAAGTGTTAACGTGCTCTGTTCAGAGGCCTATTTTGAAAGAATGATTTATCTCTGTGCATCTCCAACTCTACTCCCAGCAGTCTTTTGAAGCACCATTGCCCTAATTTACATTCACTATAAAACGACAGGTAGCAGATTAGGTGCTAGTGATGATTATCAAATGCAAGACACCTGCTGTTATCCTCAGACTAGTCTCAGCTACAAGGGTGACATCTCTGGTACATAGCTGCTTTCTTCCATATTCTCCAAGGAGGAGACAGAGTGAGTCCCTATTCACCTCTGACAAGAGTGACAATTTTATTTTGAGATGTATTAATTAAATCGTGATTCCAATGTACAGGGATAGCATAGAGGCATAATATTAGATATTTTCAATAATCATTTTTTTAAAGAAGAATGGGTGAGTGGTGTAGAAAGCAGAAAACTTGCCAAGTAGAGATTCATTGCTAGTTTTCTTTCTGTGATTTACAGTGACTGGAATCTGAAGACTGAGCTTACTGCTTATGAGAGTTCTCTCCTTTTCTTCCCTTCCTTCCTTTCTTTCATTTTCTTTCTCTTTCTCTCTCTCTTTCTTTCTTTCTTTTTCTTTCTTTCTTTCTTTCTTTCTTTCTTTCTTTCTTTCTTTCTTTCTTTCTTTCTTTCTTTTCTTTCTTTTCTTTCTTTCTTTCTTTCTTTCTTTCTTTCTCTCTCTCTCTCTCTCTCTCTCTCTCTCTCTCTCTCTCTCTCCTCCCTCCCTCCCTCCCTCCCTCCCTCCCTCCCTCCCTCCCTCCCTTCCTTCCTTCCTTCCTTCCTTCCTCTCTCTCTCTCTCTCTCTCTCTCTCTCTTTTTCTCTCTCTCTTTCTTTTTTCTTTTTAATTTTCCTTTGCTATACCTCAGGAATTCCATATAAACACTCAAATCAAAACACTTTGCCTTTCTATGTAGACTGTCCTACTTCAACTTCAGTACCATTATGACTAAGGATAAGAACTCAATTTTCTTCAGTGTTCTATGTTTTATTAAGGTTAGAAATGGAAGAGGGAAAATAGATGCCATATACAAGGCACCAGAATCTCTCATGCCTTAGGGACCAGCAGTTAGTGTAATGGCTATGTCGCTGGACTCCCATGTAGTCGACCGCAGTTCAAGTCCCAGACCCGGTGGCTTAAACTCACGCCGGGCGCATGTGCGTGCGTGCCCAAGATCCCGAGAGGAGAATGGAGGAGAAGGGACTGCGGCGTGGCCATCCCCCCTGGGGGGTGATTTCTCGCTTTCTGTCTCTCTGTCTCTCTCTGTCTGGCGAGCGCACGAGCCCTATAGCAAAAACCTCTCCAAAAAAAGAAAAAAAAAATCTCTCATGCCTTAAACACAAACACTACTTATTCTCCAACTGTGGGGAAAAAAATGTAGGTTTCTATAAAAATTTTGGATAGCATGAATGTTTTCATAAAGCCCGATTTTGTGTCTGGTGTGCAAAACTGGATCACACAGCCCAGAAGCAGGGCATGATGAGAGGAGAGAAGAGAATAAAGTAGAAGACAGAAAAGAGACTTTTAATGGATGTCTCTTTTATAGATAATTATTTTCTCTCCTTTCAGTTTTCTCTTTGAGTTTGGCATGTAAAGACCTAAATAATGACATTAGAATTCCCCTGAGAATAGTCTAATTTGGATCATCAAAGTCACTGGATTCATGAAGTCTTAATTGGAAAGATCTCAGAGTAGCCAAGTTGAGCATTTCCCAAACATTTTTGACTTAAAAAAACTTTTCAGTAAAATATGTAGTTCCACAAAGTCAGTAGAATTTTAATTTTTAAAATAATTTTTAAGTGATAGGTAATAACTATATATGTATATAGAGAGAATTTTTGATCAATAAGTTATTTTAAATATATTTAAGTGCATTTTTAAGAATATATATAATACATAAAATATAAATGTCCACATTTTTCACTAAAATGAACTTTTAATTTTTATATTAAAAGCCATAATTTGTTGGAAAACAAATTTAACAGCTTAATAGTGCATAATATTCAGCACTGTGTCAATTGAAACACACATTTTGAAATGTATATTATCATATGAGAGAAAACTGTCATTATGACCAGCTGTGTAGAATTCTTGCCCTATGCTATAAAAAATAAATTAACTGATTTCTATAAATTTTATGTTTTGCTTCTAACTGGATAGATACAAGGAAATTCAAGCTATTATCTGAAATGTCTGTACATAATATTTTATGCAGGGTAACTTTTTTATTTTCCAGAATTCAAAACCATATTTAATAAACATTACATCAGTTTATGTTTTTCAGATTGATTTTTTGAAGTATTAAATATACACAGAAATTTTGATCTGATGAAGGGAAAATTGAACAAAATTGGCAGAATATCATTATGTCCCTAGTTTCCTTATTGCATTTCAATGTCAGTGTTCATTGGGCTTCCTGTCTTTAACAAATGGTTAATTATTGATTTAAATTAAACAATATTTGACTGAGAATTTCAAAAAGAAATGTGCTGTTTAAAATCAATGTGCCAGCTAGAGGTTATCAACCGAGTCAAAAACTCTGAGTCATAAGCTAGCTCATCTGATCTCTGTTCACCAAATACACTCCCTAATGGGAACCTTTGGGGTAACTTAAATGTCATCTTCTAAAGGAAACATTTCCTAAACAAGTATTTATTTATTTTTTTAAGTACTAGAAATTGCAATATTATCTTTAGTTATATAAACTGCTAGACCTATGAACCAATGGTTGGGAAACAGTCAAATCTAAGCTCCTCTGTTTCCCCATGAGGAAACTGTAATGCAGAGACTTGATGCTTTTGGTAAATGGTTAAGGATAGTTAGATATTTAACACAAAAAATCCACTCATTGTTTGTTTTATATTGATAATATTGTTGGTATTGATAGTTTGAAGTCATTGTTTGTTACTCAATTAGAATAAATTTTTGTTTCATAGAAGTATGATTGTTATCCAACTGGGTAAAGAAAATAAATTTCCTCTTCTTAAGATAGCTACACTTTCATTACTAATGTCAATGCTGTAGCAAATTTTGAAATCCAAAGTGGCATTACTAGCATTTTGTTTATGAATATCATTGTTCATTTTCTTCTCGGGTATGATGCTAGGTTTTGTACATAGCCTTTGAGTTCTAATTATTTGAATGTACCATCCCATATTTTAAAAGAAAGACAATCTCAGAATTTCTGACTTTGATTCTTCAAAAAGAAATATATTAGTAATTCATACTCTTAAAGTATGTAAGAGTGAAATAAGAAATGGATAATTATTAGTAACATTTTCTGAGTAGTCAATTCCTTTTTAAACAAGTGTTTTTTTGTTTGTTTGTTTTATTTCTTCCATAAGAGAGGAATCAAGAGAAAAAGAGAAAGATGGGCATCTCTGGTATATCTATCTCTCATGCCAGTATCCACCCCCAGTCTCACCTGGCCTGGATCATGGGCACTCACACACTTGGCATGCTCAGGGAGGTCCTGGAAAGCAAATCCAGGACCTTTCCTATGAGAACCTGGTTGCAATATAGCTATGCCATCACCTGGTGCCCTGATTACTCAATTCTTTGAACATATAAGATTCTAGATTTATGAAAAGTCTGTATTTTTCATTCTTAGTATTGCTTGTTTTCTATTAATATTATGTATATCTAAGCCCAACAAGAAAGTAAAAATCACAAAGTATTTAACATGAAGGGATATAAATACTCAAATTGGTTTATACAGTTGATGGAAAACCTAAGCAGTAAATCAGGGGAGGGTGAGACAATCCAGAGATTAGAATGAACACAGGGTTGCTGCTATCTCCTGGAAGACCAGGTCAGGTGATGTGGAAACCAGATACTTGTCAAGACTGCTTGGCCTGTGCTGGAGCTATGGAGGTAACACCGCCCCAACTGAAGGTGCCTCTCAAAACAGTAAGAGAAGGACAGAGATATCTTGGCTTCTATCTTATTTCTGCTCTCCTGTATCCAGTTGTGTATCACCTGACCAAGCTCAAATAGAAGCGCCACTGTCCGTAACTCTTCCACACTGAGAAAGGCCCTTGTGATACACCACAGACATTAGACATCATTTTCTTTTAATATGGGCAATGGAGATAATGGCAGTTAGTCCTCGTTATGAGTCTGCAATATCCTTTTTTGTTTATAAGCCAAAGGGCCCATGCCATCACCAGAAAGACAGAAAGATATATAGGGAAAGGGAGAGAAGAAGCACCTTGCCCCCAGAAGGGCACGGTGACATCACAATCCCTTCTCCTCCATTTCTCCATCCTGTTGTGACTGCATTCATGCATACATACTTAGACCGAGAAGACTCTCAAGCCACTGAGTCCAGGATTTGAACTGCATGGTCAGCCATTTGGGATCCTGTTCTTTTAACCACCAGGCCACAGAGCTGGCCCTGTAATGTACTTTATAGAAAGTATTTTCACACGTTTTGCTTGACGCATATTACTGAAAGATGTGCCTCTTTCGATAGGTTGTGATCTTAAGAAAGGAAGTCATAATCTCATTTTCACTGCCTGGAAATGAGATTACATATACTGTGCACCATGTACAAACAGAGTTGAGAAGAATGAATGCATCAGCTCCTATAATTAAATGATGCCTGAATGACAAAACAAGAAATAGAGAAGTACATGTCCATGGTAGCTATACCTGTGCCTTGTAAATATGTAGCTTCAGATTCTGTTTATGTTTAGAGAATTTTAGCTAATGTCACTGCTGCTGTCACATGTGAGAAGCCTACTCTACTCCCAGATAAACTTAACCCTCAATATCCAAAGATTGACACTGAAGGGAAAAGCTCTCTATGGGCTATTTCTTCACACACACACACACACACACACACACACATACACTAAAAACTTAACTTTCTGGGGCCAAGGTGATATGGTGCTTAAGTTGCTGGCTGCCACATGGCCAACCATGGCTCGAGTCCCACATATGGCAGCTTAAAAATCATGCCAGTCACGTGTATGTGTGTGTGTGTGTGTGTGTGTGTCTAAGTGTGTGTGCTCAAAATCTCAAGAGGAGAATGGAGAAGAGAATGTAGTGTGGCCATCCCCTCTGGAGGGGTGATTTCTCATGTTTCCTCTCACTGATTCTATTTCTCCAGTGCGTGTACATATGTTATGACAGAAACCTTAAAAAAAGAAAACAAATGAACAAATAGAACTTAACCTTCCGTCATTAATTTTGGTATGTTTTGTTTGATTTTATTATTTGAGTCAATAGTCAGTAACTGCCTATGCAATTAATATGACTTAAGAAAGGGGAAATACTGCCCTTACCTGCCATATAGTTTGTTAGACTCATGGCCTTTACTAGGAATCACCTGATAATAAACCAAAGTATATTGAGTTCTCCTCCCTCCCTCAATCTCAGGAAATATTTGTAAAGCATTAGGAACAAAGGGGGATTCTAAGCTGCACCCTGGTGTGTTCTGTTCTCAGTGGCTTGCCTGGATTTGACAAACAAAATGCTAACAGTGAGGACATTTTGAAATATGTGTTCTGTTGATAGAGGAGCCCGATTTAGAGGAAAAGCTCCAACCATTCTAAATCATATTTCCAACAAAAGTGTCTCAAGTAAGCTCTGTAAATGAAGATTGGACCACAAAGTTTTCCTTCCATGTGTTTGTTTATTATGCAAACATTTATTCAGTGCCTGCCCTTGCCCTATGTTATATGCTGAGAATACAAGGGTAAAAAAAAAAAAAAAAAAAGCCTTGTATCTAGTCCTGAGGAAGCACACAGAGTTGACATTTCCTCAGAAAATGAGATACAAAACCTGGCATAGCCAGTATATGTGCTGCTCTGATTTAGGTGTGTCCATAGAATGTATAATGGATGTGTGGATGAAGACTTCACATGGTTCACAGGGGTGAGGTGGCAGTGCAGTGGTAAAACACTATGCTTCCCACATGGGAAGTTCCAAGCTCAAGGTCAGAGACTTCCATGAGTGTCAGGGGCAAATGTGTCTGGGGCTGGCTGAAGGCTTGGAGTAAACTAAGGCATCAGGACTCTGTCGGGGGTGTTCTCTTTCTTTATCTCTCTCTCTCTTCTTTCACTTATGGAAGAAATAAGCCTAAAAAAAGACTTCACACAAGCAGTTGGGTTAGGGCTGATGGGGTGAGGAACACATTAGAGGCAGAGACCTGTGAAGGCATAGAAGCACAGGAGAGCATGGGGTCTCATGGAACCCTTCAGTACTGCTCTTATTAGGCAAAGAGTAGAGGAGAAAGTGCTGGAGAGGAGACCGAAGGGGTGAACTGAAGCTAAGGCGAGTCCCTTGTGTGCCGGGCTAAGGAGTTTGGGGTTTTATCTTATGAATCATGAAAAACCATTACATAGTTTTGAGCATAGTCAAAATATTTCAAAGATTGGTCTATCGGCAGCAAGGGGAATGGACTAGGAGGGAGATTAAGTTTAAAACCATGGAAATCTCACTAGAAACAAGTTGTGACCATCAATGAGGAGTCTTAAAATTCATGAGATAGGAATTTGAAGAACGAATCAGTATGAGATTAGTCACTATACCTAGTTCACTTCAAAAAAGAAGTCTTGGACTCCACATTTGTGGAATCACAGTCCAGTTAGGGTGACTTATGATACCATAAAAGCAATAGCAGAGGAGCTGTAGGGCAAGGGTTAAACGTGAGAGAAGTCTGAAAGTGAATGAACCGAGACTTTGAGAGAATAGTACGTGGAAAGGCGAGACACCTAGAATGCTGTTATGGGCTGAGTTAGGTCTCTCCTCTTGCCCCCCAAATATTAATATGTTGACGTCCTTATCCCTAGTAGTTCGGAATGTGACTTCACTTGAAACTAGAATAGTCGTGGCCATAATTAGTTTAGATAAGGTCACATTGGAGTAAACTGAGCCCCTATTCCTATATAAGTGGTGTCCTTAAGAAAAGAAAAACTTTGGACACGAGGAGGACACCATGTGAAAATGAAGGCAGAGACTGATGTGATATGTGTACAAGGCAAGGAGCAACAAATATGGCAGTCAACTCCCTGAAGCTATTTATTTCATTGTAAAAAACAACAACAACAACAAAAAACCCCAAAAGTGATACGAACTTGGTTTCTTCTCATTATGTGTCATTACAAAGGGGCTCCTTTTTTTTTCTTCTTGCCTCCCTCATAAGTTCTGAGAGTGTCGCCTTCATCAGTGAATTTTGCAATTTTATTATCTCTATTTGAAGTTGCAAAAAGAGAGAATCATGCCAACACACTGATTCTTGTTTTGAACCCTATTATTTGACTACAGTCCAACACTGAATCACTTGCTGGGTTTTCAATCAGAAAAAAAAAAAAAAAAAAAAAAAAAAAAAAATTAAGAAAACACCTTCTGATTTTTCTTTTGGCTAGGCCACACAGTTCTCGATCTAATGGAAATAAAGTGTAATCCCTGCGAATATACTATATGAATGACCTACCTGTATAAACTGTCAAATAGTTTGATAGTTTATTACCTTATAATATATTAAATTCCACCTTAAAAGAGAGAAAAAGAGAGAGAGAGAGAGAAAGTGTTAGCAGTTTCTCCTGATATTTGCAGAATACTATGAAAATAATAATAAACTTCTGGGTAGAATAAACAATCTGCTTGTGACAATTGCCCAAGTGCCTTCTGGCAAGTCTAGTCCTTTCTGCTCTCTTTAAAGTTGCCAAGTGCAAATTGCTTTGCAGCAGTAATATATTCTGGTCAAAGTGAGGGGAAAAATATGAGTTTCACTTCGAAGTTGAGGCTGGTGACTGAATCATCTAAACTTCATCAGTGGCTTTGTAAATTGGCTCTTTTGTGAAATTGGCTCTTTTGTGGTAAAGCAGTTTTCAAACTGACTCATATTCTAAACCATTATTGTCTTCTGTTATATTTCAATAAAAATATAAGTAGGGAGAAAATATGGTAACTCATATTATGGTCTCATTTTAGAGGACATATTTGCTCAGACTATAACATGACTTGATGTTACATGTCCCAAAGCAAGCAATGTTCTGTCCTTCATCTCGTGTATGACAAGATGCACTGCCACTAAAGTAAAGGATGGACAGAAATTGGCTTTTGGGGAATGTCCTCATGGAGAATTGCTTTTAAAGGACTCAAGAATTATAATATGGCATTAACCACCCTCCCACACCCTCAATCCTGTTCTTTTCTTTTAAGAGAGATTTTCACTATAGGATGCGTGCACTCACCAGAGAGACAGAGAGAGATAGACAGAAAGCAAGGTATCACACCCCCCCCCCAGCCTCCCCAGGAGGAGAGTCATGCCACAGTCTCATCTCCATTCTCCTCTCTGGACTCTGGGCACACTTGCACACATGCTGTGAGTTTTAAGCCATTAGGTCCAAGACTCAAACCATGGTTGACTATGCGGGAGTCCAGCGACATAACCATTACTCCACCTGCTGCTCCCTTCTTACTCTCTTTTTTTTTTTTTTAAGAGAGAAAATTTTGCTATAGGGCATGTGCTCTTGCTGGAGAGACAGCGAACAGAAAATGAAAAATCACTCTGGTGGGTGGGGGGAGCGGGGGATGGTCACATCACAATCCTTTCTCCTCCATTCTCCTCTCAGGATTTTGGGCATTCATTTACATGCTTGGAGTGAGTGTCAAGCTGCCTGGTCCAGGGCTCGAGCTGTAGTTGGCTCTGTGAGAGTCCAGTGCCTTAACCATTATGCCACCTGCTGTCCCCACACACGCTCAATTCTACCTTACTTATTTTTCCTTTCACTCCCGTAAATTCTGAGGTTCTATTTCTATTAATTTGCAATGTTGTCTGTCTTCTGATATTGGTATTTCTTTAAAAAAAAAAAAAAAAACTTTTCTTTTTCTTTATTCATGATAGAGCTCATGAGAGTGAAGGGGTGGGAGGAGATGTGCACCCTCCCCCAGGATCTGGTTATGCCATGATCCCCTTGTTCCAGCCACCAACTTGTGGGATTTGGGCACTCATCTGAATGCCTAGCCTGTTTCAGGATGACCAGGCTGGGGATTTGGACCATTGGCATATGGGATCCAGTTTCTATGAGCAGCACATTACCATTGCACCTCAGAGCTGACTCAAGTATTCCTCCATCTTTTAAAATGAAGTGTTTTGTAATAAAATATACACTAACGTATGCCCTAATTCTTATATACACAAAGATAGAGTCATAAATTTTAAAAAAATATACATTATTTAGGGCCAAGTATCTGACACTATTTTGCCTGACAATAATACTTCCCATTCTCTTCCTATTTATTCGTTTATCCACTGTAATATGGATCCCCGTCATTCCCAGCTGCCAGCCAAGGCTTTTCCTAGTCATATGTTCTGGGCTTCTCCACCATATTTGCCATGTGAATCCTTCTAGTTCTCATGTGTTTGTTTTTTGAGATCAGGCATTCTCCTGGGTCTTCCTGCTTTCTCACGGCTTCTTCCATACTTCTTCATTCATCTTCTCTTCACACACCTGTTTCTCATGATCACTGGAGGATCTCATTTACATAGATTCATCTTCCAAACTTCAATATATGGTTCTGTCCATACTTACAAGTCTCAGAGGACACCACCAAATGATTGTCCCACAGAAGAGTTATATGTAATATGTTTAAAAGTGAAACATTTCCTCTACTACATTTTTTTACATATTGCATATTCTCTAGCTCAGTTGATAAAATTTGGACAGGAAACTTAAATAGAAGTTTATAATAAATGTATTCTTCCTTCTCATCCACCAACTCTATACAATTAACCACAGAATGCTCCAGATTTACCAATCTCAGCCCATTCTTTCTGATGCTCCCTGTGCTCATTGCTTTAGTTTACTAGCTCATTCTGTCATTCAGAAGTTAGCTCTTTAATCGTTGATTGCTCTTCTTCTCCACTCTTGTTCCTGTTTATGAACCAAAGTAGATACAGACTAGGAGCAGTCCCTTGCCACCAGAAAAGTCAAACTCTGCCTAGCAAAGTTTGTCCAGGAGGAAGACTTTTCTATAAATGACATCATCATGGACACAGTTATGTCTGCTCAAAAAGACCATTTCCTGCAATACCTCCCACCGGATCTTCAACCTGGTTCATGCATGCAAATGAAGAATTGAAACTTGAGTAGCTCTGATTGGTCACCTCAGGCAGCAGGCCTATTTGCCCATTATTAAAACTAGAGCAGTTCTGGTTGGTCTCTTGGCTGCAGCCAGCATCCACACTCTCTCACAGTAGTGGAGGTCACACCTCCCGGTGCAAGCACTTAGAGCTGGTCGGTTGCATTCTAGTCAAATCCATCTTCAACACAGCTGCTGGAATTATCCTCTACAAATGCAGATTTCAACATTTAAAACTCTATGCTTCAATGTCTTCTTATAATTTAGGAGATATACCCCAATCTTCCTAATTCAGAGCAAAAATTTTCTTATCTGATCCTTGCCCACAACTCTGGTCACACTCCTAGCTACCCACTATCTTGCACTTTAGCCTCGGCGATACCAAACTCCTTGCTTTGTTATCAGACACTAATCCAGTTCCTCCACTTTGTGTCTTTGCTTTCACTATTGGAAAGATTCTCTCCTTTTCCACCCTTGACCCATCTAACTCTTACAGACTCACTTTGGTGTCTCATTCTCCCAGAAGCCTTTCCTAAAATACTGTCCCCTGTTCCCCACAGGGCATAGTAAGTATTCTGTAAATATTTGTTGAATGAATCACTCCACTTCCTTTTGTTGATCTAAGTGGTGGACAATCTAAAAACATATCAACATAATATTAGTACTACTAATACTAATTTTCACATCAATGTAAAATTCTATCCCCTGCATTGATTTATTCCATGTGGGCTTGTGAAAGTGAGACTGAGTTCTTTTCTCCTCGTGGAAAAATTGCTCTCTTAGGGTTTGGATAATTAGTTCCTCTTTATAGCAACATGGGTTAGCATCACATGCTATTATTTGAGTAAGCAGAAAACATTTGTATAAAATATCTATAAATGATACCAATTTCATATATTTAAGTTCCAGAAATCCAAGATTAAATTGTGTGTAGAAGCTATCATCTAAACAGTTTATTCCTTAGTTTTTAATATGCCTTTTCAGTAGGCACCAATTTTAGGTGGAACTGTAATGTGTCATTGAGACAGTGATAGAAAGTTGTGGAGACACGAGTATTTCTTCCCACGTGTTCCAGTTACATCGGCAGGTTAAGCAGTATATTTAGAATATAGTACTGGTGGGGCATTTGAGTTATGACTTACTTAGACCTGGGATTATACCCTTGAAGATTTTGAGTCCTGGAAAACTTACCTAAAAGGTTTATAGAAAAGATTATCCTAAGAACAAAAGCAAACACTTTTATACAAATTATGGCCACTGCAGCAAGGATAGTGAAGAAATTCTCCGCAAAAAAAGAAAAAAAAAAAAAAAAAAGAAAGAAATTCTCCGAACTTTGTTCCTGTCATTTCAATTAGGTCAGTGAGTTACCAGAGTCAAATCATCACATTTTAAAAGACTTTTTAAAAAGGTTGCCTTTTCTCTATTTTTATTATGAAATATTTGTATATAAAAGAGTATATGGAAAATATATGGAAGTCATGGAGGATATTATTAAAGTGATCATTTCTGATAGACAATTCTGTCAATTTTGCCTTCATAACAGTCTTAATTCTATGGAGGAAGTTTACCGAGCCATGCCGATTTTCACTGGACCTACTGAAAAGGCCCTAAGAGTGAAACAAGGGTGTTGGCCATTTTTTTCTGAAGACCTTTGATGGTCATGTTATCTAATGTGAGAGAATCCTAAACTGACAGAGGGAAATATGTGTGTGTATATATATATATATATATATATATACACACACATATAGTACAAATCAATCATTCAATTCATTTTCTACTTTTTTTCCCAGTCCTGTGTATAAAATATTTACATAGTATGACGTTCTCCTTAAAGCTTTCAACTGGTTACCCATCTGTCTTCTGTGCTCTGATTCTTTGTGGAGAAAAGTGTCTTTAGGTTTGAAGGGAAGTTTGGTGGTGTTTTCACTATCAAAGCAATATTGGAAAAAGAAAGTAAGAAAAGGTAGCCCTCTGTTTCATGGCTCACCCTCTAGGTGATGCTGATTTAAAACATCAAATAGGTGAAGCACTAACCTGTTTCAGGAATGATGTCTGCAGTGGCAGATGGTAGAATTGTACGTGAACCAGATTATTCATGCCCAATCTCATGCCCCTGTGCATTTCAGTGGCTATTTTTCATTTGTTATAAAAAATGCCATTATCTTGACCAGTAATGCAGTTTCTCAGATATTCTGAAATCCTAAAAGGCTTATTTTTTGGAGAGTCTGTGCTGGAACACCACTGACTGTGCCTCGTGTGCATCATATTAGGCTAATGTAGGGTGGAAATAGCAAATTGACTTTGATAACGGATTTTCAAGTGTGCTCTTTGTGGATGAAATGCTGTTTCACTTATTATGATTTTTTCAGGCAGTAATTTATTTGTAAATGTCTTGACTGCACTTTAATGCCACTCTGTCTCTGGGGGTGAGTCTGTGTTACAACCAGTTACAAAGATAACAAGGTTAGGAACACATCCTCACGTGGTATTTGTCTAGGGCCTGAAACTTTTTTTGTTGTGACAGCCTGACAGAAACAAATAATAAGATTTAGCAGCATAAGGGTAGGAAGGATACAAATTAGCATATAGTTGCCCAAAGGCATTATATGTACATACATTTACATGTATATATGTATGTGTGTGTGTGTGTGTATATATATATATATATATATATATATATATATATATATAAATTCCTTTTATAAAGAAGTCAAAAGTTGACATTCAGACATTAAAAGCCCATCTTAATTTCCTTTCCATTAATACTGTTTTTTTTTTTTTTTTTTGGAGAGGTTTTTGCTATAGGGTATGTGTGCTCGCCAGAGAGACAGAAAGCGAGAAATCATCCCCCAAGGGGGTTTGGCCAAGCTGCTATCCTTTCTCCTCCATTCTCCTCTCGGGATCGTGGGCACGCATGCACATGCACCCGATGTAAGTTTAAGCCACCGGGTCCAGGACTTGAACCACGGTCGACTACATGGGAGTTCAGTGACATAGTCATTATGCTAACTGCTGGTCCCATTTCCATTAATACTGTTTCAAACTCATGGTGAGGGTGGATGATGCTAGGGGAGCCACAGATATAATGTCAGCTCCAAGGGACAAGGGGTTCATGCCCAGTGGAACTACTTTGTTTTGTTTCATTTCAAAAGACAACAAAGCATGATTAAAATGTGTGGGTCACTCCTTTTATACAGTTTCACTGCCTTCTCAGATTGGGTGAAATTTTATGTTCATATGTACAGTAGTAGAGGGAGTTAAATTCCAGCCGACGGGTTAGTCAACTTTCTCTGCACAAAGGCAGATGGCAAATATTTCAGGCATAAGATCTCTATTATAACTACTCCTCTCTACTAACATGGAGCAAAAGTCACTATAGACAGTGCACAAATGAATACTTGTGGCTACGTTCTAATAAAATTTTATTTATAAAAAACAGGCAATGGGGCTAATTTGGTCCAGAGACTATAGTTTACTTAACTTTTTGTTATAGAAGATGGCTTTGCAAATACTTGCGCACTGCACTTGCTGCCCTGTCAAATAGTCAGGAGGACACATTAGCTCATATTCTCCAAGTTATTCTGCCCTAGTCCCCTTTGCTCTAACTTTGTTACAACTACAAATTTAATACTTTTATCACTACCCTCCTCCATTCTTGTGCCTTAAAGAATCGTTTGAATAGAAAATGTTTTCAAAGAACATCAGAATAACCTTTTAATGCTGACAACAACTGAGTACAGTGCTTTGTAAGGAAAGTTATTGCTGTTGGGGAAAAGATTTGGGATGAAGGAGGACTGACTGTCCTTTTGGGATAATACCAGCCCTCAAGGGCTGAAGGTCTTGTCTCTAAGCAGGTTGACTTATATTGCTCTCTTTGTCTTTTCCTTTTTCAAAAAGAAATACCATCCTCTCTCTCCTCCCCTCTCCCTTTGCCACTTGACTGTATCATACTGTGTTACTGGTTGCTGAGGTGCTGCGTCACCTTCTGTATTGTTGCTTGATCTTTGATTTCCTGTGAAGCACAATGAATCTTACATTAGACTATTCTGAGTCAGGTGGTGCACCATCTGTTCCCAGGCCTGGAAAACATGAGTAACTGAGAGCAACAGAAAGCAACAGCTACCCCAGTTTTCAGCAGAATATTCATATTCACACAGTGAGAGAGGGGCAGGCAAATCTGGTTTCAGAGAGGGAAAAGGTCTATTTTTCTCACAATTGCCTAATAAATTTGACTTCAAGCCTTTATTAAAATCATTTTACACATTAGTACACATGTGGAATGGGACAGATTTGAAACTATCTTTGCTATTCTGGGACAATGTTAGATTTAAGTGGTTGGGAATGATTGTGTAATTGTACATAATAGCTACGTTGCATGAGGGCTACCCAGAATACATGAGAGCAGCTGGCAAGCCTAGGTATTGAAGCTGATAGCAGGTAGCATAGAACAAATTGAAAGAATAGAGGCCAACTAGAGTCTGGCTGCCAACTTGTGAGAGCATTTAAAAGCCTGAACTAACCTTCTGTTAAAATGAGAAGCCCATTGCCACACAGATTTCAGTCCCTGAGCTACATAATTAACTATAGATAAGCCTCTTTCAACTATACATTGCTTGGATAATAATTTATTCAAATTAAAAGCAAATCACTCTTATAATACACCCATAAGTTTAAAGACAGAGTATATATCAGAGTTGCTAAGACACATGTCTGTAATGAAATAGAGGCCTATTGTCACTAAAATCAGACTGCCCTCAAAATGGTATAGTGACTTCTTTACGTGGAGTGTGATTACGCACACACAAAGGACAGTTTTCAAACCTATTTAAAAGGGTTCATTGATCCTTCCATCCTGTTTTAGTTTTAACCAGGTATTTTTGAAAATTGGTATTCACTAGGAATCTGACTTTTTGGGAAAAAAAATAAAAAAAGAAACCTGTTAAAAAGGAAGAACCCATAAAAATAAATGAGACAGAAAGTTACCCAGGGGAACTCTATCAACTGTTGGTTATTCCCCTCTAAAGCATGGGACCAGCAGTTGGCGTAATGGCTATGTCGCTGGACTCCCACGTAGTCGACCGCGGTTCGAGTCCCGGACCCGGCGGCTTAAACTCACGCCGGGCGCGTGTGCGTGCGTGCCCAAGATCCCGAGAGGAGAATGGAGGAGAAGGGATTGCGGCGTGGCCATCCCCCCTGGGGGGTGATTTCTCGCTTTCTATCTCTCTGTCTCTCTCTGTCTGTCTGGCGAGCGCACGCGCCCTATAGCAAAAACCTCTCCAAAAAAAGAAAAAAAAAAAAAAAAAAAAAAAAAAAGCTTGGGGAAACAACTGTGGCGTGGAAATTTCTGCTGCATTTAGTTGTTAGTGGTGCTCACTCGGTATTGATCCTGACACGTCTAGTATCACACTTTAAAGCAAAACTCGACCCTTTCCATTCGTATCTGAAAGGGTATCAAGCAATGGTAGTTTATCCAGTTCAGGAGATCATGATAGACTTTGTTTTGGAAATAGATAAGTATGCGTACAGCCATTGAAAACAGGTCTGTAAACTTTCTTGACTTCAGGAAGACTTGAGGCAAAAACTGGACTGTTTGGGAATGTGGGAGTGGTGGAGAAGATGTGATGCTATTTTGGGGGGAAGGGGTGTGAAGTGAATTAAGGTAGTACTGCTACTTTAAAAGTATGTATTATTTTAGTAACAGAAATCATAGCCTCACCATGTTTTTCCATACTTCCTGTTTATATAATAACTAGAATTTAGGCACACACAGTACCAGCCCAGCAAGAAAGTTTCCTGATAATGAGATCAGCTTTGTTTCTGGAACCCCAAATGTAATTTTGACACTTTTATTATCACCTTTAAGCAATACAGAATAACTCTCTGTTGCTATGTTACTATAAACAACATGTTGTTTATTTTCAGAAGTAAAAATTTAGCGTGGAAGATGTAAAAAAAAAGAATCTATTATTTCTACATTGAGAATATTTTTAGACTTCCAAAATTCATGTTGCATTTTTACATTTTTTTTTAAGCAGAGCACTTTCATTCCCACACATTCCCTCAAATGTGATCCTTCTTAGGGACTTCTGAACTGAAGGCCTTTGACTCCTCTCTATGCAGCCTTTATGTCAAAAATCTATGCGGTTCTCAGACCAGGGAGGTTTTTACAACACTAAAATATAAATAGGTTTTTCAATCTTTGATCTACATCCTGGTCTATACAGCTGTATTTTTCGTGGATCCAAGATCCACATTGCCAATTAGAACAGCCTGTTAGGCATTTCCAACTCAACCCAGGAGAACATACTGCAGGTTTTGCTTCCTGATTCCACTCATGTGTCCATTTACTTGACATTAGTAGAATTTAAAGACTTCAGAATACACACAACACACACAAAGATTGCATGTACAGATTCTGAGTAAAGAATTAGAGCAATTATCCCAGCAGTTCACACAGCAAGATACTGTGGCCTCAGTGTTGGTAACTTGGCACATTCCAAAATTATTTTTACTTTCCTTCTTGTGTGTCTCTACAAGTTTTTCAAATTTCCTTTAACCTCTTTTAGTACTGAGATGAAGAATTCTAGTTCTAATGAGTACCACGTTGGACATTTTGCCTAATATCTAAGAAATACACACCATTTTCCAGTCTATCTACTCAAGGATGAATTTGCTTTGAGCTCAATTGCATTACCTCGTCGAATCATGCCTATTATTTTGTAGTGAATAACCAGAACTGTTTTCCCCTGTGTAAAAAATGATCTGTAATTATTTTATGCATATGTCTGGGACTTATTAATATTAAATTTGTTTAATTCAGACAATTTTAGAATTAGTATGATTAGACTGACTCTACATACTAGTTAGAACAATTCTCTCTGCCACCAGGTCAACAGCTCCTGCCTATTGCCAATGCTCCTCTCTCTTCCTACTAGTCAGTCCTGCCTTTCTTCATTCCCTTTTAGCCCAGCTGGATTCCACAGTCTACTAGTTAAATAACTTTCACCAGTATGCTAAACTGACTTACACTGTTGCCTCTTTGTTATACACAGGTACAAATCAACTGGAGCTGAGCTGAACAGGCTTCTTTATCTATTCTAGTTCCTGGATAGCACAGCATAGCTAAAGAAACTAACACAGGACAGAAGACTGGCATATTGTCATACCTCATTGCACCTTTTATGGCATCCATCTATCATGATGTTCTGTCAATTTAACATGGTAATTATCTGTTGACTCCATTTATACTTATTCATGTGTGCAACCACTATTCTAGTTCAAATCATCATTATTTCTAGATTCCTATAATTATCACCTGACTGATAGTCCAAGATCTACTCTTTCCTTACACTGATTCACTTTTTCTAACGATCCTTTAAAATTACATTCCTGATTAAGCACTTCCCCTGCTTTTAACCATTGAAAGCTGTCCATTGTTCTTAAGATAAAAAGCAAAATTTTTGACATGACCTCTACGATGGCATAATCTATGGTTTGTCTGGCTCCCCGTTTTACACAGCCACCATCTTGTGACACTTG
Source organism: Tupaia tana (assembly GCA_026018925.1). NCBI lineage: Eukaryota > Metazoa > Chordata > Mammalia > Scandentia > Tupaiidae > Tupaia > Tupaia tana. The sequence goes on along the minus strand of JAKSZU010000003.1, from coordinate 79,424,771 downwards.
GCAACCACTGACCTCTTTCACCACCTTAAATGTTCTTGGAAAATTGAAATATAATGGTATTTGAAGAATATGATTGAAGAAAAACCCACATTTTTTTTTCAAATACTTAGTGTCAAATATAAGACGCTGTTATAATCAGTAATAAAGAGAGAGTAATCTTAGATCACATTTATTATTTATTATTATTATTATTATTATTGATTGCCTGTGGGTGTGTATATTTTCAAGATAGAGGGAAAGAGAGAAAGTATCCACAATGGGGAATGAACTCACTATGCAACCTGATCTTGCCCATTTCTCCACCCAGTCAATTATTTGGGCATATATACATATATACTCCACGTTCACACACACATGCCCTGCATGTTTATCAAGCTGCTGGACTTGAACTGCAGTCAGCCATGTGGGATCTAATTCCTTATGCATAGTACTTACTGTATCACTATGGGGTTAGCCCTGTGTTTAGTATTTTTATGAAATATTTAATATAAAATACTCTCACTTGCCTTTTTTAAATTTAAAAGAGAGGTGTTAATAGAAATGAAATAATTGAGATTAAAAAATATAGCAAAAATGATCCAGTTAAGATAAAAATGTTATAGAAATGAACAATCTTTTGGTGATCTATTTTACCTTCATCTTCCAAACTGTAGGACTATAAAACTCTTCATATGCTTCTAGGCTTGCATGTCACAGTTTGGGAGATGGATGAACTGTCTTGGGTTAAGAGTCAACCATGAGAATGGGCAAATGTCTGGGGTTTAATGTTCTACATTTCTCTATATGTAAATATTCGCAATTTTTATTTGACAGTTTTACCTTAATAAAACTAGGAGAGGATAAATTTAAAGTAATTTATTACGTGGGCCTAGAAAACAGACTGTGGGGGCCAGTAAGTGGCATGATGGTTAAGGAGCTGGGCTCCCACATGGCCAACTGTGGTTTGAGTCCTGAACTTGGTTTGCTTGCTCATTTTCTCTCTCTCTTTCTGGTTAAATTAACAAATAATAGTCATAAATAAAAATGAAATAAATCCTTCCTTTAAAAAAGCAGACTGTGAATAAAACTATTGGTACATACGGCATTCTTGAATCAGATAGAAAGCCTACTAATCTTTTCAGAAAGTTCTGCATCCAAATAAACAACAGTTCGACTAAAAGAGACTCTGGGTGCTCAAGATGTAAAATGACACGTAGGTCCTTTTTGGGGACCCAGTTCAAGCACCTTATCAAACAACCTGCCTGCTAGGCCTCAGTCACTTGATTTTCTTTTTAAACAAAATGGCCTCACAATGGTTCATGACACTCCTAGCTCTTTGCTGATATAAGCAATTCCTTTCAGTAAAGAATTTTCTGAAGTAATAAGAACTGTGTGAGGGGGTTACGTATTTTTTTTTTTCTTTTGAGTAAATTAGAGTTCCTGTGCCACTATTTACAGTTCCCCTGGTAAAGTTCCATTTAACAGTGACTTGCTCACGAGAGTAAATTATCAGGCTTTGGTTGGGGGAGTAGTTATCAGAGGTCACGGTCTGGCACATAGTGAAAAAATTTATACAAGAAAATGTTTGTAAAATTATATGAGAAATATCTTCTCTTAAATATGTCTCCAAGGTTGGTTATGGGTTTTATTATACCACTGAAAAGTTTCCAGAGGTCCAGGGAATTTAGCAATAAAATGAAGCAAGTTTTAGATTCTGAAGCACGCGCCTTAACCAATGCATCACTTCACTTAATGTCTTTTAGAGGCGAGTTCTATGTGGTTTTGGAAGAAAGGTTTCAGGGGCAATCATTGGAAATGGAAGTGAAACAAACCCTTGCTAAATCACTTTTTTTGGAGTCTCCTAATTGCAGTTATCCTTATGTTATAGGTACCACTGTGTGATAATTGATCCTCACTTCTGCCCTCGCTCACATTGTGATCAATTAACAGCCAACAGTGGAGCTGCTGCTTAATTTCAGAAAAAAGGTTTCAGGAATTCTTGAATTCTAATTATTAAAAGGAGGTTAGGACTGGCCTAAATCTCCACCTTCCTAATATAATTTGTAACTACTTTTTTCAAAAATTAAATACATATCATTTAAAAGAAAACGAAGAATAAAAGTATTAAAAAATAGAAATGAAGTGGGCTAGTCAGTGGTGTGGTAGTTAAGATTCTACGTGACTGTGCAGTTTGAGTCCTGGACCTGGCAGCTTTACAAACAGGTACATGTACATGTGTGTCCAAAAATCCCAAAAGGAGGAATGGAGAAGGGATTGTGGCATGCCTAGTCCCCATAGAGGGTGCTTTCTCACTTTTCCTTTCTCTGTCTCTCCCTGGAGGGTGCATGGACCACTAGCAAATTTAAAAAGAAAAAAAAAAAAAAGAAAGAAAAATATAATGATGTTTTTTATATAAAGGGAAAACATAAACCCTAAAAGCTCCATTTGGTTTAGCTTCCACTTTGAACAGTTCTTAACTAAAGGTGATGGGCTGGTCATTAAGTAAACTAAAATCTAGAATATGCTCAGTCATTGTTGAAGGCGATGATGGGTTTTTGTCTCATAGAGAATGAGGACTAAACAATAAAGCTGATTTTAACTTTGGGAAGGAAAATACAGAAAAAATACAGTTAATAAAGTTTATATATAAAAAAAATCACAGAAAATTTCTAGCATAAGCTTTCATTAACAAAATGAGTGAAAGGTGGATTAATTCTATTGTAGAAAAACCTGTTCAATACAGATCTTGAGACTTGCATTTTTTTAATCTAGTTCTTTAGTAGAAATGTTTTTTATTTTTGTTTTGTTTTGTTTTTAATAAAATGCTGGCTTACATTGGTGAATATATAAACTCTTTATTAGAAGCCAATAAAACTATAAACTTTCAGTTTCAAGTCACAGTTATCAAACATGATTACAAAAATAATTCATGCATAGCTAAATTAGAAAAATTTAGGGAAAATTTAAATAATTTAAAAAGTAAATTGTTAGAATTATTTTTATCAATAATTTTTGCAGGACCAGCAGTTAGTGTAATGGCTATGTCACTGGACTCCCATGTAGTCGACCGCGGTTTGAGTCCTGGACCTGGTGGCTTAAACTCACTCCAGGAGCATGTGCATGCGTGACCAAGATCCTGAAAGGAGAAAGTAGGAGAAGGGATTGCAGAGTGGCCATTCGAGGAGTGATTTCTCGCTTTGGGTCTCTCTGTCTTTCTGGCAAGCGTGCGCACCCTATAGCAAAGTCCTCTCAAGGGACTAGCAGTTAGCGTAATGGCTATGTCACTGGACTCCCATGTAGTCGACTGTGGTTCGAGTCTCGGACCCGGTGGCTTAAACTCATTCCAGGCGCGTGTGAGTGCATGCCCAAGATCCCGAAAGGAGAATGGAGGAGAAGGGATTGTGGCATGGCCATCCCCCCTTGGGGGTGATTTCTCACTTTCTGTCTCTATGTCTCTCTCTGTCTTTCTGGCTAGCGCATACGCCCTGTAGCAAAAACCTCTCCAATAAAAGAAAAAAAAAAAAACTCTCAAAAATTATTTCTTTTTAAATTAATTGGTTCTTCTTCTTTTCTTTTCTTCCTTTAAAAAAAAATTGCCACAGAGTATATGGGCTTACTGGGAAGAGACAGAGACAGAGACAGAGAAAGGAATAGAGAGAGGGAATGTGAGAATGTACTTCTCAGAGAGGATGGTAATGCTGCAATCCCTTCTCCTCCATTCTCCTCTTGGGATTTTGGACACACAGGCACACACACACACACACACACACACACACACACACACACCTTATGTGTCCTTCAAGCTGATGGGTCTGGGATTAAAAAACATGCAGCTGGCCTTGTGGGATCCAGCCAATCCAACCACCACAACATGGGGTGGCTCTTTGTTTTTTTTTTAAGAATTCATAGCAGAACAGCCTCCTCAAGCAAAATATATTACATAACTGTCTTCTTTATCATAGTGAATCCCCATGTTTACACTTAAAAGGATTTTTCTCCATTTTCATAAAATACAAAGATTATTTTTACTTCAAATAGAACACTATCCAAAGTAAGTTAACCTCCTAAGAAATGTGTCAACTATCCCCAATTTCAAAATAGTTCTCTTTCTTTTCCTCCATCCTGATACAAGGATTCCCAGAGGATCTTGCTGTACAATGATCCTCCCCTGAATTTTCCTGTTAGCTAGAATCACAGAAACTCATGATGTGTTCAGGTTCTCTCAGTGTCCGAACCCCTGGTCTTTCCATATGGCTTCAGTATAGTGCAATGATATCCTACCTCCTGTACCACTGAGGCTGGGTCACAAAGTCAGTTTTTAAATGCCAAAAAGACCAGCAATTAGCGTAATGGCTATGTTGCTGGACTCCCACGTAGTCAACTGTGGTTCGATTCCCGGACCCGGGGGCTTAAACTCACGCCGGGTGCGTGTGCGTGCGTGCCCAAGATCCCGAATGGAGAATGGAGGAGAAGGGATTGTGGCATGGCCATCCCCCCTGGGGTTGATTTCTCGCTTTCTGTCTCTCTGTCTCTCTCTGTCTGTCTGGCGAGCGCACGCGCCCTAAAGCAAAAACCTCTCCAAAAAAAGAAAAAAAAAAACAAAGAAAAGAAAATCATTAAGAAGCATCCATTCTGAAATTCATAAGCACATCTGGAAGGATTTTTAGAGCTGTTATCTAACGTACATGTCAATGTGCTCTGATCGAAGTTCCCATGTTCATGGAACATTACCAATGATTAATTTCTCTTTCCTAGAACTCCTAGGAATACCAAAACTATAAGAGACACTTACCACAAATCATTTTGATAGGAAGTGTCCCTTGTTTTTTCCATTCCCAAGTATTCCTTAGGTTCCCCACATTTCCACGTGGCATATCATTTTTTAAACAAGAATTATTTATTTAATTTTATTTATTATTTATTAATTTTCTATAGAGCTTGTGCACTCACAAGAGAGACTCACGAGGGAGAGAGAGTGAGAGCGAGAGCAAGAGAGAGAGAGAGAGTGACCAGGTCTGGATTCAAACTGTGGTCAGCCATGTCAGAGTCCAGTGCTTTAACCACTTCACCACCTGCTGGCCTTGTGGTGTATCATTTTATTACAAGTGGAACACAATGATCAGCTGTTGGGTGTCTGCAAATACAAAGGAAGGGTCAGTTTTTGTGATTTTCAAAATACTTATATTTTAGACAGCTTCAATTTCAACCTCTGTGGCAGAAAATACTATTCCAATATATAATATTCTACTTTGCTATGACATTGTCAAATACATTGGGTAAACAATGAACAGTCTGTTGCTTCTTGACTTACAAACTCTTTGGTGGGAAGACTTTTTGTGATATTGAGATTACCAAAAATAACAAAATACAATTAGTTAGCAATTAAACTTATGTTTGGTTATAAATTTGTTTTTACATCGATCTGTCAAATAAAGTGTTAATGTCTTACAGTATGCAGTTAATAAACAGATACATACTCATTGCTAACTATCTGCTATGTAATTAGAGAGACAACAAAAGAAGGTCACACACAGGGTGCTGATCACTAGTAACTTGTAATCCCCACCATGAAACAAAATTAGCATAGACCCAGTTGTAGTAGTTCACGGTGGATGCTATGGCTTGGCAGGCTTCACCTGGGAGGCCTGGGTGTGATTCCAGACTTGCCATAAAAAGCCATTTAGTGATGTGTACCTGCAGTCCCAGCTACCCAGCAGGCTGAGGCAGGAGAATAGCAACATCGTGAGACCCTGTTTAAGAAAGATCCTACGCACAAATGAAAAACTAGCATAGATGAGACACAAGCAGAACAAGAATTTGCCAGAGGAGGAACATTTACTCTGATTTAGCTGGAAAAGGCCTTAAGTAGAACTGAAATTTGAGACAGTCCATCTTGGTAAACTTTATTTTTATTTTCATAGGTGGACAGGAAAGAGGGAAACATTCCACGTGTGAGAGGGCGAGAATCTGTAGTCAAAGAGAATTGTGTATTAGGACAGACAAGATAAGCGGCAAGAAAAATAAGCAGTCACCCTGGGTACCTGCTACAGTGAAGCTGAAGCAAACATTAAAAAAAAATCATTGTAATCTAATAAGATGGAGAAAGTTGTGTTTTCTAGACTTTGTTTCTAATAGGATGAATACACAATGTTTTGGTAAGAGTACATTGATAAGAACGAGAGTGATATAGATGGTCATTTACCTTAGTTTGTAGAGCATAAATTACATAGTCATCAAGGCTTATTTATAGAAGGTGCTTTTTTTTTTTTGAGAGGTTTTCGTTATAGGGCGCGTGCGCTCGCCAGACAGACAGACAGAGAGAGACAGAGAGACAGAAAGCAAGAAATCACCCCCCAGGGGGGATGGTCACGCCGCAATCCCTTCTCCATTCTCCTCTTGGGATCTTGGGCACGCACACACACGCGCCCGGTGTGAGTTTTAAGCCACCGGGTCCGAAACGCAAACCGCGGTCGACTACGTGGGAGTCCAGCGACATAGCCATTACGCTAACTGCTGGTTCCCTAGAAGGTACTTTTTTAAGTTTAGGACAGAGCTAAGCTGTTTGAGACAAAAGAGGAGATGGTCTTTTTCTTCCCTTTTTAAAATTTTTGCTTGGCTTCTGTTTTAAATAAGTCTTAATCTAGGGCCAGTTCATAGCCTATTGGTTAATAGAGCTGGATCCCATATGGCTGACAGCACTGTTACAGTCCCAGATCCAGCAGCAGGAAAAACACACCAGGCATGTATGCATGCATGCCCAAAAATCTAGAAAGGAAGAAAAAAATGGAGGAGAAGGGATTATGGCATAACAATCTCCCATGGGAGGCTTTCTGCCTCTCTCCTTTTCTCTTTCTCTCTCTCTCTAGGAAGAACACACACCATTTAGCAAAATGTAAAGAAAAACAACTCAAAATCGATTTCTTTGAAAGACTATTAAATTGTTTGGATGATTGAGAACACTATCACATCATTGCCCATGGCTCGATCTTGAGGCTACTCTGCATGGAAGCAGAAGGCCAAACCTTTACAATAAAACAGAGTGAGAGTATGCCACAGAACAACTTAAAAGCCAGACAACATGAGGTTCTGGGATTTGTTCCATTAAACAATGGGGGTGGGCACTTGGGAAAGACAATAGAGCAGTGATTTGAAAAAAAAATTCAAGAGAGGGATGTCAGGTCAGAGAATATCTGTCAGCAGAGTGGTTAAAATTATCTAAGTTATTTAGGTGTGAGATGATAAGTACTTTGATAACAATAATGGTCAGAATGAAGTGAACGAGATAAATGCAAAACATTTTTCAATTGAAAACTCTAGTAGGGCTTAGAAACAGATTACATATAGAGTGAGAAATTATAGATGATTCTCCAAGTTTTGGTTAAGAGGATTCACAGAAATGGAATTACTGGAAAAAGAGACACTTTCGGGAAGAGCACAGGAAAGGAAATTTTAGAAAAAAAATAAAGAAGTAAGACATTTGTGGGACACAGATATGGTTTATTATCTGTTGATGAGGACACGTATAGTATTCTCAGCTGGGCTGGACTGAGGTGTATATCGTGCTGGGTATATCTTTACAATCTAAATGATGTATAGCGATTAAATGTACAAGTAATAATAAAATATGTAAATAAAGTAAAAAATATATCTTTAGACTAATACACAGTGCATTCATAATGGTAAAATTCATTTGGTGTGCTGTAATGATACACAGTGATTGAATGTAAAAACTTTAAATTAAAAATAAATTAATTAAAAAAGAGACACTTTGGTGAGAAGATAATGATACACTTTGAATACACAGACTTTAAATTTTAAAAAAGGTTATATACTAGTTTCTGTCTAATGTTGGGTGACATCTTGTAATACTTCCATAGTTTTAAAATTGTATGATTTAAGGAAAGAATGACTCCTGACAAAGTGAAGAAATTGTTGTAGATAAATTCCCAGATAAATTGAACGTGAAGTAATAACATTGTGCACATATTGTCTTTATTTAAAATTTACTTCTGATAAAAAAGAATAAACTCTATATTGTTATATAGTTAAAATCGTGATGGGCCAGAGACCAGCAGATGGTATAGTGGTTACACCGTTGGACCTCAACTTGGTTGCCTGGGTTTACAGTCCTGAATTCAGTGGCTTGAAACTCATGCCAGGCGGGTGTGGGTGAGTGCCCAAGATTCTGGAAAGAGAATGGAGAAGGGATTGTGGTGAGCCCATATCCTCTGGGGGAGTGATTTTTCACTTTCCCTCTCACTGTCTCTGTCTCTAATTCTTGGGTGAATGTGCACGCTCTAAAGTAAAAACCTCTAAGGAAAAAAAGAAAGAAAACATCATGACAGATCAACCATTGGCATGGTGGTTAAGTATTGTTTTTGTTTTGTTTTGTTTTATAAGAATTATTTTATTTAACTTTATTTAATTATTTTAATTTGATCAGAGAGGGAAAGAGAAAGAGAAAGTGAGAAAGCAAGCTTCCAGGTTCAGGACTCAAACCTGGGTTGGTCATGTAGTCCAGCACCCTTCACCACGCCACCTGCCAGCCCCAAGGTAGTTTTTAATTGCATGGCTCACTGGGCAATCTGAGTCTTGAACACTATGTCTGTTTTTTTTTTTTTTTTTTGAGAGGTTTTAGCTATAGGGCACGTGCGCTTGCCAGACAGAGAGACAGAGAGAAAGAAAGCAAGAAATCACCCCCCGGGGAATGGCCACGCCACAATCCCTTCTCCTCCATTCTCCTCTCGGGATCTTGGGCACGCACGCACACGTGCCTGGCGTGAGTTTTAAGCTACCAGGTCCGGGATGCGAAACGTGGTCGACTACATGGGAGTCCAGCGACATAGCCATTACGCTAACTGCTGGTCCCAAACACTATGTCTTGAAAAGCGTGCCAGGAGAGTGTGTGTGCCAAAAATCCCCAAAAGAAGAAATGGAGGAAAGAGCATCTCTCGTGATTGTACTTTCCTACGTTCCTACACTTGCTCTCTCGCTCTTTCTCTGGTACATGCCTTCTAAAAGATTTGTTTAAATGATACTTATTCATCATTTAATGACTGTCCTGTTTGTGCCTGTATTTCTTAACTGGTAAAGGAACTAAGAAAATCAGTAATATGATACAAATTTAACTATACTTATTTACTCCAAACACAACCACAAATCACTCATACAATGGCACATTTCTATCTGTTTGATAAATCCTGTAAAGGAGATTTGCTGGTTCAAAGTGTATCTTTTTTATTTAGGCAGTTTCAATAAGTTTGAGGCAATTTGTCGTCTTACCCACCCAATGTGAGTTATTATTTTTATAGGTAAATGATTGGGTGTTTCCTGCCCATCTATGCAAATTTAGTATGTGCAAAATGGCATGTCATTACATTTCCTTGATGACTAGCTATAATACGCCTCATTTTATCTTTATTGCCCCTTTGTCAGTCCTGTTTTGTGGAATATCTTCTCTCCTGTGTTTATTTTTCTGTTGTTTTGTTTGTTTGTTTGTTTTGTTTTGTCCTCATCATATTATGAATATTATTCTTTTGTTTTATGTTATTCAATAATTTTCTTCCAGCCTACCTCTTGTCTTTGATTATTATGTCCTTTTTGCCTGAAAATTTTTTAAGTAGTCACGTATATGATTTTTTTTCTTTTAGTTTTGGGTTTTGTGCTTGATAAAAGTTTAATTTCACCTTATTCTTTTTTTTTTTTTTTTTTCTTTTTTTGGAGAGGTTTTTGCTATAGGGCACATGTGCTCACCAGACAGCAGAGAGAGACAGAGAGATAGAAAGCGACAAATCACCCCCCAGGGGGGATGGCCACGCCACAATCCCTTCTCCTCCATTCTCCTCTCAGGATCTTGGGCACGCACGCACACGCGCCCGGCATGAGTTTAAGCCGCCGGGTCTTGGACTCAAACCGCAGTCGACCTCGTGGGAGTCCAGCGACATAGCCATTACGCTAACTGCTGGTCCTAATTTCACCTTATTCTTACGTAACTATTTTCATAAAAACATTTTTTTAATTAGTTCCTTTTTTAGCACTTAGAGCTTTAGTTCTTCTGTAATTTATGTTAGTACATATGGTAATGAAGTGACCTATATAGTTTATTTTGGAGCAGATGGATCCTAAGTAAGAGCCATGCACCAAATTAAAAAAAAAATTTTTTTCTTACGAGGTTAAAAATGTATTAACCTCCCAAATACCTTAAATCTATTTCAACATTCTCTAGTTCTTTATACATTTAAATATTTATTCTTGGGTGAATTTCACATGCTTAGAGAAACTATCATATGTGATTAGTATCTTTTTCTGTTTCCATCTTGAATTGCCTGATATCCAATGTTAATATTGCAATTGTGATTTTTGTTTGTTTGTAATTCTATTATTTGTTCATTCCTTTGCTTATAAGTTGTCTTTGATATTTTGCTATAGACGTCCCTTGTAAATGGCATGCCACTGAAGTTCCTTATTTTATTCAAGCTTATAGTATTTACTTTTGAATAAATAAATTCAGCTCTGGATATTTATTATGATTGATAATATTTTTAAAAAATTATATTTTAAGTTAGTTATTAAGTGAATTTTTCCCTTTCTCCTATTTTTAACCTTTATTTTTTTTTAAAGCTGGCTTAACATTTCTATATGTTCTTATTTGCTTCTCTATTTTAAGTTAGAAATACTACTATTTTTCATTCTATCACTGAATACATTCTCATTCTAATCACACATGGGGTCTTCAGGAAGTTCATAGAAAGTGTTTATGAAAAAATCTGGGGCTAGCTCTGTGGCTTTATGGTTAAGGAAGCTGGGTCCCAGATGGTCAACCATGCAGCTACAAAACCAGCCCTGGTAGCATGAAAAGCACTGCATGAGTGTGTGCATACACTTCCCAAATCCCAACAGGATGGAGAAATGGAGGAGAAGGGATCAGGGTGTAACCCTGACCCATTAGGGGTACTAACCTTCTCACTTTCTCTCTTTGGCAAGTACAACACATTCTTTGGCAAAAATTAAAAAAAATTAAGGAAAGAAGAATAAAAATCTGTGCATGAATTTCAATTTTTTTGCATCAGAATAAACTTTTACTTGAATTCCATTTTCCATTTACTTTTTGAAGTCTTCTTGCACTTGTAAACATACATATACTATCAGAGCAATATTAAATATTCAGTAAGCATGTACAGAACATTTTATATGACCGATTTTTAAAATTATTTTTTGAAGAAGATGATAGGAATGTGTTTACTATCTTAAACAATTCTTAGGTTTAAGTAGTAAGACATTTTTATTTTTGAACTATAACAATGCCTTTGTTTTAAAAAAATTACGATGTTTTTATTACAATTCTTCATCACATAGATTTAAAGATATATGTATTTAAGCATATGAACATGGATACGTTATTGCTTTCTACTCTTTTATTTAATTTTATTTTCCTTTATTCTCTCATTTTGTTCTTTTTATCATTTGCTGGGAATATGTCTAGTATTTTCCACAAAAACTATATAGATGATTATAGAAGATATATATATTATTTATGATATGTCACAAAATGTTTCTCTTGCTTTTATAAATTTTATCTAGATGTAGCTATTTTCTTTTTTTTAGAGAGAGAGAGATTTTTGCTGTAGGGCACATGGACTTGCCAGAGAGACAGAGACAGAGAGACAGAAAGCAAGAAATCACCCCCCCTCGGGGGAATGGCTATGCCACAATTCCTTCTTCTTTATTTTCCTCTCAGGATTTTGGGAATGCAGGCACACACCTGGCATGAGTTTTAAGTCTGGGACTCAAACCACAGTCAATTATGTGGGAATCCAGTGATGTAACCATTATTCAATCTGCTGGTCCCTGGATATGTATTGTTTTCTATTAATTACAACTGGGATTTAGTGATTTTCTTACTACTTGAATACTTGAGTTGTTACTGGGCTAGGTTCAAGTCTTTTATATCCTTCTAATATGAAACAATATATTTCAAGCGTACAGAAATACAAAAATTAGCAAAACAAACATCTGTGAGCATATAATATTGCCTTCCTCCTTTTTGGCTTCTTTTAGAGATAAAACATTAAAGATTCGGTAGTCAATAAGTGGTCTGGTAATTATACACCCCCCCCTAGTTTTTAGGAATATTTATAGTTCTCAAGTTGTTGTTTTTTATTTCTATGCAGATTTAAAATGTCTGTATATGAAGGTACCTCAAAAAAATGAAATTGCAGTACAAGTTTATTTTGGTGCAAAAAAAAATTACGCAGTTTTTAATAAAATGTACTTCCATTAACTTCTTGAAGACCCAAAAGGGTTTTTTTTTTACTAATATATATACATAAATAAAACATAGTATTATTTTTATGGGGTTTTAAAAGTGTACCTATTGCATATTTATAATCTGAGATGTTCCAAAGTCTGAAATTTTTGGAAGACCAACATGATCCCAACATGTGGAATATTTTACACCTGATTTTATATCAATATTCTGCATATAAAACTTTTATAAAATTATTACACCAGCCTGGTAGCACAGAGGATGAGTACTGTGCATATGGGGCTGGAGTCCACATGGTCAACCATGGTTCAAATCCCAGTTCTGGTATCTTGCCAAGCATGTGCATGAGTGTTCCAAATCCTGATAGGATGAAGAATGGAGGAAAAAGGATTGTGGAATGACCATGACCCATTGGTGGGTGTTTTTCCTGCCCCACTCTGATGAGGTCAAAAACCCCCTGGCAATTAAAAAAATTAAAATTACCTTCAGGCTATTGTATAAGGTATATAAAACATAAATTAATTTTGTGTTTAAACTTGAGTTTCAACTCCAGAATATCTCATTGGAATATGAAAATATCCCCAAGTCCAAAAATATTCAAAATTTGAAATATCTCTGCTTATAAGCATTTCATATAAGGTCTTTATTTTTTTAAATCAATTCATTTATTTTTAAATTCTTTCACTGAACATCATCACAGCATACAAAATGGCACTTCCTATCAGAATACAATGTAAAGTGGCTTAATCATACATATTATCAGCATATAATTTTCCATTTCTTCTTTCTTATATATATATTTTTTTTTTTCTCCTAATTTCTCAACCTCTGCCATTTCCCACCTTGCCCCCACATTGTCTCTGGTGTCTGCAATTGCTTTCCATTCCTTTTTTATTTTTTTCTCACATTTAATTGATTCATAAAATACATTAATTTTAATCTAATACTTTCAATAGCAAGCTCAGCTTATATATAATATCTGTGAATGCATGTTGACTTTAGGCATAAAACTTTGTGAGTAGAATGAATATACTATAAAGTAGCACCTTGCTGAGGTTATATAGCTTGTTGTGGTCATTTAATAGGTATCTTTTAAAACATGTGTTTTAAATTTCAAGAAAGAAAGTTTTAGCTTTAATAAATCAAAATCAAAAAATGTTAAGAGAGGGACCAGCAGTTAGCTAATGGCTATGTTGCTGGACTCCCACGTAGTCGACCGCGGTTCACATCCTGAATCCAGTGGCTTAAAACTCACGCCAGGCATGTGTGCGTGCGTGCCCAAGATCCCGAGAGAAGAATGGAGGAGAAGGGATTGCAGCGTGGCCATGCCCCCTGGGGGGTGATTTCTTGCTTTCTGTCTCTGTCTCTCTCTGTCTGTCTGGCGAGCACATGTGCCCTATGGCAAAAACTTCTCCAAAAAAAAAAAAATTTAAGAGAATTTTGCTTAAGACTTAAAACCAGGAAACAAGTTAGGATTCTGTTTGAATAGTAAGTACATGGACCTGTCCATGACTAAAGAGAAGACAAAAATCCTTACCTCTGGAAAACAAAGCATAGATGAAGATCAGTAATGTTTTAGTCAAAAGTCATAAAATTCTATTTCACCAATTCAAACTCATGTACTTAATCTATCTTCTGTTGTGGTCCGATCTTTCCATTTAAATTCTGGAAGATAATGCTCAACTCTGGACTTGTCCCTACCATTAAACTGACCATTTTCTTAGCTGTTTTAGAATACTTATTCTGTGTATTGGACTTTAGATTTCCTGAGATAGCACTCCCCTTCAGAATTTCTTGGAGAACAGGTCTGGTGTAGGTAAATTCTTTCAGGTTTTGTTTATCTGAGATTGTTATTGTCTTCTCTTTCTATATGAAGGATAATCTTGCCAGATATAGTATTATAGGTTGAAATTGTTTTCCACTCAACATTTTCAGTATATTTTCCCATTTTTCCTTGCTCATTTTGTTTCTGATGAGAAGTCCACTGTTAGCCTGATTTGATATCCTTTGTAGGTAACTTGTCATTTCTCTATTGCCAATCTTAATATATTGTCTTTGTCTATGGTTTTGGTCAATCTGGCTAGGATGAGTCTTGGAGAAAATCTTCTTGGATTGATTCTATTTGGGGTCCCTTGTATTTCTTGGGTCTGGATCTTTGAATGCCTCTCTAGGTTTGGAAAGTTTTCTTTCAGGATTTAAATGAAGGACCTTATTAGTCTCTTCACCTCCAGGGATACCAATTATCCAGATGTGTGGACATTTAATGGTATCTAGTATTTCTTGTATATTCTCATATTTTGGGCTATTTTCTCAGTCTTCATTGTGGATTTTACTAGTCCAGCGATTCTGTCTTCTACATCTGAGATTCAATTTTCTGTATGATCTAGTCTGCTTTTTATACTTTCAAGGGAGGTTTTGACTTCCTATATTAAAGCCTTCATCTCCAACAGTTCCATTTTATTATTTTTCATGATGTGTATTTCCTCTTTCAGCTCGAGTAAGAACTTCCTAACCTGGAACTCGTTGGCCCTTTTCTTCTAGAATTCATTGTCTCTTCTCTTGCATCTCTGTTAGCTTTGTCACTAATGAATGTTCTAAATTCTTTATCAGACATTTCCATGAGTTCCATTGTACTGTCTGTGGATGAAGAGGAGTTATTCTTTTCCTTTGGGGGAGAGGTATTTTCTTGTTTTCTCTTATTTGTTGGGCCTCTGAAGTGATTTCTAGTCATCTGATAGGTTATTCATTTCTTCCTAATTTCTAGAAGTTCAATCTGAGTGATCAGAAGCGTGCAGGAAGAAGCGATCAGCAAACTATTTGCCATTCCGTTTTTTCTCCTTTTGTGCTGTAGATTCAGTGGGAATTGAGGAATATGTTGACTCTATGTTAACAGTATCTGGATGCTTGGCTATATTTCACTTAGACCTGTCTATACACACAGTATGTGGAGGCAAGGTGACATCTCAGCAGAACATCTTCATTTTTCTTATTCCCTGAAAGCGCTAGATCTCAGCTCCCATGGAGGACTCCTCATGTAAGGTTCTTAACATTAATTGTCTTTTTCAAAACGTATTGTAGGGTTTTTGAGATTTTGGCCTTGTTGATTCATGTCTCTAACTTATTAATTTTAATTCAGTATCCAACTATATGAATAAACATTCTAAAAATAGGTTGTTTTCATTTTTTTTCTGTAATTCTGAAATACATGCTTGCATATATGTGTCTTATTGACATGCATAAGTATTTAAGTGAGTATATTTGCATTGTTTTAAAATAATCTTTGCTAGATATCTTATTAGGTAGTTTAACTTTTTCTTATTGATTTGTAAATGCTTTTTATATACTTTAGTTACTAGTCCTTTGTTATTTACATAAAATATAATATTTTCTCCCAGTTCATGTGTTTATGGTGTCTACTTTAATTATTTGTATTTTTTTTAAATCTGTCCATGGTATAATTAAACACAGCACAGCACACTCAAATTTTGGGGCCTCTCAGGCTGTGGCAATCCTGGAGAGTTTTCTCAATATAGATGAGGAGAAAAAACTTTATTGGGCAGTAAGAGAAGCCTATTAAATGCAAGTTTACTTCTCTTTTGGACCAAGGGGGGAGAAATTACTTCTCTTGACCAGTGGACTATTCAGCCTATGAGCATGTCTTTTTCCAGATTTCTTTCTTTCTTTTTATTTTTCTTCCTTTCTTTTTTTTTGATTGTTTTTGTCATGGTGCTTGTGTGCTTGCTGGAGAGAAACAGAGACCCATAGAGAGGAAAAGTGAGAAAATACCTCCCCAGGAGAAGAGTTACACCACAATCTCTTCTCCATTTTCCTCTCAGATTTTCAAACCACTGGTCTGGGACTCCGAATGTGGTCTGTCATACGGGAGTCCAGCACCTTAACTACTATGCCACCTGCTGCCCTCCCCAACTCAGATTTCTTTTATTAGCTTAATTGGGCACCTCCAGTACAAAGTGCAAAAACTTCTTATTCACCTTACAGTAGAGATTCTACCAGTGTCTGCCACCAAACTTCTTTATAGTCTTAACTCAAAGCTCTGTTGGTCAATACATTCTCTCCCAGGGATGACTGATAACAAAACACCTAACTGTGCTTTTCTCTGGAGTATTTACCAGCAAGATTAATTTATTTGTTAAGCCTCCTTAACAAGGAGCTGAGTGGAGAACAAGGGGATCAGGGATGTAAGCTCTGGTAGCCATTTTCTCAGAACCCTCCATTCCATATCCTGATTTTAACTTCTTAAGAAATAAATATGTATTAAAGATGCCTAGAAATATATTATCTCATTATTTTCTGCCTCATTATCTACCTTCCTCTGACTTCTTAGCTTTTCCAATTTGAAATAATGAGATGGAAATTAATCCCAAACTAGTCACCTTTGTTTCTTCTTAGTTTTTGCCCATTAAAAGATTTGAATTTTAATGAGGGTGCAATTCTTGACAAAATAGTGCTTCAGATTCTCTTACCTATAGTGCCACTCTATCCATTGCCCTGGAGATAAAAAAAGGATTCACTATAAGTAGATATTTAGTAAAATTAGGGAACAAGAGTAGGAAAAAGGAGACTCTAATCCAGTGCCTCTTCAGTTTTAGTGTATATCAATCACTAGAAGAATTCTTTAAACAGTATAGATTTGTGGACATCATTTTTTATAGGGTTAAGAAATTTGCAAATTTGAATAAGCAGCTCATCAGTTTTAATATAGATGCCCCATGGCTAAAGTTCAAGAATCATGGTTTTAAGGGGTGGAATTGCACTTAATTTGAATAGTTCAATAGGATTTTCTCAAAGAAATATTAACTTCTGACTAATGTAAAAGTAGGTCATGCAAATGCAGAAATTCTCCATCCTGTTTGTGTACATGTGACGATGATAGAATACGAGAGAGCGTAGCACTAAAGACACATCCTCCCCATGCTTATTACTTCCCACCCAAGTTGGAAATACTGATAATTTCTGCAACACCTTACACCTTTAATAAGTCTAAAGGAGTAAAGGACAATTCCATGGCCAAATAAGTTTGGCAAACACTATATATTGTATTCTCCCACAGATTCACAACACATACTAGCATATTAAGGGCTCTGATAAAGCTTGTTCCTTGGTGATCATATTTTGGTTCTATCATATTAATTTAATATAAAAATAAATTTTTGAGAATATTTTTATTTAAGATATTCTCCCACTACTTAAATAAATGGGTTTGGTGATGGTAAGAGGAGTACAAATTGTATAGGCTCAGATTTCATCATATTTTTCATTGTCCCTTTGCTGTTCAGTACTTAGTACATAGTGATAAAGGAAAACCATATTTCCCAATAACTATTTGTTGAATAGATGAACATATTACATCTGTGTATTGGTTGCATCATTACCTTGGACAGACAGAACCCATAGGTGACTGAAAGAAATTAAAGAGACTTCTTTCTGCGACAGGGAATCAGCCATTGTTTGCTGGAACACTTCTGTGGATGAGAATCATGCTATTTGGAAAATTTCTTTATCACTGAGAAGGATAATAGTCCTATTACAATACAGTGAAAAATTCATGTAAACAAAACTTTTATGATGGTTTGCCACTTGGAATGACATATATATTTTTTTTAGAGGCTTTTGCTATAGGGTGCATGCACTCGCCAGAGAGAGAGAGAGAGAGACAGAGAGATAGAAAGCGAGAAATCACCCCCAAGGGGGGATGGCCAAGCCACAATCCCTTCTCCTCCATTCTCCTCTCGGAATCTTAGGCACACATGCACACGCGCCCGGTGTGAGTTTAAGCCACCAGATCCGGGACAGGAACCGCGGTCAACTACATGGGAGTCCAGTGACATAGCCATTACGCTAACTGCTGGTCCCACTAGGAATGATATTTGGGAGATCACTGACAATATGGTGTCAAAGACTGAAATCTTGCAACTTTCAGAGTGGTAAAATTGTGCGCTATAGACTTTATGTGTGGGCATTGCATTAACCCCTGGTCAAGTACTCACATGGACTAATAAACAGATGCTTCATTAATCCAAGAAAAGAATGCAATGATTATAAAATAAATACCCTAGAAACTAATGCTAGACCAGACTCATTTCTTTTAGAGGCAATGTTTACTGTATGAGAAAATCTGGGGAATTTTCAACTATAGAAATATTATAACTCGATTTTGAAAAGGCATTTGACTGTTTCCCATCTTTATGTTTAAAGACAGAATGAAAATAGAGTTAAAGGAAGAACAGGCTTTTCTAGCAAATTGGTAGATGTACATGAATCAGAATGAACCCTGGAATAGAATCTAAAACTTTGTTCATTTCTAATGACCACATGGTTATTTACTATTTCTACATTTAAACCTTTAAAAAGCTGCTATAGCTTTGTCTCCTTCCCATATTTCTTCTTCACTTATCCCTTTATTCCCTCATCCTGCTCCTTTTAATTCTTCCAGTCACATTCCTGTGTAACCCTGTTTGGAATTACCTCTCTTCAGTTCTTCTCAATTTGCTCACATTTGTTAAATATGGAATGGAAAGAATAAGATTTGCTCTCTTATACACTGAAAATTAGAGCCTTTCAAAGAGACTATAAGACAAGTTCTGTAATTTTGGAAAAAAGTTTAATAATACATTAAATTGCTGTTAAATTAGCCAAATAAAGTGAAGTGTGTGTGTGTGTGTGTGCGTGTGTGTATAAGCACACGGGGTTTTCATGATAGTTAACCATTCAATTATTTGAACTAGAGTAAATATATAAAAATGTATCAGCATATCAATTTTCACAAATATGTTTGCACACAGAATCCTGTTCCCTTTCCCTCTATGAGCAGAGTTAATTACTCACATGTGATTTCTAGTTGAAGAAAGCCTAATTTACCAGAAAGTTGGATATTGCTGGTATGGGAATTCTATTCTTATACCTCTAATGCATCTGAACATCCATTTTTAATCTTTCATATCTTTTGCATGTAAACTTTTAAAAAAGTAATTTATGAATTTACTTATTTAATGAAGATATTTTATAATTTTTAAAAGACAGCTAAGAATCACCATAGCTAAAGTCAAAATGTACACTCACTCCATTCATGCCTTACTGTGTCACTTCTCAGAAAACATTTTTTTTTTTGAAGAGGTTTTTGCTATAGGGCGCGTGCGCTCGCCAGACAGACAGAGAGCGACAGAGAGACAGAAAGCGAGAAATTGCCCCCTAGGGGGGATGGCCACGCTGCAATCCCTTCTCCATTCTCCTCTCGGGATCTTGGGCATGCACACACATGCGCCCGGTGTGAGTGTTAAGCCACCGGGTCCGGGACGCGAACCGCAGTCGACTACATGGGAGTCCAGCAACATAGCCATTACGCTAACTGCTGGTCCCAGAAAACATTTGACATCCTGACATCAGATACTCAATCCTACAACACACTGGCAAGACTCGAAATCTGGTTCCACCACTTATTAAACATGAAGCAAAATGATTAACCTCTCTGTGTCTTTTGTTCTGTTTTGTTTCTGTTTTTTGTTTGTTTTTTTCATTTAGAAATGAGTAAAGAGGTCCCACATCATAAGGTTATTTTATTGTTTTTTATAAAGATAAATAATGTAAAGGGCTTAGAAAAGTGCCTGGATAATAGGACAATGAATTAATGAGAACTATTACTAATATTATGACTGTCATGATCATTATTCTCTACTTACACCCAATGATGCGGTAAGATGTTTTTCTCACAGCGCTCACTTCAGGACACCTGGAGTCTGAAACTAGTATCAACTCTATAAACTACCCTAGGTAGGTTATTCCTGATTCAGAATAAAATCTGGGGATCAGATGGTGGCACAGAGGTGAAAGGTCATGTTCTGCAAGGCAGTCCCTCGTGGAAAAACTTCCAACTCAAGTCTGGAGATGTCCCCAAGAACAAGAATCATGTGTGCTCATGATTCAGGGCTGGCTGAAGGATGTGGCATCGAGACACTGTTTGTGGAACTTTCTCTTTATCTCACTCAAAGAACAAATAAATAATAAATAAATCTTTAAAAAAAAAGTGAAGAAATTATACTAGGACAGAACTAAGTAGAAAAGAATTGAGAATTTGAGAAAAAGTTAGTTCCAAGGATATTGCTTACTCCATAAACTTTTTTTTTAAACTATTCATTTGCTAAGTAGAAACGGGTAATGTAATTTTTTTTTTCCCCCAGCTAATTTAGTCTTTAATTGAAAGAATGGTATTGGAGGTCAAGGATTATAAATCTTTGGACAGTACAGTACGCTGGGGAAGAAATAAAGAAATAGAATTTAGAACTAGCAGATAAATTTGACCTTTGCAGGCATGTGTGTTTGGTATATATATATTTAAAAATGTTTGTTTCATTTATTTTTAAATGAATTTTTTATTTTGGAGTAATTTTGGCTTATAGAAAAGTTGCAAAGTATAAAGAGTTTCCACATACCTGTCACCCTGCTTTTCCTAATACTAGCATAACCATGGTACTTTGTGACAACTAAGAAATTGGCTGCCCAGTACTATTAGCTAAACTGAAGATTCATTCATATTTCACCAGCTTTTCCATTAATGTCCTCTTTCCGTTTCTCAGATCTGATGTGGGATACAACATTACATTTAGACAGTTGTCTTACTCTTCAGGTCTGTAACAGCTTCTCCACTTTTTTCTTTTTTTTTTAAGAGTTTATTAATGTATTTCCAGAGGAAGAGAGACACTCTTAACAAAGTCTTCGTGCTGTGATCCCCCCTGCCCCCAGCTCTGCAGCCAGCCAGGATCATGGATGTGACTGGCATGTTTGAATACTTCTGGGACACAAACCCAGAGCCTTCCTATGTGGTCTGCCTACCCCACCATGGCCTGGACTTCTTGTTTTTCATGACTTTGAAAGTTTTGAAGAATAATCTTAAGACATTTTTTAGATTTCATTCCCTATTGTTTACCTGATATTCCTCATGACTAGACTGGCAGGATGGGTTTGAGGGAAGGACACCACAGGAATGAGATGTCCTCATTGCATTATCAGGTGACATGACATCGACTTGACATCACTGCTGATGTGAAACTTGTCACTTGGTGAAGGTGAAATAGTAGTTCCCTATTTCTGCTGAAACGAGTTGACACAGATTTAGAGGCATAAAAACCGTGAAATTATTAACATGATAGTTCCTTAGGTTTAAAATATGTGAGCATCTCTGGTATCTAAAATGCAGCTCTTTATCAACAATGATGATCCAATCAAGAGGTTTAAATACATGACTCTTAAAACTTTTAGTTCTATCTATGATGGTTTCTGATAAACTTATTACGGCTTTTTAAATTGATATATGGAATAACTTATGAGTAGCTGCTCTTTACATGCATTTTAAAATTATCTTGCATGGGTAGATGAACAATGCCGCTTTTAAAAAAGACTTTTCAGGGACCAGCAGTTAGCGTAATGGCTATGTCGCTGGACTCCCACGTAGTTGACCGTGGTTCAAGTCCTGGACCCGGTGGCTTAAAACTCACGCCGGGCGCGTGTGCGTGCGTGCCCAAGATCCCGAGAGGAGAATGGAGGAGAAGGGATTGTGGCATGGCCATCCCCCCTGGGGGGTGATTTCTCGCTTTCTGTCTCTCTGTCTCTCTCTGTCTGTCTGGTGAGCACACGCGCCCTAAAAGCAAAAACCTCTCCCCCCCCAAAAACAAAAAAGAAAGACAGACTTTTCAATAAAGATGTACCTTGGATAAATCCAAATGTAGGATTTACCATCAGAGAAGAGTGTCCTTAACTAAGAATAAGGGTTTTAAACATTTATCTATGATTTCAGTACATACTAAATAATTATTTCCTTGAAAATATTCCATCTCAGAGTTCACTGTTTGCTGCAGGATGGAAGACAAAGAAAAATACAGAGCACTCATTAGTTTTGAACTTGGAAGCAAACGTTATTGACTTATTCTTGGTTTGCAAAACTAATAGAGCTCATTTTCAACACTCAAATTGTACTTGAGTGTGTGGGCAGTCCAATACAAGGATGGCTCAAGGCTCAGTACTGGGGCTAAAGTTTCCATTTGATTACACAGAGACAAACACTCACTATTAAAAACTATGTATATAGAATATCAGACCTAAAGGACTACATTTTCTTTAAAAAGTTGGCAGGGGGAGGGAAATTAGATCTATTGATCTCATTAAACATTCAATGACTAATGAGTTTATAGTTTTAGGAAAAAAAAGGCTGAGTCCCATTATTTTACAACTTTATTATTCCTGCTCCTGTAGAGGAGAATATGCCTAGCATAGGACCAGATTAAAAGTCTCAGGATATGTTAGGAGGCAGCTACCCAGTTCAGGTGGATAGGGAAGGGCATTTAAGTTCCTGGTGTGTGGCTTCCAGTTATGTGAACTTGAACAAACTACCTCAGTAATCTGGGTCTCGGTTTAGGAATTCCTGATGTAGCTGGACAAAATTCATGTTTTTCAAATTCTTACAACACTCTTCGTCAGACAGTCCCTTTTGGGGGAATGAATCCTTTTCTGGAAAGCCCCATATTGAACACACATGGTCAAGCAGAGCCGACTATAAGCACTGTTTTCCAGACAGCCTTGGAAGCCCTTCCTGAAAACCAGGACATCCACAAAACAGGTTTAAAACCACTGGAAAAAAATCATCTAACAGCACTTTTAAGCTAAAGAATTTGATCCCCTGTCATCTAGGCCAGCAGTTCTCGCCACAGAGTTGTGACTCTCTGCTGGGTCACTTGTGTTACTAGTCAAGTGTGTCAGCAAAAGGAAACCTAGCTGTTGAATCTACTTCATGATCTCAGTGATTAATGTGACAGGTCAGTTTGCTCTTGCTCTTTATTCAGTTACCCCAAAACTCAGTGGCTTGGATTAGATAATTGTCATTCCTCACGATGCTGTGGATTAGCCGCATAGTTAGCCTGGTCTGGCGCTGCATGACTGATTTCTGCAGTGAGCCATGTGCCAAGGTCAAAAGCAAAGCCGTGAACATGGTGGACAAGGAAGAGCCACCACAGACAGCATGGCTCCCACTGTTAATCCTTGCTCTGGGATAATGCAAGTTTTCCAGTGGCCCATCTCCTTTCTATTCCTTTTCTAGTTTCTGCCTTTCTCCATCTCCCCTTTCTTTCCCTTTCATATTTTATGGAGCTTGGCGTGGGAAAAAACCTAGTACTCCACTGAAGAAAAATCAGTTGCATTGTTTTGAGTAATCATAAGATTCTATTTTAAGAGGCATGGAATTAACTAAAGAAAAACTGACACACACTTTTTTCATTTAAGAAAGTCAGATTTTAGGGTTGGCAGGTGGTGTGGTGGTTGAAAGGGCACTGGACTCCCACATGGCTGACTGTGGTTTGAGTACCTGACCTGGTTGGTGGCTTGCTTTCTCACTTTCTCTCTCTATCTCTCTCCTTTCTCTATCTCACTCTGTCCCTCTCTGGTCAAATTAATATAAATAAATAAATAAAGTTAAATACAATATATATTTTTAAAAGTTAGATTTAATCTATGAAGTCTAATCCTAGAAGTAGATATAATTATCATTTCCTAATAAATTCAGAAAAAATTATATACGATATAAATATATATTGAAGAAGTGTATGTATGTGTGTGTTTGGGTGTATTATATATAAGTAGAGTTAACATTTATTCTACAAGATAATATTCAACAAATTTGTAGGTCTGGTGAAAAACCTTAAACACATACACACACAAAATGAAAAATGTTTGCATAAATAAAATTATATATATATATATATATATATATATATATAAAATATATATGAAATCTATATCATACTATATATCTCTATAAACACACACATTTCTAAGATTTTCATCCAAACGATGAAGACATTCCTTGAAAATTACCTTGTGGAATAAAAGGAGGCTTCACTTTGCATATGCAGAGACCTGAGCCTTCTTCTCCACCCTATTTCTTTCTTTTTTTTTTTTTGGAGAGGTTTTTTTGCTATAGGGCGCGTGCGCTTGCCAGACAGACAGAGAGAGACATAGAGACAGAAAGCGAGAAATCACCCCCAGGGGGGATGGTCACGCTGCAATCCCTTCTCCTCCATTCTCCTCTTGGGATCTTCGGCATGCACGCACACGCACCCGGCGTGAGTTGTAAGCCACCGGGTCCGAGACGCGAACAGCGGTCGACTACGTGGGAGTCCAGCGACATAGCCATTACGCTAACTGCTGGTTCCCTCCACCCTATTTCTGAACAAGGCAGCTGTAAAAGCTACACTTTACCTAGCTAAATTCTCCAATATAGAAGACAATGAATAGTAATTTGTTAAGCTCTTCTCTCTATTAAAAATCTTCACTTTTTCCCTGAAATCAAACTTTTAAGATTTTACTTTTATTGCTTTAGTCTTAAAAGAAGAGACATATACTTCATATTCTTGGCTTTTTTCGAGTGCTGAGACAGGAAAAATAAAATGAGCGCATACGGTTGCTATTTTGTTACATGTTAGAATTAGGGCATAATACATATATAAAATATATTTAAATATATATGTAAATATTTATTTATAACAATTAATCCTAGTTTCAGAATGTCAGGAAATACTACTCTGAAAAGGTTTGTTTTCCATATTTACTGAAGGAGAATTGAAAAGCCAAAGTTGGAAATCCGAGCGGCGGATAAAAATGTGCAGGCTTGTTTGATAGCCTCAATTAGTGATCTTATAATTGGTATCATGTCAGTTGTCATGTGGCTGGCAGCATTCGCTGGGAACACATCTAAACCCCTATTCTTTCACTGCCTCTCAAACATTGTCATTCATTTGGGTGACAATTCATGCATAATAAAATAGCCCTTGGGTGCAATTAATTTTAGCAGTTACACAACTTAGTAAGAATAAAAAAGCATTACTGGTATCATGTGTGCCTTGAAGGTCAGGTGATGCCACAATTTGCACCTTTGTTGCGAGACATGAAAATTAGCAATTAACATAAATATATTGATTAACATATGGATAGTTTAGCCTGATGTACTAATGAAGCTAATCATACTTTACCAGCTATACACATTTGTTTTCTATCTTCTACAATGCACCATATTAGAATTCTTTAAAAAGTGATAGTTGGAATATATTTGGGATTAATAATGATAGTTATGTGAAATAAGTACTCAGGAAATATAAGACAGGTCCCTGTACTAGAGTTTTAAAAATAATTTGAAACCATTTGAATTATTTGGTATTAACCACTTCACATCAGTGATGTATTTGTATAGTTTCTGTCCCTTTCATGCATCTCATGTTTGTCTCATTCTTTTCTATAACTGCTGCCAGTACCTGCATTTAAATATCAACATCTTTCCTTTGGACCATTGCCATAGTGTCATTTGGGTTTACTTCAGTTTGTTGTTCAAATTCTGCTGGTGGGATCTTCCTGAGTCACACATGTGACTTCTGGCCCCCTGTTACAACTTTAGGATATAGATGTAAAAATCTGACTTTCGGTTAAGGTGACACTCAAACTGAGGTCGTTGATTTATACATGTGGTTTGAAAAGTTGCTGTTCTCATAATCTTGTGGGCTAAGGACATGTTGAGTAGAGTGCATAAACTTCCCAAAGCATTACTTTTTTTAAAGCACTATTATAGAAGGTATTCATAACTAACATCTAATAAGCACTGCCTATATCCCAGTTATGGGTTAAAGATGTTTTCATGTATCATCTTCAATCTTCTTTATAATTCTCTCAGGAAATTACTGTAATTGTCACTTCCATTTGATAAAGAATCTGAGGTGCAAGGGGGTGAATGAATTTGCCAAAGATCACAAAATTATTATATAAGGCAGCTGGATCAGTACTTACACAAGCTGAATCAAAAGATTGCACTCATACTTTTAAGTTTATTTATGTATTTATTCTATAAAAGAGAGAAACATAGGGAAAGGGAGAGAGTGAGGAACTAGCACGGGGGTCTTCATGCTGTGATCCACACCCAGCCTCAACCTGCCAGGATCACAGGCATGTACAGGGAGATTTTGAAACATGAAGCAGGGGCCTTCCAATGTGGCTTCAGCATCTGCATTATGGCTGTGCCTCCATGGTTGGCTAAAAAAAGTTAACACTGTTTCCACCAAGTGAGAGGGAAAAAAGATGGCAAGTAATGGAAAAATCTAGAAGTCATTATTTGGTGCCTTGTTCTCTGTAAACATTTGTAATGCTGGGCTTTGTGGACTCTCCCTTTGGTATTTGCTAATAGACATTGTCTTTGTTTAACAGAGTGTTTTTATTTTTTGGCATTAGTTGAAAACTGAAGGGCATTATCCCCTATAATCCAAGATAAATAAATATAGGTCACTTTGCAGTCATAGCAAATGACAAATGTGATTTAAGGGCTAAAGTCAGTCACTGTTGTATACTATGTAACAGAGATGTTACATGCACCATTTAACTTCTCTTAAGTAAACGGATACTGCAGTTTGTTTTTTCCTTTTCAAGGTTATTTGTAAGAATATTGGCTTTGAACAATGGAATCTGAAGCTGAAGTCAATAGATTTAGAAAGATTTGATTCCAGGAATAAACTCTCAAATAATATTCAGTAGTTCTGCATTTTTTTATAAGTTGGCATCAGTTTTCCAACTGCTAACTTTGCTTATTGAAAATCACATGATGACCCCTAGGCTATCGGTCTGGATCACATTTACTGTTTTCAGTTGATCTGTCTAGTGGTGATGCCAAATAAAACATCTGGATATTTAGAAGAGGACTAATTGGAAGAAATTAAAATTGCACAACTTTTGTTGGTGAGGCACATATCTTTCAGGGAGAATAAGACAATCTCTTATGTGTTAGTCTATATTTTGTTACTGTTCTGGGAAAGGAGTAGAAGAGTTGAAGAGAGGGCAGAGAGAAGAGGATAATAGAGGTAGGCTTGTGATACCTGACTACAATGAGAAGTCATGGGTTGAGTGTCGATCTCACTGAGCCCTCCACTGAGTGCTCTACAGTCCTGAAGTTGAACAGCCAGTACACAACAGAGCAAGAATGCGGGCTGGGCAGCCAAAGCTTGAAGTAGTCATTATAATACCACAATTTCTAATTTGCAGAACATATTAATAGAACATTTGGGAATTTTCA
Organism: Tupaia tana; assembly: GCA_026018925.1. Lineage (NCBI taxonomy): Eukaryota > Metazoa > Chordata > Mammalia > Scandentia > Tupaiidae > Tupaia > Tupaia tana. The sequence goes on along the minus strand of JAKSZU010000003.1, from coordinate 79,397,418 downwards.
GGATATGAAACATTTTCTAATTTCTAGGAAATAAAACTAGGCTAAGTGTTCAACAAAGACAATTTCATTGAATTCTTACACCTGCTCTTCAATTTTATTGCCATTATATAGATGAGAAAGCTAAGATTTAAAAAAAAATGAAGACTTAGAAAGCTATATAACTTGTCCAATTTGTTACATTAGTGTATCATCAAAGTCAAACATTTGATTTCAAGGGTTTATCAAAGACTTCTTCTTGGGTTATTACTAGCAGAAATACGCTGAAGACATTCATTTTCAGATAATCTATTCTGCAGAAGTTCTGACTCCAAGTACTTGGTATGGAAGTCAACCTAAGCAGTATGTCCTAGTTAATTCTGGATATTATCTATCACTATTTAATCTTTTACAATAGCTTATTATCTTTATTAGATTATTAGTAAATATAGAAACAAAATTCCCCAAGAGCACACACCTTATGTAGGCCTGAGCTATTCAGAAATTTCAGTTTGGTCACTGAGAAGTCAACACAATATCAGAATAAAAATACATTCTTCTTTGTATTTTATTTCTTTTTTTAAAAAATACTTATTTTATTTAACTTTATTGATTTATTTTAACTTGATCAGAAAGGGACAGAGAGAGAGGAAGCAAGAAAGCAAGCCTCTCGGTCTGGGACTTGAATTGCAGTCAACCATGTGGGAGTCCAGCGCCCCCAACTCCCATGCCACCTGCCAGCCTCATATTTTATTTCAGTAATAGTGATTTTTTTAATCACTGCACTGTAAACATTAGGAACAATTATGGTCATTGCTCTCTGATTTGTAATCCATTAGAAGAAGATACAACAGATGATATTCATTCATTTATTAAACCATGCTGTGAAAATTAAGAAGATTTTATTTTAACCTCAGAACCTATGAACGAAAAACAGACCACACATAGCATTTCAGTTACCTGAACCAAAGGAATTATGAATAAATCACAAGTATATTTCACATCAGCATATACAGCAGGTGATATTTCTAAAGCAATATGCACACTAGAAGACACTTTAACTTACATGAAATATATTTTTTTCCAACCTGTTTTGCCAGTACTCAAGTAGTAAACGTGCCCCTATAAAGAAACCTAAAGGTGAAATATTAACAGAAGAGATTGTAATTATGGAATCATATTTCTTTAGCATTCTTAAGTAAATACTAAGAGTACTATAAACCCATCCAAGCACTCGGATAACACTTTTCATAGTGGTATCTATGATAGTTGCTTTTCAGGGATGCTGGGTTAGACAAGCAAACAATTGGGCAACTGGAAAAATACAAGACTGGCTCTGAATCAAACTAGTTTGAACATCCTCTGCTATTTTTTTAAAACTTTCAACCCTATTGCTCTCTCTCTGAATGTCTGTATAGTATTTGTTGATTGTATATTGCATTTTTGTATGTTACTTCAATAATCGATATATTTGGTCAAGAGCTTCCGACTTACTATATATTGAGTAAAATGATAGATTTTTTTTTGAGGTTTTTGCTATAGGGAGCGTGCACTCACCAGAAAGGCAGAGAGAGACAGAGAGACAGAAAGCGAGAAATCACCCCCCGGGTGGGATGGTCATGACGCAATCCCTTCTCCTCCATTCTTCTCTCTGGATCTTGGGCACGCACACACATGTGCCTGGCGTGAGTTTAAGCCACCAGGTCCAGGACTCAAACCGCGGTCGGCTACATGGTAGTTCAGTGACATAGCCATTACGCTAACTGCTGGTCCCTAAAATGATAGATGTTTTAACTGTATGAATTATGGAATCAAAAGATTCGTGATGAATCCTGGTACCATAAGGTGAAAGTTATGTACTCTTTGGCAATTTATAGTACCTAGGTGTCTCAGTTTATACCCAGGCTGTAGACTGAGTTAAAAATAGGAATGAATCTGTTTTGAGGAATATATTAGTACTCACTCACTCACTCAATAAATATAAGCTTTAATGATAAGATCGTAATGACTGTATAATATGACTAACAATGTATTCTATTTTTCTAACCATAATGGATACAAGAGAATAAAAAGAGGGCCAAAGTTAATCAGTAGATATCATAAAAATATTCTGTATTTGACTTAATTATACATAGTAGAAAAATACCAAATATGATTTAAATCCTTAGAAATTAGAATAATAAGCACATATTTACAAATATCTAAACAGCCAGACCAGAAAAATTAAAATTTAAATTAAAAACAAACAAGAAGAAAAAACATACACAAACAAAAACAGTATGCTTTGATACACACAAACAAAAACAGAGTACCTTGATAATGAAGCCTGATACTACAGTTTTTCTTGTTTTTACATCTTGAGAGAATATTGTCAATGAGCAGGTAGTCAAGGAGGGTTATGCTAAATTGCTAAATATGGGCACGTGATAGAACCATGCCTTTATAACTACTTGTGGATTCATAGCAATAGCTAGCACTGTATGAGGTACTGAAAGATTAAATGGTGAAAAACATCCTAAAGAGAGCTGGGCTCAAAGCAACAAATTAGACGTCCAAACATGGATGTCTTCAGCATTTTCAAAATGGTCTGAAAGATATATTAAAAACTAAAGAGGAGGCCAGCAGATGGCATGGTGGGTAAGGTGTTGGATTCCCACATGGTCAACCATGGTTCGAATCTCTGGTTCTGTGGCTTGAAAATCACACCGGGTACAAGTGTGTGCTTGCACAAAATCCCGAGAGGAGAAATGGAGGAGGAGGAATTGAGGTGTGGCTATCCACCCTGAGGGGGGATTTTCTCACTTTTCTTTGTCTCTGTCTTTCTCCATTGAATGTACATGCCCTATTGCGAAAACCTAAAAAAAAAAAAAAAAAAAAAGGGAAAATTTTGTAAACACTTCAAAATTTTGTAATTTGTAAACACTTTAATTGAAATTTCCTAAATTAATATCTATAAATGTGGTTATATTATTTGGACACAAATGAAAATAGTGTGGAGTATTTCTTTTGTTTATTAATAAAAACAGATTAAATCAAGAGGATATTTATATGAAACAGGAGAATCCACAACATTTTAAAACTAATCGTGTGTACTGTCAGTGTAGCATTCTGCTTTCCTTTTGGTTTTTATATTATCGAACAAATTACATATAAATTGGTATAATTTTGTTTCTCAAACGTAATCTTTTCTACTGAGTTTTCAATGCTTACTTCCAAGATATTGTCTTCATTTCAGGAATTAACTACTCACATTGTTATTAACTATAGTCACAATGTTGTACAGTTGATATTTTGAACTCAGCCAATTAACGTTTTCACTTCCAACTTTTCTCTGAGGGCTTCTTCTAATAGAACCTTCCAGTTTCTCCTCTCTAGGTAGACAGAGTGTATTCATGGACCCAGCCACTACAATTAACCTGGGTCTGAATACAGTCCTCTATCTACTACCTAATAACATTGAGAGGGGCCCAGCAGGTGGCATGCTGGTTAAGGTGCTGGATACTCCCACATGGCCAAGTGCAGTTCGAGTCCTGGACCTGGTAGCTTGCTTTCTCACTTCCCCTCTCTTTTTTCTGTTTCTCTCTCTGGTCAGAGTAAAATAAATGACTGAATAAATAAAATTAAATAAATAATTAAAAAATAACATTGACACATTGCATGTCTTTTGGTGATGATTCATTTTCTTCAATTTAAATGAAGTTAACAGTAAATCTTGATTGATAGAGTTATAGTAAGGATTATGTGAGCAAATATATGTAAAAGGTGTAAAAGCATGCCTGGCATATGGTAAATGTGCAATCAATTATATTAGTTATTTATTTTTTGGTCAAATATATCTTACAGAGACCCAACAAAAAGAAGGTTTATTTGTTTTTGTTTTTGTTTCTGATCCAGAGGTTTTTAGTGAGACCTAAAATTCATTGAATTGGGATGACAAATTTTAGCTACTTTTGTAGAACTACAATATGTGCTTCCACATGTTCGGAGAATAAATGAATTGCCCAGAAGTTCCTAGCACATAGGGGGTGCTCGGTAACATTGGCAATTATTAGCAACTATTATCATTTTCAAAAAGGGTTCCAATAATCCTAACAAAATATTTTCTTTTCATAAGATACTTTGTCTATATCTTCCTATTATATTTTTAATTTTTCCCTTTACCACACCTCAGAACTTTGTCAGGAAAACTTATAAGATCCTTCCTTTCTTCCTTCCTTCCTTCCTTCCTTCCTTCCTTCCTTCCTTCCTTCCTTTCTTTCTTTCTTTCTTTCTTTCTTTCTTTCTTTCTTTCTTTTTTTTTTCTTTTTATTTTTTAGAGAGACTTATGCTATAGGGAGTGTGCATTCACCATAGAGACAGAGAAAGACAGACAGAAAGTGAAAAATCTCCAGGGAGGATGACCATGCCACAATCCCTTCTCTTCCATTCTCCTCTCGGGATTTTGGGCACGCACGTGCACATACCTGGCATGAATTTTAAGCCACAGGGTCAAGGACTAGAACTGTGGACCACTACATAGAAGTCCAGCAACGTAACCATTATGCCATCTGCTGGTATCATATGATCATTTCTGTGCTCTCCATTGTCCCAGTGTTACATAATCACTATGAAAAGTTACTATATTTGGATAGGTGTCAGATGTTTGAGCTTCTTACACGAGAGTCAACCTGTGTATTTTGTTTCCTTTCCTTCATTTTTTTCTTTTTTGAGAGGTTTTTGCTATAGGGCTCATGCACATGCCAGAAAGATAGAGAGAGACAGTGAGACAGAAAGCAAGAAATCACCCCCCAAGGGGGATGGCCACGCTGCAATCCCTTCTCTTCATTCTCCTCTCAGGATCTTGGGCACGCACACACTCGTGCCCGGCGTGAGTTTAAGCCACCGGGTCCGGGACTCTAACCGCAGTCAACTATATGGGAGTTCAGCGACATAGCCATTACGCTAACTGCTAGTCCCGTGTGTATTTTGTTTTCTAACACCTAGAAGAAGGTTGAATTCAATAAAGATTAGCCATATACACAAATAAACAACCAAATGTAGTCACACATTGCTGAAATACATTCTTTTTAGACAACATTTTGGGAATTTGAATTTGAACAGGAACATATCTATTTGAACTTTTAATGCTTAGTTAATATAAACTATTGAGACCAGCAGTTGGAGTAATGGCTATGCTGCTGGATACTCATGGAGTTGACCGCGGTTAAAGTCCCGGTCCTGGTGGCTTACACTTGCTCCAGACGTGCATGCGTGTGTGCCCAAGATCCCAAGAGGAGAATGGGGAAGAGATTTGGCATGGCCACCCCCCGGGGGGTGTTTTCTCGCTTTTGAGAAGGGATTGTGGCGTGGTCAGCCTTCTGGGGGGTGATTTCTCGCTTTCTGTCTCTCTGTCTCTCTCTGGCTTTCTGGCTAATGCACATGCCCTATAGTAAAAACCTCTCCCTCCCAAAAAAATTAACTATTTATTTTACTAATTATTAGATTTTAGAAAATAATATCTAGCCATGAACATTAATGGTGATAATCACTTTCTTGTTCAACAACACAAAACAGATAAGATGACCTGATAGGAAATTTTTGTCTCCTGGTAGTATTATGTAGACATATTCTAGTTATTTTTTCTTCCATATCAATACACAGCATCAATAAATAGAAAAGTTTTGGAAAAAGTGGTGAAATCTTAATGTTCAGAGTTTGATTAATAGTAATGTCCCAATGTTGGCTTCTTCATTTTGACAAAGAAACCATGAAAATATAAGATGACATTAGGAAAAAGTAAAGCTGAGATAAGGGATATAAAGGAACTATCTGTATTATCTTTGCAGCTTTTCTATAAATGTAAAATTAGATTTAAACAAAAAGTTTCTTTAAAAAATGAGTAAGAAAAAATTCAACTATTTAAAAATATGTTATTTATAAAAGGGAGTAATTAGAAATAAGCTAATCCCATGCTCTGCCTGGGATCTTCGGCATGCATGCACATCCACCTGGGGTGAGTTTTAGGCCACTGGGTCTGAAACTCGAACTGCAGTTAGCCACGTGGGAGTCCAGCGATGAAACCACTATGCCATTTGTTGGCCCCAGTTTTCTAAATTTCTACAACCTCTTTCTAGGTAATCACCAAAGGTGAAAAAGAAGCTCTAAATGACTGAGTTTACTCACTAGGGATGTGAATTAACCCATTTTAAAGAAAAAAATCATTTTTAACCATGACTCCCCAGATTTTAATGAAACTATTATTATTCAATAATTTTAGTAAGTATTTCATCTTAAGGACGACCTTATTCTACCAATAGCTTATTATTTTATCTTGGATACTGAATTTGCTTCATTTTTCTTGTCCATACCATATAACTTTGCATCTTCTCAAAGTTATCTCATGCAAAATTAATTAAGTTTACCTGTGCTCATTTGGATGTTCTGAAAGCCCTATGTCAACATTTGTTACCTGGACATATTCAAATAAAAGAGGTGGAATCAAAAAGTAACTTGTGCAAATTCAAAGAATCATCCTGGTACCCACAGAGCAGACTACTGTGGAAAAGGAAGGGCAGGCCAAGCAAAAAAGGCACACTGATTCTCAAAGCGACCTTGAGGCAATAGCAAAGGCTTTCCTCTGTCCTTGAGCATATGCATTGTGTATGATCAACAGTAGCGCTTTCAGATCCACATGATGACTAGCTTCTATCTCAGTGGTCTCAGGACACCTGCCACTCCCTCCTTTTGTATCCAGAGACTCTATTCCAAGTTCAACGTCCAACTTTGCATAATAATATGATCATTTTTCTTTCCTATTCCAATTCACATGATTTGATTAATTTTACTTAGAATAATAAGTGATAAGAAAAAAGTTTTAAATAGATAGACTATAAACATTAGAAGCAAGGCTTCCCATATACGTAATTACTAATTAGGGTGATGTAAGAGATATTAGTTTTATTAGCCAACAGTCACTGATTTGTTCATAAAAGCCAGAAGATCTCCATATCTTACTAGCAGTTCATAATGTTCTGCTGTATATGGATAAATACTATATAGTTTTATTTTATTTATCAGGTATTTTAAATTCATTAGAATACTTGAAATAATAAAATTACTTTGACATGAAAACAACATAATTGGAAATTACTTCTTTTTTACAAAACTTTTTTGTAGCTTTAAGGCTCACTGTTGGAAGTATTTCAGTAATGAAAAAGGGGATACGTCTGTAAAGTGTATGTAAGTGTGAGGAGATTCTTGACAGAGACCTTGGAACACTTCCATTTCTCAGGACTGGAGGCAGATGTATATTTAGAAACAAATACAAAACTCACTGGACAATTTTCACCATAAATTATAGGCAATATGTGTCCTCAAACATCATGACAATTGGTCACTTCCCTCTTGGAGATGTTAAAAATCAAAGCGGTCTATTAAAACTTTTGTCAATGCTTAGACAGAACTTGGACAAGATTCAGAAAATGGAAATTATTCCAGAAGCCCCTCTCGCCATTTTCAATGGAGGAAATCTTTGATCGGAACTCATCACTTAAAAAGGGTGTGTGTGAGAGGATCTTTGGAAGATTTTCAACATTTGATGAGATAGCTCCTTGGATGATTTTCAAGACCTGGAGGGGTCCATAATGAAGAATCATGCTGCTTCCATTAGTGTATTTTTCCCCCTCATGTTTGCAGACAAAGCTGAGAATCTGTCCAATTTCTTGTTTGGCTAAGGTAGTCTTTATTTTAATAGAAAGGCTAGTCGACTTGGCACATTTGCAAATGAGAAGAGCAAATGAAAGCAAGTAACATTTAGATTTTCATAGCCAATGATAGATAATTTTGTGTATATGACAGCTGCACTCCCCCTACCAGCAGTAGTTTACCAAAAGGAGTAATATATTCTGGAACTGATGAAAAAACTATAGATAGTTTTACAGCTGTTAATCACCAGATAATTCTATGGTCATGTTATGAAGAAAATTTAATTGGAATATGTGTACCTAAAAAGAATCATAGTTTTATATAGTTCATGCAACTTATTTTATGTTATTTTTTTCAGTGCTTGCTATGTACTTAATTACCAAGTATGTTGATAGGAGAAGTATTAGTTTTGGGAACCAACAACCAGTGACTTATTCTTAAAAACCAGAAGGTTCTTCATAGCTTAATAGAAGATTTCATTTTTCTTTAAAATGATAGATGTATATAGCATTACAACATGCACCAAACATATTTAGCCATATTTGTTTCAAGTTAGAACACTATATTATTTATTCAATTAATGAATTTGTTTTACCAAAATTTTGTTGCTGTATTTATGAAAACAGACATTATTGCTCATTAACAGCAACAATAAAAATCCTACCGATTAGGGACCAGCAGTTAGCGTAATGGCTATGTCGCTGGACTCCTATGTAGTCGACTGCGGTTCAAGTCCCGGACCCGGTGGCTTAAACTCACGCCGGGCGCGTGTGCGTGCGTGCCCAAGATCCCAAGAGGAGAATGGAGGAGAAGGGATTGCGGCGTGGCCATCCCCCCTGGGGGGTGATTTCTCGCTTTCTATCTCTCTGTCTCTCTCTGTCTGTCTGGCGAGCGCACACGCCCTATAGCAGAAATCTCTCAAAAAAAAAAAAATCCTACCGATTAAAAAAAAGTCACAAATGAAAAAGTCACATTTAAAGTTATATTACTTATGATGATAATGTCCCTTGATATTTTTGTGACTTCATGTCTTTAAAAGGCTTTAGTTCACATTTTAAAATACATGCTTAAAAATATATGTGTTTATCTTATGAATTATTTTTAGCTATTTCAACATACACAAAACAATAAATGTAATACATTATGATAACAGAAGAAAAGGTAAGATCATATGATCGTAATAATAGAGTCAGTAAAATCGTTTGATAAAGTACAACATCATTTTATGACTGACCGTCAACAAAACAATTATAGAAGGTACATTTCTTACTATATTAATAAAGGCTGTATATGACAAACCCACAGGTAATATCATACTCGGTGGGGAAAAGTTGAAAGCTTTTCCTCTCAAAACTGGAACAGGAAGGGGACGTCCATTTTCTCCACTCCTGTTTAACACAGTACTGGAAACCCTGTCCAATGTGATCAGTTAACAGAGCAGAACAAAACTTGTCCAAGTTGTTGAAGAAGTTAAATTGTCCCTATTTGCAAATGACATGCTTATATCCATAGGCAAACCTAAAGAATCCACTGATTTGTAAAATTCAGCATGGTGTCAGGATACAAAATCATCACACAAATATCTACAGTATTTTTGTACCCTAACAATGAGCAAACTGAGGCAGAAATGAAGAAACCAATTTGATTTACAATAGTCACATACACACACACACAGAGTATCTAGGAATCACTCTAACCAGAGAAGTAAACGATATTTCTTATATAAATTAAGAACTGAATAAAAAATAGAAAACAACACAAAAAAGATCGAAAGACATCTCTTATTCATGGATAGAAAGAATCAACATAGTTAAAATGTCAAATATTATCCAAAGTAATCTACAAACCCAGTGTAATTTTAACTAAAATTTCAGCAACATTTTTCAGAGAAATAAAAAAAAAAAATAGTCTGGAATTACAAAAGATCTTGTATGACCAAACCAATGCTATTCAAAGAGAGTAAAGTTGGAGGCACCTCATATCTGGCTTCAAAATATATCACAAAGCCATAGTAACCAAAACAGCAAGGTACTGACACAGAAACAGACACATATACCAATGGAACAGAACAGAGAATTCAGAAATAAATCCAGTAACGGGGCCAGGCAGTGGCATGGTTAATGCAGCGAGATCTCACAAGGCCAACTGGACAATTTGAATCATAGACCCAAGGCTTGTAAAACTCTTCTGGCATGTATGCCCCAAATCCTAAGAGAGAATAGAAGAAAAGAGATTGTGACATGGCCATCTATGATAGGGAGTGCTTTCTCATCTTCCTACTCTGTCTCCTTGTCTCTCTCTTTCTCTCTTTCTCCCCCTCTCTGCCACTCTCTGGCAAGCACATGTGACCTATAGCAGGAAAAAAATCAGCAACTTAGAACCAACTGACTTTCTTTTTTCCTTAGTTTGCTCTAAGATATATGCGCTTGTTGAAGAGAAACGAGAGAGAGTGAGAGAGAGAGAGAGAGAAAAGAGAGAAGGAAAGTGAGAAGTGTGCTCTAGGTGTGTATGTGTGTTGGGGGAATAGCCATGCCACAGATCCCTTCTCCATTCTCTTTTTGGGATTCTGGGCATGCACATATATACATCTGGTATGTTTTTCAAACCTTTCTGTTCAGGACTTGAGCAGAGTAGTCAGCCATTTGGGATTCAATCACTTTAACAATGACACCACTGGCAGCCCTTCAGCCAATTGATTTTCAATGAAGACCACAGACAATCCAATAAAGAAAAGACAGTCTTGGGACCAGCAGGTGGTACGGTGGTTAAGGCACTGGATGCTTTTTTTTTTTTTCAATTATTAATTTTAATTTACATTTAATCACTATACTTCTTTACAGAGTACATAAGTGTTTTTATGCACATGAATACAGTGCATATCAGTCAAATCAAAGATATTACCATATACATGATCATCAACAGATACCTTTTCATTTTTGTGTCTGTTAAACACTTCTTGTCTTTTTTATTCCCCCATCCCCTCCTGCCCTCTCACCACTACCCACAGTATCTAGCCTCCACAGCTGCCCTCTCTGTCATTATACCCTACAGTCTTCATCAAATGCTTTTAAAAGTTTAATTTCTTTGGGACCAGCAGTTAGCATAATGGCTATGTCGCTGGACTTTCACGTAGTCAGTCGACAACAGTTTGCGTCCCAGATTCGGTGGCTTAAAACTCACGCCGGGCGCGTGTGCGTGCATGCCCAAGATCCCGAGAGGAGAATGGAGGAGAAGGGATTGAGGCGTGGCCATCCCCCCTGGGGGGTGATTTCTCGCTTTCTGTCTCTCTGTCTCTCTCTGTCTGTCTGGTGAGCACACGCGCCCTATAGCAAAAAAAACAAAACAAAACAAAACAAAAACCAAACCAAACCAAACAAAACAAAAACAAAAAAAAACTCTAAAAAAATTTTTAATTTCTTTAACTTCTGGAGAAAGGTGACTTATTTAATTATTTGCCAGAAGGTACACACACTTGCCAGAGAAAGAGGAGAGAGTGAAAAAAAGCACCCCTTGCTAGGGGGGGGTGGTCACTCCACAATCCCCTCTCCATTTCTCCATCCTGTCAGGATTTTAGGCACATGCCCCTACACTTGGTGTGTTTCAGGACTTCGGAGCTGGGATTCAAACCACAGCCATGCGATGCAGCTCCCTTAACCACTAGGCTAGGGGACCAATCCTATAACATTTATTTGAATCTTTTAAAAATTAATACAAGCGGGACCAGTAGATGGTGTAATGGTTACATTGCTGGACTCCCATGTAGTCAGCAGCAGTTCAAGTTTAAGACCCAGTGGCTTAAAACTCATGCAGGGCGCATATGTGTGCAAGCCCAGAATCCTGAAAGGAGAATGGAGAACAAGGCATTGAGGCATGGCCATCCCCCCAGGGGGGGATTTCTCACTTTCGGTCTCTCTATCTCTCTCTGTCTCTTCAGTAAACACACATGCCCTCTAGAAAAATGTCTCTCTCTCTTAAAAAAAAGATAATAATAATATAAATAAGGGAAATATAAAATCCTGCATGTTTGGGCTTTCTTCCATTGATACTTTAACATTATGTATTCAAGTATTATCTTTTTATTTTAATTTATTTTTTACATTTTTCCACAAACATTTACTTTACATATCAAAAAAAAAATTTTTTTTTTGGAGAGGTTTTTGCTATAGGGCTATAGGGCATATGCACTCGCCGGAAAGACAGAGAGAGAGAGACAGAAAGCGAGAAGTCACCCCCCAGGAGGGATGGCCATGCTGCAATCCCTTCTCCTCTATTCTCCTCTCGGGATCTTGGGCATACATACACACGCACCCGGCATGAGTTTAAGCCACTGGGTCTGGGACTCGAACCATGGTCGACTACATGGGAGTCCAGTGACATAGCCATTATGCTAACTGCTGGTCCCTACATATCAAAAATTTTAACTCATACTCCATGGTTCTTGAACGTTAATAAACAGCTTTCAAAATTTCAAAATATTTCTTATACTTTTCTATAATTATGTTTGTGACTCTATAACAGAAACAGTATGGTTTTAAATATTTTTGAGAAAATATTTGCATGTCAAGTACTCAAATTGTTGAAAAGAAGGCACTGGATACTTACATGGCTAACCATGGTTCGAGTATCGGATGTGGCAATTTGCTTTCTCACTTTACCTCTCTCTTTCTCTGTCTATTTTCTCTGTCTCTCTCTGGTGAGCACATATGCCCTATAGCAAATGAAAAAATAATAATAAATAAAATAATTCTTATGGGGGAAAAAAAATGAAAAGATAGTCTTGGGACCAGAAGATGCCATAATGGTTGTGTCGCTGGAATCTCACGTAGTTGATGGTGGTTTGAGTCCCGGACTCGGCTACTTAAAACTCATGCTGTCCCCTCCCCCCAAAAAAGAACAAACTCAGGCTGGGTGCATGTATGTGCATGTCCAAGATCCCGAGAGGTAAATGGAGAAGGGACTGCATGTAGCCATCCCATAGAGGGGTGATTTATCACTTTCTGTCTCTGTCTCTCTGGTGAGTGTACATCCCCTATAGCCAAAAATGTCTCTTTAAAAAAATAAAAGAAAACAGAAAAAAAAAGACAGTCTTTTCAACAGTGTAGGAAAAACAGAATTTCCACCTATAAAAAAATGAAAGTAGGTCCCCCATATCTCACTATTTACAAAACTTAACTCAAAAGCTATTAAAGGCCTAAAGTCCCAAACCATAAGTCTACTGGTGGAAAGACTGAAGACTTTGAGTAGGCAAAGATTTCTTGAGTAAGACTCCTAAATCATAGGCAGTAACACCAAAAATAGATAAGATTACCTCAAGCTAAAAATTTCTACACAGCAAAGAAACAATAGATAGACAATGCAGAATGGGAGAAAATATTTATAAACTATACTTCAGAGAAAGGATTGACCATCAAAATACATAAAGAATCAAATAGCTCACAAGAAAGAAACAATAATCTAATTTAAAAAATCGGTAATAGACCTGAATGAGACATATGGATGGATTAAAACCAAAAAAGTGCTCCACATCTCCCTTTAAAAAAAATTATTCTATTTAATTATATTTATTTTTATTAGTATTTTAAATTTTACCAGAAAGAGAGAAGATCGAGACAGAGATGAGAGGGAGAGAGAGAGAGAAAGTGGGAAAGGAAACCTCCAGGTTCAGGATTTGAACCATAGTCAGCCATGGGGGACTCCAGCACCTTAACCACCATGCCACCTTCCACATCTCTTATCATAAGGGAAATACAAATTAAAACCATAGTGAAATACCACCTAACCCAAGTTAAAATGGCTATGATCAAAATTACAAAGAATAACAGATGATGGCAAAGTTTCAGAGAAAAGGGAGCCTTATGTGCTGTTGGTTGGATGTAATTCAGTACACTCATTGTGATAAAAAAAACAGTACAGAGGTTCCTGAAAAAATCTAAAAATAGAATTACCTATGATTCAACGATCTCACTATTGGGTACACTTCCCAAGAGCTGGAGTTACAATTATAATTTCTTTTTTTTTTTTTTTTGGAGAGGTTTTTGCTATAGGGCGCGTGCGCTCGCCAGACAGACAGAGAGAGACAGAGAGATAGAAAGCAGGAAATCACCCCCCAGGGGGGATGGCCACGCCGCAATCCCTTCTCCTCCATTCTCCTCTCGGGATCTTGGGCACGCACGCACACGCGCCCGGCGTGAGTTTAAGCCGCCGGGTCCGGGACTCGAACCGCGGTCGACTACGTGGGAGTCCAGCGACATAGCCATTACGCTAACTGCTGGTCCCACAATTATAATTTCTGACAAAATGGGCTTTAAAACCAAAATGATTCAAAGAAACAAAGGTGGGCGTTACATAGTAGTAAAACGGCTAATCCATCAAGGAGATATAATGCTTATAAATATCTATGTACCTAACTCAGGAGCATCCAAATACATGAAGGAAAGACAAGTAGATATAAAAGGATAGACTGTAACACACTAATTGTTGGAGACCTCAACACCCCATTATCTCCTCTGAACAGAACATCTAGACAAAAATTAAGTAAAGAGATAAAGGACCTAAATTATACTATAAATCAAATGGACTTAACAGACATCTGTAGAATCTTTCATCCAAAAACCATGAGATACAATTTTTTCTCACCCCACATAGAACCTTTTTGAAGATTGACCACAAATAGGACACAAAGCAAACCTCTACAGACTCAAAGGCATAGAAACTATATCCAGCATCTTCTGTGACCATGATGGAAATAAACTTGATATTAATTTCAAGAGAAATCCTAAAAAATACACAAATACTTGGAACCAAAATAACATACTCCTCAATGAATTCACAACTGCTGAAGCAATAAAGGCTGAAATAAAAAGATTCATGGAAGCCAATGACAACGAGTACATAAGTTTCCATAATCTTTGGGACACAACAAAAGCAGTTATAAAGAGAAGTTTATAGCAATTAGGGCATACAAGAAGATGGAAAGAAGGCAAATGGACCACCTAACATTGTGCCTCAGAGAATTGGAAGAGCAACAGCAAAAAAACAAAACAAAACAAAACAAAACAAAAAATCCAAAAACTCCAGGAGAAAATAAATAATAATTAACTGACCAGAAATAAATGAAATAGAAAATAAATGAACTATACAGAAAATAAATGAAAGTAAAAGCTGGTTCTTTGAAAAGATAAACCAAATTGATACACCACTAGTGAGACTTATTAAGAATAAAAGAGAAAGGAACCAGGTAAATCAAATTTGCAATGAAGCTGGCAATGTAACAACAGACATAATAGAAATACAAAGCATCATTAGAGTATACTATGAACAACTATATGCCAACGAACAAGAAAATTTGGATGAGATGGACAAATATAATGTACCAAGATTGAGTCAGGAGGATGTAGAAGGTCTGAATAGGCCCATAAAAAGCCAGGAGATTGAATCAGTAATAAATAACCTACCAAGAAAGAAAAGCCCCTGTTTTGATGGCTTTGCCTCTGAATTCTACAAAACTTTTAAAGAGGACTTAACCCCCATTCTGCTCAAGTTATTTCTAAAGATCCAAAAGGGTAAAACTCTCCCAAATTCATTCTATGAAGTCCCCATCACCCTTATCCTTAAAACAGATAAGGATAGGACAGAAAAGGAAAATTTAGACCAATATCTCTGATGAGTATAGATGCAAAAATTCTCAACAAGATACTATCAAATCATATCCAACAACATGTAAAAAAGATTATACATCATGATGGTAGGCTTTATTAAAGGGATGCAAAATTGTTTCAACATATGTAAAAGCATAAATGTAATATACCATATTAACAGAAAGAAAGATAAGAACCATATGATCATGTCAATTGATGCAGAAAAAGAATTTGATAAGATATAATATACCTTCATGATCAATAAAAATCAGCATAGAAGGGTCATTTCTCAACACAATAAAAGTCATGTATAAAAAAAACATAGCTAACGTCATCCTGAATGGAGAAAAACTAAAATCTTTTCCACTAAAAACTGATACAAGACAAGGATGCCCATTTTTTCCACTCCTTTTCAATAGAGTATTGGGTGTCCTTGCCAATGCAATGGGAAAAGAGCATAAAATAAAGGGCATTCAAATAGGAAAAGAGGTGAAACTATCTCTATTTGCACATGACATGATTGTATACATAGGAGACCCAACGGTATCCATGAAAAAATTCCTGGAAGAAATACATGAATACAGTAGAGTTGTAGGATACGAAATCAACATACAGAAATCTATAGCATTCCTATATACAAAGAGCAGGTAGACTGAGACAGGACTGAAAAAAGTAATTTCATTTACCATAGCCACAAAAAGATAAGATACCTAGGAATAAATCTAACCAAAGAAGTTAAAGACCTCTACAAGGAAAACTACAAGAAGCTAAAAAAGAAAATTGAAAATGACACAAAAAAAGGACATCCCATGTTCCTGGGAAGGACATCCCATGTTCCTGGATTTGAAGTATTAATATAATTAAAACGGTAATTCCACCCAAATTAATCTAAATATTTAATGCAATCCCAATCAAACTGCCAGAGACATTTTTCACAGATCTAGAAAAAAAACAATCATACAATTTGTCTGGAATCATAAAAGACCTCGTATTGCCAAAGCAATCCTGCACAAGAAGAGTGGAGGGGGTGACAGCTCACTCCCTAACCCAAAAATATTCTACAAATCTATGGTAATCAAAACAACATGGTATTGGCACAGGAACAGAAAGGTGGACCAATGGAACAGAAGAGAGTCCCCAGAAATAAACACCCAAACATACAGCCAACTGATTTTTGACAAAGGGTACCAGTCAATCAATTGGGAAAAGGAAAACCTCTTTAGCAAATGGTGCTGGAAAAACTGGATATTCACCTGCAGAAAGGTGAATCTGAACCCCTATCTCTCAACATTGACAAAAATCAACTCAATGTGGATTAAAGATATAAACCTAAGACCTCAAAATATAAAACTGCTGCTGGAAAACACTGAGGAAACTCTGGGAGACATTGAGGTAGGCAAAGACTTCTTAAATAAGACCTTTAAAGCACAGTCAATAATCCCAAAAATAGACAAGTGGGATGACATCAGATTAAAAAGTTTCTGCATGGCAAAAGCCACAGTAATTAGTGTGAATAAATAGCCTTCAGAATGGGAAAATATTTTTGTAAACTGTGAGTCACATAAGGGACTTATAACCAGAATACACAAGGAACTGAGCAGCTAAACCCAAAAAAGATGATCAACCCTATTAAAAGATGGGAGAATGAGTTGGAAAAAAAACACTCTCTAAGGAAGAAACACTAATAGCCAAAAGGCATATGAAAAAATGCTTGATATCTCTCATTCTAAGGGAGATGCAGATCAAAACCACAATGAGATATCATCTAACCCCAGTCAGAATGGCTAAGATTTAAAAAAAAAGGTAAGTGCTGGTGGGGGTGTGGTGAAAGGGGAAATCTTCTATACTACTGTTGGGAATGTAAATTGGTCCAGCCACTGTGGAGAACAATATGGAGATTCCTCAAAGATCTACAAATAGAACTACTATATGATCCAGCAATCTCATTCCTTGGTATCTACCCAAAGGACAAAAGAATCCTCAATCAGAAAAAGTGCTTGCACATGGATGTGTATTGTGGCATTATTCATAACTGCTAAGATATGGAACTAACCCAAATGCCCATGAACAGATGAATGGATTGAAAAAGTGTAGCACATATACTCTATGGAATACTATGCAGCCATAAAAACAAGACCCTGTCTTTTGACAGAAAGTGTATTAACATGGAAGATTTATTGCTGAGTGAAACAAGCCATGAGGGAGAGACATTGTATGTCTCCACTTAATATATATGGAGTGTCTGCACTCCATGGCTGAAACTGAATGACTGGAAGATATAGAAACATAGCAAATGGTTATAAATACAGATACAGTATGAGAAGAGGGTGGATGAAGGAATAGAGTCTGAGGAAGTACATTAGTGAGAAAAATAGAGGCAAGGCATTTATGGGGCAAGTAAATGCATTATTATCTGTTGAAGATAATGTGTATAGTATTCTCAACTGGACTGGTGAGAAATGCATACATGTTGGCATATTCACTTTGCAAGCTAAGTTACAATTGATTGAATGTATTAAAGAAATTGAAATTTTTAAAAAAAGAACAGAAATCATTTAGTCAAAGAGACATTTGTACATTCATGCTTATTGCAGCATTATGCACAATAACTAAGTCAATCTAATTACCTAAGTCAATTGATAAATGAATTGAGAATACATGGATAAGTATACAATGCTATACTATTGAACCACAAAGAACAATGAAATCCTGGTTATTTTCACAAAGTAAATAAACCTAGAAAATACAACATTAAGTGAAATAAACCAGACTATAAAAGGCTAATATTATATGATTTCACTTAACATATACTGAATGTCTTCATTCTATGTTAGGAACTGAAGGACTCCAAAGCATATAGAAAATCAAGTAATGGTAGATACCAGAGGCTGCTGGAGGGGAGGGGTCATGAGAAAATTTTAATATATGTATTAAATGCATGTAAGTAAAGAGAATAGTCTAAGAATGGTGTATCACAGCCAAATAAAAAATATGGGCAATTTAATAATTTAATACACACACACAGACACACACACACACACACACAGACATATATATATATATATATATATATATATATATATATATATATATTCATGCTTTGGTACAAGGGTGTTCTCCACTCATAGTATTAAAGAGGTTATTTGCATTTCTTTGGCTTAATATAAATATATATATATATGTATATATATATATATATGTACAAACACACACACACACACACACACACACACATATATATATACATTTCAAAAATCCTTAGAAGAATTATTAACAAATGTGTACAACATAATGTAATGTTCAGTGTTGAAGATGATGAATAAGTGTATATCCTTGGTTTGATTATTATATGCATGCCTTGAAAAACACACTGTGGCCCACAAAGACATACACTAGTTATATGTAAACCAGGAATCATATTTAAAAATTTTAAAAGGAACACAAAATGTATTCTTAGTGATAACTTCTCAAAATAATTTTCTGGAAACATTTATATACCTAAAGAAATTTAACATACCAGTAACTAGCATAACTTATTAGTTGAGAAAACAGCATTGCAAATTTTAAGATGAGATTTTCTTCAGATCTAACTTTAGAAAACTTTTTTTCATAATCGATATTAGCTTCCAAGCTTCTATTGATATCCAAGACCAAAACACTTAGTTTCAGTAGTATGATCAGAACTAAAATCCATTATTCATGAATGATTTACCGTATCAATGAAAGATTGTCTTTGTAGGTGATATAAAGTCATAAATTCAAGAGAGACAAGGAACCTAAGATGGAAAGCCTTGAATTTCCCATTCTTTCAGAAAATGTTTCTCTTATACTCCAGTCAAGCCAAAGAAATGCAAATAACCTCTTTAGTATTATGAGTGGAGAGCATCCTTGTACCAAAGCATGAATTTTGTGCAGCAAGTTCAATTATAGCTGTTAGTTCAACTCTGCTCAGGTGGGCAGTTCTAGTGGAATCATCCCCGATTTAAAATGGATTTCCCCGATTTAAAATGGTTCCAAAAAGGAAAAATAAATTTCAAAATTATTGTCAAGTTATAAAGGACCTCTAGGTTTCTATTTAACAGAATTATATGCTGGCTTCTACAAAATGTTTTTTCTATTTAAGTAAGCTATTCAGTTGAAAAAAATCAAATGGGCCATAACAGCATTTATGTGGCTTAAATTTTATTGCAATGGCGCCCATCCTACAATCCCTTGTGGAATGTAAATTCTCATACTCAAAGGCAAAAAAAAAAAAATAAAAAAGAAATTGTTTTGTTGCTTTAGAAGTTATTGTTTTAAGCTATCTGGCTCTGAGGTGGAGTTGCAATGGAATATTCCTTTAGCCAGTGGCACAGACGGACATTTTTGGATGGGATTCTGCCCCCTTGTAGTGGAACGTGATGTACATTTTGATTCCCTGGCATGACTACACTAACACCCATCTGTTAAGATGGCATTGTTCCTAAAAAAAAAAGGGGGTGGTTTGCCAGGTTCTAGAAGTCCTAGGTGTCTGGCATATGTATATGTTTCTAAAGGTATTTTCCAGAATTAAAAAAAAAATAGAAGAGAGCTTGAGCTTATATTAGGGTATTATTATACCTTTGTGAATATTTTCATTGGTGGGCCATCACAAGCAATTCTTCACTACTATATAAATTTAGGTATAATACCCCTCTGATGTTTGACATTGGGAAATTTACACATGGAAAAAAATCTTTGAGAGTTAAAACAAATACTAATTCATCTTATATATAAACAATTCTCAAGCATTTCTTTCATGGATACCTACTTTTTAAAATTCATGCTATTTTTAACAGTTCTACCAAGTATTCCATACATAGTTTGTCAGAGAATAGTACTTCCAGGAGGACTGCTGTGACCAATTTTGTGATGAAAATCCAGACCCCTTAAATTTGACAAGACAGTGTTGATTGCCTAAGGTTAAAAAGCCCAGCAATGGTTTAAGAAGTCAAAGGATGAAAATCCTATAGAGCTCTGGAGCCCACAGGGGGGTGATTGGATAATTTGGTTACTGAAGAGAAGACATCCCGTTGCTTAGCTACAGGATTCTGGGTAGCAGCTCTTTTCCCTCTCATATTTCCTGGCGTTTTGTTTTTGTAAATGTAGTTCCTTGCAAATGAGAGTGTCTGCATGCAGATGTCCACATTGCAATTGTTTTGATTTGTAAAATGAAACAGTATTAGAGGAAGAAAAATACTGAGAGATGTAAAACTTGGAGAGGAAGTTTCTCCCATGTGATTTACTACTTAAATAGATGAAATTAAGCAATATAAAACATAGTAGAAAACCATGGTTTTGATACAGATTTTGTAAGATACAATATTTTTGATTATAGCACTGAAATAAAAATATATATTTATCTTTTTTAAACAGTAATGACTATATGTTGAAAACAGAAACACCTGTTGCATGTACATGCATTCAAAAACAAACACATCCAATCTACTCAATAAAAAGAAATATTTCTAAATAAACTGATGTCAAAGATTCTATATACAGGGCTGGCACCATGGCTTAGTGGTTAAGGGAGCTAAATTCCACATGGCCAACTACTTGGTTTAAAACCTGGCCTCAGCAGCTTAAAAAACATGTTAGGTGCATGCGCATGAGTGCCTAATAGGATGATAGGATGGAGAAATGGAGGAGAAAGGATTGCTGGATGACTACACCCCATTGGGGGAGGAGCTTTATCTCTCTCCTTCTCGAGAGCCAGTGGCAGGCCTCTGGCCAGCCAGCGATTCTGAGGCAGGGACATCACTGCCCACCTACCTCACCCGCAGACCCCAGCCCAAGAGCCCACCTTCTAGTTAGGTAGGTCACCATTACTTTCTGCTTTGGATTTTAAGCTCCTTTCTTCTCTCCTTCTCTGTATCTCTGTGTCACTCTCATGCATATGTATTACTCTTACTTTATATGCTGGTTCTTGTAGCAAATTCTTTACAACTAGGTTGTGAGGTGTAAAGTATAATATTCTATCATTATCATACTGTAGTCTATAAAAATCACTATTGCAGTAATTATTTTAAGTAATATTTCTTTTACAAGGTTAAAAGTTTACTGTATTAAAATAACAAGAGATTTTTCTTTAAACCATTTATTTTTAAAATTTTGTTATTGCTATTATTATATTTTAATTTGCTATAGGGCACATGTGTTCATCAGAGAGAGAGAAAGTGAGAAAGCAAGCTGCCAGATCCAGAACTCAAACTATGGTCAGCATTTGGGAGTCCAGCACCTTAACCACCACACCACTTGCTGGCCCCAATAACAAGAGATTTTAATATAGTTTCATGTAGAAGATATTTGGAGGTAATTAGTAAGTCATTAGTAAGATAATTGTAGTCAATTCAAAAGTTTATAAATCTATGTGGTTACTAAAGAAATGTCAAAAGAATCATTGGGTTCCTACATCTTTTATTTATCCTTATTTTGGGACAAACTCAACACCTAATGTTTTTGGAAATACTATTGTTAATTACATATGGCACTGGATGAAGAGAAGAAAATGACAGTGAAAGAAGTTATTGACTAAGAAAGCCGAAAAGGCTTTGCTTGATAGATCTAAACTGTGAAATAAAGAAACAGTCTTGCCTACAAACATACATAACTTGAACACAGTAATTAATGTGGCTGTAAAAAAAGAGACTTACATTTTTTGAAAATTAAAAAAATGCAATTTATTAGTCATTTTAAGGACAAACAGACATTAAAAATTTGAATATGAGAAAGAATAGAATAATTGGAAACCTGGAAAAGAAATCTTAAATTATCATCCTGACATTATCAGTATCCCTACCATAGGTAAGATGCTAGGAGACGAAAAATGTGTCCTGAGAAACTAGGGCAATTGCTAAAAGAAAGACTTTATAGAAGCTATAAGATTTATGTGAGGCTTTGACAGAATGTTATGATATGTGAGTAGGGAAATGAAAATACACATTACAGTCACAAAAATAGTTAAAAAAAGAAAAAAGAAGAATTATTGAATCAATGTTCTACAATGAAAATATTCTTTTGAGTCATTGGAATATTCACACATTTTATTAACATGAACGAGATAAGTTGTTAATCACGAAAAAAATTTACTATCTTTCTTTGGATAGATTCAGAGATTCAAGTAGATAATTATAATTGTGATTTATGTTCCACCCAGATCACAGGATTCCTTTTTTTTTTAGAGAATATTCAGTAAAGATTTTAAAAACTTTTGCACAACAAAAGAAACAATCATTAGAGTGGATCAACAACTCTTGGAATGGGAGAATATATTTGCAAACTATTCCTCAGATAAGGGACTGAGAACTAGAATTTACAGAGAACTCAAGCAGCTCATCCCCCCAAAAATGACCAACCCAATTAAAAGACGCGTAAATGAGATGAGTAGACAGCTCTCTAAGGAAGATATATGAAAAGTCAAAAAACATATGAAAAAAATGTTCAAAATCAAAACCACAATGAGATACTACCTCACCCAAGTCAGAATGACTAAGATTAAAAAAAAATGTAGAGTGATAAGTGCTGGCGAGGCTGTGGAAAGAAAGGAACTTCCCTACTATGTTGATGGCAACATAAATTAGTACAGCCACTGTGGAGAACAATATGAAGATTCCTCAAAGATCTACAAATAAAGCTACCATACAATCTAGCAATTCCACTCCCGTGTATCTACCTGAAGGATAGGATGGCACTCAGTCAGAAAAACACTTGCACATGTATGTTTATTGTGGCATTATTCACACATGCCAAGACATGGAACAAACCCAAGTGACCACAGACAGATGAATGGATTAAAAAAGTGTGGTACATATACACAATGGAATACTACTCAGCCATAACAAGCAATGAAATCCTAGCGCTTCTTAAAAATGTCAATTATTCCATATAATTTAGTCAAATCTAAAATTAGAAGTAATCTAGGTCTACCTCTGAGGCTCAGCAGTAACATGCTGCTCAAGAGAAGTCATATCCCACAGAGCCGCCTCAGATGGAACCCTGGGTTGAGTCAGCCTGAAGCAGAGTGGACATGTGTGTAAAGACCCAAGATCCTTAGGGCTGGAGGACAGGAGGAAGAATACTGCAACATGACCAGATCCTGTGGAGGGCGCTTTTCCCTCCTTCTTTCTCTCTCTATCTTTATCTCTCTCATGCATGTGCACAGGCTCTCATGAATAAAGAAAAAAAAAGTAATAGTAATCTAAATGTCCTCAGTGTCTTGTACCTTTTTCATTTTTTGCCTTTAACATTTTCACATTTGTTTAGGCTCTTTGGAGGCAATGACACCAGCATCTGTATTCTGCCACAAAGTAGCTACTTTTTTACTCACTGCTCATGACTAAGAAGTATAGAACAGTGTACTTTATCAAAGTGAAGTCATATATTCAAATGTTATGAATATTCTTAATGCATGTTTTTTTTTAATTTAACTTGCCTTGATAAATTTGCATAACTAATGAAATATATACAGCCTGCAACACAACTCCCTATACTCTAGGTATTTCTGCAAATATCTTTGGGGCTGTTTGTGTTGAATAACATTTATAAATAATGAATGCTTTTGCTCTCTTTCTTCCTCTCTCTAGTTCACCCTTATACTTCAGGCACTTTTCAAATAGCCTGTACACCCAATAAACAGCTTCTGTACAACAACTTTTTAGAAAAAATACCCAACCTGGTAGGAAGATGGCAGATGCTTTTTTCTAGTTGCTTCCTCTAAACAAGAATATTAGGTACAGAGCGCCTTCCAGTTTTCTCTGTGGAAAACCAAGGGTTTTATTTTATCTTTTGAGCATACTGATACCACCAAAAAAAAAAAAAGTTATAAAGGCAAATATTGACAATAATTACTATGGTATAGATTTGAATACGATTTCATCTATACACTAAAAGAATCCTGTTTTTTAACTTTTAAAAATTTATTTAACACGTATTAGGTCGTTGAGAAAGTCATGATGAATTTTTTCTATACAAATCTGCCACATGACTTTCCCAATGACCCCAATATATAAAAATTGCTTGCTTTATAAATACAAATTTTATAATGAAGCATTAAGATGAGATTTAAAGGTGAGGGAAAAATAGAAAAAGATAATAGTTATATTTCTTTTTTTAGTTTTCTTTCTCTTTTTAGTTTTCAGCATATTCTTTATATGAAGGGCAGTGGTACACATACATTATTAGTCACTTGTATACTTGCATATGTATCCCCTTATGGAATTTATTTTTCAATTTTTTTCTTTATTCAGGAGAGAGTGCATGTGGGAGAGAGAGGAGCATTCTTCACAGCATCTGCCAACATCAGCTTCCTGGATCTGTTTTCTCTTGAGCTGTTCATTACCACTGTGCCAAAGAGCTGGGCTCTTTTCCTTTATTACCAGTTTTTATTTATTTAAATTTTACTGCAAGGTATATATGTTGTAGTCCCTGGAACTTTCCCTATTGTTTAAAAGTATCAAATATGGGGCTGGCAGATGGCATGGTGATTGAAGATGCTGAACTCTTATGTGACTGACCATGGTTGGAGTTTCAGACCTGGCAGCTTGCTTTCTCACTTTCTCTCTCACTGTATTTCTCTGATCAAATTAAAACCAATAATAACAAAAGTTAAATAAATAATTCTTTAAAAAATAAAAATATTGGGACCAGCAGTTGGCGTAATGGTTATGTCACTGGACTCCCATGCAGTTGACTGCGGTTGGAGTCCCAGACCTGGTGGTTTAAACTCACGCTGGGAGCATGTGCATTTGTGTCCAAGATCCCGAGAGGAGAATGGAGGAGAAGGGATTGTGGTGCGGCCATCCCCTCCCCCGCGGGGTGATTTCTTGCTTTCTGTCTTTCTGTCTCTCTCTGTCTTTCTGGAGAGCACATGTGCCCTATAGCAAAAACCTCTCCAAGAAAAATTTAAAATAAACAAATAAATAAAAAATAAAAATATCAAACATATTTTTCATTAACACTGGATTTTTTTTAAGTAAAAATGTATATCACTATAAAATTTGTTTCAATATTGTTATAGAGATTAAGTGTAAGATAAATTGAGGTAGCCATGTTTATTCAGGCTGGACCAGGTTCATTCCAGCAGAGAATAGCATTTGGGTCCCAATTTATTTACACCTGGCTTTTTTTTTTTTTTTTTTTTTTGGAGAGGTTTTTTCGCTATAGGGCGCGTGCGCTCGCCAGACAGACAGAGAGAGACATAGAGACAGAAAGCGAGAAATCACCCCCCAGGGGGGATGGTCACACTTCAATCCCTTCTCCTCCATTCTCCTCTCGGGATCTTGGGCACGCACGCACACGCGCCCGGCGTGAGTCTTAAGTCACCGAGTCCAGGACGCGAACTGCGGTCAACTACATGGGAGTCCAGCGACATAGCCATTACACTAACTGCTGGTTCCCCTACACAGCAATGCAAAACAAGTGAAAAGTTTTTAATCAAATGAAAAATTATTTCCAAATGTAAACAGCTGGTCTGAATAATTGATTGACTTTTTATTTAAACAATATGCTTTCATTTGTTTTTGATGTACTGTTTCTATTCTGAAAACTACAATGCCCCATTTCCAAGTTTAAAAACATGAGCCTGGGGGGGAACCAGCAGTTAGCGTAATGGCTATGTTGCTGGACTCCCATGTAGTCGACCGCGGTTCGCGTCCCGGACCCAGTGACTTAAAACTCACGCTGGGCGCGTGTGCGTGCGTGCCCAAGATCCTAAGAGGAGAATGGAAGAGAAGGGATTGCAGCGTGACCATCCCCCCTGGGGGGTGATTTCTCGCTTTCTGTCTCTATGTCTCTGTCTGTCTGGCGAGCGCACACGCCCTATATTGAAAACCTCTCAAAAAAACAAACAAACAAAAAAAACCCCATGAGCCTGGGGACCAGCAGTTAGCATAATGGCTATGTCGCTGGACTCCCATGTAGTCGACACATGGTTTGAGTCCCAGACCCGGTGGCTTAAACTCACACTGGGAGCATGTGCGTGCTTGCCCAACATCCCGAGAGGAGAATTGGAGGTGAAGGGATTGCGGCATGGCCATCCCCCCTGGGGGGTGATTTCTCGCTTTCTGTCTCTCTGTCTCTCTCTGTCTTTTTGACGAGTGCACGCACCCTATAGTGAAAACCTCTCAAAAAAAAAAAAAAAAATGAGCCTGAATACTCTAGTACAGAGAAGGGTGACATAAAATAAATGTGCTTATATCTAACAAATAATTAAACAATTAAACGTTACTAAACTAAAAGGTAAAATTAAATGTCTATAAAGATTCTCAGTACTTTTCAGGACAAGCACACAGTGAAAGGACTAACTGCTCTTTTTGCTCATGTTTCAACACAAAGCTATATATTTTACTTTTCTAATTTTGGATAAGTAGATGAGTAGAAACTAGAAGACTCGGTAATAGGAAGATATATGCTTTATTCTGAATTCATCCAGAAAAAAAATACAGCTATTTCCCTGATACGTTGGGAAAAGGCTTGGATAACATGTTGAATAGCTTCCCAAGCATCTGCTGGTTTTAAGGGTCATGGTGCTTTGAGTGGAGCAAGAGGGCAGTGTTAGGACAGACTATGTACTCAAGGGAATCATTCTGTCTCCCTCACTAGTATTTCAAGTAATAATTCACTCTTCTCTTTCCATCTGAAAACATATTGGTGTAGAGTGGATAGGCAAAGAATAGCAACCTGGTTGCTTTTTACTCAATTCAGAGTTCATTCTATATATAATAATGTAGGCCAAAATACAGTAAGATCTTTTCCTTTAAGGCTGATAACTTGACTTGGAGTCCCTTACTTTTCCAGAACATCAGCATCTTTGCAAGACTATGTGTTTAGACTTTTGTGATGATGACTTTGAAGGCTATCATTTGAATGAAGATAGTCTAAAAGCCTGCCTGCGATGCTTCCTCAAATTTTGTAATCTCATAGCAAGAATGAATCATGGCATGCAGTCTAACTAGTGAACAGTGAAGGTGGAAGAGAGCACAGGCATTCAATCAGACTAATTGGATTGAAATCCAGAATTCAGCATTTATTAGCGGTAAGATCTAGAGCAATTGAGCTATCCTTTATAAGCCTCAATTTCCTTTCAAAACAAAGAATAATTATAGTTCCAAACCCACAGAATCTAATGAAATAAGTGCAAAGTTTTTGACTTTGTACTTGCCATAGAATGAGCACTGAGTGAGTCTTATTTTACCAAGCTCTTTTCTGGGGAAATGGAATGTTAGTTCCCTCAAGGACACTTACATAGAACTCAATAAATATCTTTTCCCCTGTTTAACATTCAAACTTAGATTGCTCTAAACACACACACACACACACACACACACACACACACAAACACGATGGTATTTCAAAAATACCATGGGAGAATGAAATTAAAGTATGAGTTTATTTTGGCCTAAAAAATAATTTAAATCCATCTGTACTTTTTCATAATATGCATTTTTTTTTTGGAGATGTTTTTGCTAAAGGGCACATGCACTCACCAGAAAGACAGAGAGAGACAGAGAGACAGAAAACAAGAAATCACCCCCAGGGAGGATGGCCATGCCACAATCCCTTCTCCTCCATTCTCCTCAGGATCTTGGGCGTGCATGCACACATGCCCAGCGTGAGTTTAAGCCACCGGGTCTGGGACTTGAACCATGGTTGACTACATGGGAGTCCAGCGACATAGCCATTACACTAACTGCTGGTCCCCATAATATGCATTTTTTATAAGCTCTCTGAAGACTCCCTCATTTAAGTAGCCTCTCTCTTTGTATTTTTGTCTCTGTCTTGGTCTCTCTCATTCTCTCTCATATATATATATATATATGCACATGCATATGTAAGTAAATTTAGTAGATACATACATGTATATACACACATTTTTCTTAGACTAGTAGAGGAAATTTCATGACTTCACAGAACTTGTATTAATGAGATTGTTAAAGAAACTACAGGATAACATTAAACATTGAAGTAAAGAAAGACATCAGTGAGAAATTAATGTATATGTAATCACAACAGTGGAATACAGAAATGAAATTTGTGTATGAAACTCATATTTTGCTTTCTCCCTGGAAACCTTTGCTTCTTTCTCAAAGAACTTAATATTTCCTAGGAAAATATTCTTCTGCAGTCTTCCCTGTAACTAATTCCCTTGTTGCACATGTAGAGGTACAATAGTTTAATAAAACAAAGAGTGGCTTGACGTTGCCAGCACTTGGTTGTTTGTATTCACCTGTGACATTTACAAGTGAAGACATACAGAACCTTCTTTTGTTTCCTGGATAATCGCTCAGGTGTTAAAGAAGAAGTTGATTCAATTTTAAATGGCATGATTTTCTCAAGCCTTAGGAAAATAATTGATGGATTTTCTTCTCCTTTTTCCATAGCTCAAATATACACACTACAAAGTCGTGTCTAACTGTTTAATTTTACAAGACTGAAAATATTGAATTTAAAGCTTAGGTTTTAGTTTAGGTTTATTCCAGTGTTCAACACTGTCTAAACTTTCTCAGGCAAATCGGAAATGAAACACAATTGAAACTAAATCAAGCCTTTTCTGCCTGCAAAGGGGACTTAATATTTCATTTTATGTTTTCAGATAGAATCTAATGAAAACGTGATTTTATACAGATTCCTCGTGTCAATTATTCTCTGTATTCCTTCTAAACCGATCTGTGCATTCGACTTGAAGCTTCATTAAGGATCAAGCCAAGTAGTCTTTAAAAAGTACAGGGTTTTGGTGATAGACAGATGGTGGCTTTCATGATGTCAGGAAGTGTCAGATATTATCGTTGGCTGCGGAATGGTGGCTACTATCCAAACAGATTGGGAAACAGACAGAAAGAGCAAGAACACCATTTGTTTTATTTAGATACATTGTGAACAGAAGGAAGCAAGACAGAGCATACTTTTACACATCTTTTTTCCACTCCTTGTGAAAACAGTTTAGGATTTGTTATGTTATATTAGCCCTTTCATTATGCAAAAACATGTGAAAGCCAGAGACGCTGGTAAAAAGGATTTGTCTCATTGTGATTGTCTATGAAGTTTGTTTATTTTTACTCTTACAGAATGAAATTTTAAAAAATTTTCTCTCACTGGAAAATAGTGAATGCTTAAAACAGAGAGAACTGAAAAGGGCCATATCATTAAGAGTATGAAGCAACTTTTGACTTTATGATCCAGAATGAAGAACTCTTAGAGGATATTATCGAAGATGCAGTTGGAAGGTGCTTTTTCATGAAGAACCATAGCTCTGTTTCTCGAAGGATTTAATTCACATTGGCAGCCAGAGGGCAGTATCAGCTCCAGACAAATATGCTGGGTCCAATTACAGGATTAAAGCTGAGATTTACCAACTATTCAGCTGTTTACCAACCAAGGCATCAGGGTATCATAGGGGGCCTTCTTGATCTTAATTTAAAAAGAAGGTGAAAATTTGGTTAAGTGTTGACAGCCAAAATACTTTAAACTTCCCTTTCTACTATTTACCTATGCTCACCTATTACCATAACCTTTCACTTCATCCCCAGAGAAGTTATTTGTCTGGGCGCCTTTTTGAAGGATTAGAGATCCACTGTCACAGTCAGCTCTAGAGTTGTGTTCCCACATCATGAAGAAAGTATTGGAAGTTTGGTTTCACCCTCTCTCCACATTTCACCAAACTTGGAGTCCTAAAAGCAACTAAAATATCCAGAGGTTTTAAAGAGATGGGAGGTATTGAAAAAATCTTAGCCACCGTCACAGAACTCTCCAAAACTGTATAGGGCCGTACTGGAGCTAAGAATATCTAAAGCAGTATAGTTACTTTTTTATGGAAATGAGCTAAACTACAGCATAAAAATTTTGTGAATTCTTTCTTTGGGAGTCTTGAAATCACAATAGTCATGCTGAATAATAATAACAGTTGCTATCACCTGTTCATTAAAAATAAAGTAAAACTCTCAAATACTTCCTTTTGTTTTTAAGTTAAGCACACGCATGAGAGTGAGAATATGCTGAGACCCTTGGTGGAAAGCCAGTCCCCCAGATTGTGTATAGAGACTGGAGCAGACTGAAAAGGAAAGTAATGTGATAAGGGAAACTCTGATTCAAGAGTTAGAGAGTGAATCTCAGATAATTTCTACTAAGTTTTGGTTTATGCAGTAAATTTTATCACCTTAAATAAAATGAATCCTTATTCTATCTTGGAAAAGATCTGACCCACTTGACAGGTTAAAGTTATGTTTCTCCAGAGCATGATTTTAATATCAGCTCTGGGTAAGAGTCATCAACGGTTGAAAGAACTCTTGTAAGGAGAAATGTAACATTAGAATATTTGCTGAAGCCATTAATTTATATCATGGAATTAAAATATCTAGGAGTCATCTTAAATCTTGCTTGGACTTTCAGGGGTAGTACACCCTGAATCTATATTAAGGTAAGCTATTGAAAGATAAAGCATCTGATTTATTATTTATTGCGCAAATGTTATTTTATTAGTAAGTTCCAAACTACATGGAGAATTATATGTAAATTACGATGTCATTGCTTTAGCAGTTCAGCTTCTTATTCAGAAAAGAAACTGGGGCTTTGTCTTAGTCCAATTTTATATGATATTTATTTTTATTCTCACAGAATATGATTTGTAAAAACTTTTCTTCTCATGGAAAATATTGAACACCTGAAACAGAGAGAGTTCACTTTAAGCTTTGCTAAAAACAAACAAACAAAAAAACCCACAAAACTTAATTTTTCTATTCTGTTTTATTTAAATTTATTTCTTCCGTGATTAAGAGAAGGAAATACAGCACCCCAGCAAGGTCCTGATGCCAACATTCACTTCCAGTTTCTGCCAGCCTAGATCATGGGCATATGCATGCCGGGTATATTTATGGAGGCGCAAAAAGGGAACCTTCCCATGTGGGTCTGCCTTGAAGAGCATCATGTTTTATTGTTGTGCCACTGTCTGACCCCCACATTAATTTTTCTTGATTCTGAAGATAAGAAAGAAGCACTACAGAACAATAGATAAAATTATTTACCTATGCTGGTGAGTGTTAGATTCAGAGTTGCCAGAGTTGCAACCTCCTGACCTGGTATGCTTTTGTCAAGATTGCACAGGTAATTCTATATGTCATCATTCAAACTTCAACAACTTTATATATACTCACTGATTTAAAACATTTTAAAACACATAGTCTGGTGACTATGGTCTTCTTGTCAGAGATTTCCAACTCCTACACACCTACCCTAGAATGCCATAAAAGTGTATGCTGTATACTGCATGGATATTGTGTACTTGTTATAATTTTATAACAGTAAGGTCCTTTTAAAGTACATATGACTTCAAGCACAAATTCTGTACGTTTTTAGGCAAAGAGGGAGAACTATAGATGTTGATTTTCTCATTTCTGGATCTCTCCAATTTCTAAGAGAAAGAGCTAAACCACCGTAAATTGAGGAAAAACAAAAACACTGAAACTCATCCACATTAATGTAATGTGCAGCTATGACATGGTAACTCCCCAGGGAAAAGGAGCAAATCCTTATACATTCTTGCTATTTAAACAGCCAAAATTGACATTTAAACAATTTTTTCTTATGTCCTATATGAGTTTTTGGCAGAAGAGTTTTTCTTTCATTTAACTATACTATACACTATTTAAAATACATTTTATATTGTAACTTTAACAGTATTATTTAATAGTGGGATTAGTACTAATTTCTATGTGCTTCATTTAAATTTCTCCAATATTCAATTTCCATATGATTTTATATTTATCTTATAGTCAAATTGTATTAAAAATAAGAAAAAAATAGAAAGAAAGTCAATATGGCAGCATTTCAGAGTAAATAGGTGGATTTTAAAGTAAAAATGCAAGGAAACAGGAACTATTTGGGATCTGACCCACTTGACAGGTTAAAACTGTGACTTTGGGTGGGAAGTTGGGAAAATTAACTTTGAAGTGTAACCTGCTTCTGATTAAGGGTTCAGGTGATTTCAGTAAAATCCATTTTTCTTGGTTGCCTTTGAGTTGACTCCCTTCTCAGACTCCATGGAAGAAAGTAGTATGTTTCTGGCCAATAGAACTATTTCACACAATTCAGAAGAATCTATTTTCTCAGCAAGACAGAGTTCTATATATGAATTGTATTAATACTGATTGACTCGATTTGAATCCTGTATCTACTCTTGACACTAAAGGAATGGGCTAACTAGTTTTTACTACTTTATGTATTCAAATCTTAGAACTTAGGGGTGAAGTCCAAAAAAACATGACTGAGAACTGAAAGAAGAGTTTACCCAAATCAAAGTTAATGCTATCATGAGAGCCAATGAATGCTAGGAGTAAAAATTTACAAATTCCAGTAGAGCTTTTACAAAAACACATTTTCCTTATCTACATACCTCTTTGCTCATTTCTTCATGAACTTCCTGTTCTGTTCCACCATTTAGAGAGTTTCAAATAACCATGTATTCTGTTCATACTCCCTTTTTCTTCTCTTCTTGCTATATCCATTAGATAATCCACTTTGAATAAGTCAATCAAATATCTTTATGTCAGAACATACCAAATCTTTCTACCCCAGTATTTCCTGCTCAGGAGGAGTTTTTTGTTTGTTTTGAGAGGCTTTTGCTCGCCAGAAAGACAGAGAAAGACAGAAAGCGAGGAGAAATCACTACGCCCCAGGGGGGATGGCCATGCCACAATCCCCTCTCCTCCATTCTCCTCTCGGGATCTTGGGCACACATGCACACGTGCCTGGCCTAAGTTTAAGTTGCTTGTGCTTGCCAGAAAGAAAGAGAGAGATGAGAGACAAAAAAACAAGAAGTCACCCCCACCCCCCACCAAGTGGATGGCCATGTCACAATCCCTTCTCCTCCATTCACCTCTTGGTATCTTGGTTACGCACGCACAGCTGCCTAGCATGAGTTTTAAGCCTCTGGGTCCAGGACTCAAATCGCAGTCGACTACGTGGGACTCCAGTGATGTAACCATTACGCCATCTGCTGGTCCCACGCTCATTAAATATTAATTCTTTTTCATGATTCTTTGATAGTATCACTGTCTCTCTATTGCCTTGCTACAAGCTACAAACATCTTTTGCCTGCGTTGCAGTACTGGTTTTACAGCAAACTCAGCTGGTGTTGATCCATTCTTTCTCCTGCCCATATTAACCTTCTAAAATCTGGTCATGTCAGTTCCTCACTTGAAACTCACAAATGACTTTTCATTGCTCTCAATGTAAGATCTATTTAGGTTGCTTATATGTGACTTTTATGCTCTAGTCTTCCCTTCTCTACTCCACTAGACCTAGACCCTGAATTATTGGGCCAAATAAGACAAAGTGGCTTCAATGTGCTACTTTTTCTTTTCTTTTAAAGTCTATGCATTTACTCACATAGAAGAGAGAGAAAGACATTCTCAACAGGGTCTTCATGTGCCACTCACCCCTAGTCTCAGCCAGCGTGGATCACAGGCATGTGATCAAGGCGTGTGTGTGCAAGCCTCATATTTGCATATATTATCACCTCTGCCTGAGAGACTCACTTTTTGGCCTGTTGAATTTCTATTCCAAGGCTATTTCCTAGGGATAATCTTTTCCAATAACTCTCCATGCCTATATCAAGGACTGGTCTATATGCCTCTTCTCCCTCCTGACCCTATTGTAGTAGATTCTGCACTCTTGTTTAAATTTTCTTTCCCATTTAACTGACTTCTCTAGTGGGCCAAACTCCTTTGAAAATAGTGACAGTGCACTAGGCAAAGTAGCATTTCAAGCACCTGAGACCATAGTGCTTAATTACCTCCCAAAATAATGTCTATTGAGTGGGTGAAAGCAATTGTGACCCTATATTACAAAGAAGTTGTGTCTTCTTAAATTCATAAAATTAGTGATTTAATGTGAATGTGACTAAAGGCAAGCGTATCAGCCTTTTAGTTAGCCAGTTACATTTCTCCCTGCAGATTTTTTTTTTTTTTTTTGGCAAATTCAATTAGAGGGGTCCTGCTGAAGAGGGTTGTATTACTAAGTCTTCGGCAGTTTACTGGTATCAAATGAGGTATTTCCCCCTTATACAACATCAGCTCAATAATGACTGATTATGTTTCATCTCTGAAGGGAGCTGATGGTCTAACATGAGGGCAGGCATCATTACCTTCAGTTGGTCATTAATTCCTATGAAATATCCTTTCCTACAGCAGTAATTGCTCTTAGAAATTGAAAGTGGAAATATATTTATGCAAGGCTGAAAATTTGTTTTCTGCTATTTCAGGTGTATGTGCAAGGTATTTCTCGGGACTGAATGTTCTGCTCTTAGGCTTATCAGATTGCTTAATACAGGTTTCCACACTCAGTGTGTATAGTCGGTAAGATTTCCTACTTCATCACTTCTAACCCTCTGATCAAAGTAACAATCAAACTCATTTCATGTGAATGTTATTCTAAAGCACATTTGTATATGTTTTCCAACAGCCAATCTGCTTTATTACAACATAACTTGGCTTAAATTTCTGGTTACCTGTGTATGTGTGTATGTATATACATATATATATATATATACATATATATATATATATATACATATATATATATATATATGTATATATATATATATACATACAGAGAGAGAGAGAGAGAGAGAGAGAGTTTTTTTTTTAAAGGATTCTTTATTCTTACGAGGCAAAGCTATGTAATGCTAAGCATCTACTTGTTAGTTCAAGGAGGTATTTGATTTATTTGTTTAAAACCATAGCTTTTTATAAGTCAAATGGTGATTTATTTACACTGTATGAGCAACACAATAAATTAATATTGGGTTGTTGAAAAAGTCATGATGTATTTTTCTGTTTTTCTATGCAAAAATGCATCATGACTTTTCTGAAGACCCAGGAACTATCCTGTAATTGCTAGCTTGAACAATAAGAGTTTCTATAGCTATTTTGTTATTTTTTATGTTATATATAGAAGTTGTTGGTCTTATAAATGCATATATTTACTAATATTTGTGGCTGACTAGACTGTCATCCATGAGCCCACCTACAGTCAATAGCACGCAGTGATGACACAACTGGCCATATTATGGGCTATGAAAGAGAAAATTTCATCTCTGGTTAATGATTGGATAATTAAGTTAGTCACATTTGCAATAATTTCTATGCAACTGAACTAAGATTCTTAGATTGTCAAACTTGAGTAATGTGATGTCCTATGGACAAGACCTAGTCTTTCTTTGTAAGTGGCCTACCTATAAAAGAAAACCATATTCCCTACAGGTGAATTTTTTACTCTTTTATACTTCTTCTTATACTTATGTACTCCATATTTATATCATGAATAGAGTTGACGGACCTGGCCCAAAGACAAATTTAATATCACATAAGAAGGGAAAGGAAATAATGTTAATCTATCTCTGTCTCATCTTTGATATGCCACTATACTTGGGAGAATTACAAGGGTTTCTAGATTTTCTTGCTTTGAAATGATGAGAATAAATGTGAATTTAAATTTCACAGCTCCATTGTTGCCCACTATTATTCCCTGACACACCTGACTTATGAACACAATAAGCTAATGCTCCTTTCACAGTAAGCCAGCCATGATGGCAGGGCTCGAATCTACACTCACTATTTCTTTTTTCATTCCCAAATTATCTCATGCACTATTCTCTTTTCCTCTATGTTTTATTTTCAAGTGGTCTCCAGTTGGTTTGGCAAATATATTGAATATGTTTTAGATTTCAGTTTTTGAGAGCAATAAGTCAGGATTTTTATAACCATAATAGATCTGCTGGAAAATCATATACACTTTGAGAAAATGTCAGCAACAATGATGAGAAGAGCACTTGAAAAAGTACTAGGTGTGGAGTCAGACAGTGTACGCTTCAACTGTGGCTCACCCAGTACTTAGCTTCTAGTTTTTATACAAATTACTACTAGTTTTTATACAAACTACTAGTTTTCATACAAAATACAAACTCATTTTAGGACTCAGAGTCTCATAAATAATTGGAACAGCCTCAGGGGATTGCAGTGAGTATAAAGTGTATGTGAAAATTCCATCATACTGTCTGGCTCCTGATAGGTGGTAAAAAATAAATATTTTTGAGTTAATTATCAAATTAATACCTATATTCAAAAATTGATGTTATTTAAATAGATCATTGCAAAATATCCCCCATGCACTAAGGATTACACTGCAGCTGAACTTAATGTAAATTAAAGTGAAATAACGGCATTATAGAGAATTTAGTTTCAAATTAAGATCAAATTGCTCTGAATTCCAAAGGTTTTATCCTGCTCCCCCATTAATGTTTCCTTAATAAGTAAGTTTTAATACCCCATTGAAGAGTAAGATTTGAATTTTAAATACCTTTTACGAGTTTGAGAAATGAACCTCTAAAAACAATTACCTGATTTTTCATAATAAACTTTTTGTATAGCAAATACTGTAGAGATCTAGTAATAAGATGAAAAGACTCAAGGATATAGTATTCTTTCTATAATTTAACAATATACTTCTAATGGCTTAAAATGTTATGTGGGGGACTAGCAGTTGGTATAATGGCTAAGTCACTGGACTCCCACGTAGTAGACCGTGGTTCAAGTCCCAGTGGCTTAAACTCACACCAGGCGCGTGTGTGTGTGTGTGCCCAGGATCCTGAGAGGAGAATAGAGGAGATGGGATTGCAGCGTGGCCATTCCCCCTGGGGGATAATTTCTCACTTTCTCTCTCTCTGTCTCTGTCTTTCTGGTGAGCTCATGTGCCCTATAGCAAAAACCTCTCCAATAAAAAGGTATGTGGGGTATTTGCAGAAGGATATAAAGTAAAAGAAGAATTTATAAAAATTAATCATTATAAATCACCAGTTCTTAAAACGTTTTATGTACAAATTCATTTAATAAATACAAAGAACCTACTGTGTGTCAGATACTGTGCTAGGTTCTAGGAATACAAAAGCATAGGCCAACACTGAATTTTTGCTCTAACAGAGCTACATCCTGATGAAAAAAATAAAGCTATTAAAAACAATTTACAAATGTAGTAAGGGAAATAGAAATATTAATAGAAGTAAGAGGTCAAAAGCTCAAAGTTCTCTGTAGACTGACACCTAAAGGAAGAGTAGGTGTTAGCAAGGGTGAGACATGAGTGTATGTGCATATGTGTGCACAGTTATTTGTGTATGTGTCTGTGTGCTTGGGGTGGGGAGAGAGAGAGACAAGGAGAGAGAGGACGGTTCCATGATGGAGTAAAGTTTTGTTCAGGGGCCTGGGTATGAGAGCATGTCTGTGGCCTGGAATGGAGAGCTGGAAATTAGGCTATAAGCAACCAGGGGCAGATCATGGAAGGTCTTTTAGGCCTTCAAGAGTATGAAAAATAATCATTAAGAAAGTTTTTTTTTTTTTTTTTTTTTTTTTTTTTTTCTTCTCTGTATATGGTATGTGTGCTCACTGGACAAAGACAGAAAGAGACAAAGAGAAAGAAAGTGAGGCACCACCCCCCCAGAGGAAATGAGAATGCCAAAATCCCTTCTCCATTCTCATCTCAGGATTTTGGGAATGCAAACACACACACACATACACACACACACCAATGTTTTCCAAGCCACTGGGTTCAGGACTCAAACTGTGCAGTTGGCCGTGTGAGATCTTGTTGCCGTCACTTCCAACCCACTTGCTGGCCCAAGACAGCAATTTTAAACATTTATAGTATTATTACTATTTTGAAATAGAGAGAGAAGAAAAAGAGTGAAAGGTGCCTTTGACAGTCTCACCAGGTTGTAATTCACCATAAAGAATTTTGCTGGCCAGGACCACATGAGCATGCAGATACACCTGGGGTGTTCGGGTCAATCCAGGATCCAAACCTGGGGTCCCCATTTTGCACCAGTATCACTCAGCAGCACCCCACCACCTGTGCCACTGCAGCTGGATTAATAAGGCATTTTTAAATAGGAAAATAATATCAGATTTTTGTGGTTGTTAAATTCATTCTTGATACTGAATGGTTTGTTAAAGAGATATCTGTTAAGACCACACAAATAAATGGAATGCAGCACCTGGGAAAGATTTTCAAAAGAGTATTGCAAATTAATTAACAAGTTTAAAAAAACTGGTTTTCTTTTAAAAATATGTAAAATACGTAAAGGAAAGAAAAAGTCATCATGCTTTATCTAGAATGGTAGGATGGTGCTTCACAAATGATCTGAGGCGGCGTACTAGTTTTCTTTTCCTTTTTTCTCTCCCTTTTTTCACTCTCACACGCACTGGTAATTTTATAAAATGCAATGAAGGCAAGCTACTTAGAAAATAAACTTTAAAAAATAGACATACAAAACACAATCCTCAATTTTTTTTTTATTATTAGATTCGATGAACACAAATTGCATTTCCATTAATATAATCAGAACGAACATAATGTAGGAAGAAAAGAGAGTCACAAAAACTAACAATATTGCTCATTCAAAGTTTGTATGTATGTGATTAAAATATCTGTACTTGGCTCACTGTAGACAATAAAAAAATAAAATATGGACTATTCTAGAAAACAGTTTTCTTCAGGAATTAGTTTATATATGATAATGTTATCAATTTATCCTACAATTTTTTTTTTGAGAGACAGACTTTTGCCGTAGGACACATGCACTCTCTGCAGAGACAGAGAGATACAGAGAGACAGAGAGACAGAAAGCAAGAAATCACCTGCCCAGGGGAGATGGCCATGCCACAATCCTTTTTCCTCAAATCTCCTCTCACAATTTTGGGCACACACGCATATTTGCCCAGCTTAAGTTTTAAGCCATCAGGTCCAGGACTCGAACCACAGTCAATTATGTGGGAGTTCAGTGATGTAACCATTATGCCATCTGCTGGTGCCAATTTTTTTTTTTTTGATAAATTTTTGCTTCAGGGTGTGAGCTCACCAGAGAGACAGAGAGAGATAGAAAGCGAGAAGTCACCCCGAGGGGTGATGGTCATGTCACCATCTCTTCTCCTCTGTTCTCCTCTTGGGATTTTGGACACACATGCATAGATGTAGGTGTAAATTTTAAGCCAGTAGGTTCAGAACCCGAACCACGATCTACTATGTGAGAGTCCAGGGATGTAAGCATTATGCTATTTGCTAGTCCCAATCCTACAAAATTTTTAAGAGTAATAAACAAAATTAATTTAGCAAGTGGTCTTTGGAGACTATGTAAAGAGATGTGGGATTAAAAAACAAAAAGATAGAAAAAAAAGAAAATATTAAACTTTTTGCCAGTATAACTCAGTTGCTATCAAGGAATATTAAAATTTCTCTTACTTTGGATACAAATTGGCTTTGATGTCATTTTACTTGTCATGCAACCCTCCTTGTTGCAAAAAATTGCATTGATATAGTCTTGCTGGAAACAAGAACCAGTGAGTTTGACTTGTTATTTTCTAAGGCATTTTGTTTTAGTAGCCATGTTGAACAGTCTGACATAGCTACATCCTGAGAAACAGTACAGGAAAGGGGTTTTAGAACTATTTAATTTTTGCTTTTGATATTTTAGAAAACTGAAAGCAGGAAAAAGGTTTTTAAATTAGTATGTAAATGGGTATATGGGTGTTAATGGAAGTTAGACAATTATTTAAATAGATACACAAATGCCAGTGGAAGTGAAAACATTAATTGAATACAGACCAGCAATAAAATTCATTAATTTAGAAATACTTGGGCTTGGGGCCGGCAGGTGGCATAGTGGCAAAGGGTGCTGGACTCCCACATGGCTGACCACAGTTCAAGTCCCGGACCTGGTGGCTTTCTCTCTCTCTCTCTCTCTCTCTCTCTCTCTCTCTCTCTCTCACACACACACACACACACACACATACCACACACTCACTCTCTCTCTCTCTCTCTCTATCTCACACACACACACACACACACACACACCACACACACTCACTCTCTCTCTCTATCCCTCCCTGGTCAAATTATAATAAATAAATAAAATAAATAAAGTTAAATAAATAATTCTAAAAAAAAAAAAAGGAGAGAGAAAGAAATATGTGGGCCAGCTTGTGTTCTGGTGTTAACTTAGCTGGATCCCACATGGTCAACTATACTCTAACACCAGACTCAGGGCCTTGAGAAACACAATGGGTGCCTGTGTATACATGCTCAAAAATCTCAAAGGAAGGGAGAGATAAAGAAGAAGGAATTGTAGAGTGACCATGTCCCATGGGGGGATGATTTCTCACTTTCCGCCTCACCATTCAAGTGAGTGTACATGCCCTATGGCAAAAATTTTTTAAAAAGAGAAATATTCTATTTTTCTTTAGTCATTCATTAACTTGTCTTTTTAAAAGAATTATTTATTTAATTCCACCCATTTATTATTATTATTCAATTTGACTAGAGAGACAAAAAGAGAGAGAGGAAGAGTAAGAAAGCAGGTTGCCAGATCTGAGACTCGAACCATGTACGGCCATGTGAGAGTCCAGTGCCTTAACCACCATGCAACCTGATGGCCCCTGTTCATTACTTGTCAATTCAATTTGTCCTTGCTGAGCATCTAATATAAGCCTATAATGGCATTGGAAGCTGAGATTATATGAGAAAGTTTTATAAAGTTAATGGGAAAATATATTATGCAAAAATTTTGCACAGATTTCAAAATGTTTTGCACCAAATACGCTTGTACTTTAATTCCATTTTTGGAAAAAAAATCTTTTAAATCCCCTCATGGAAGACATGAAATCCTACATAAAAATTGTTCATAAACTGGGGAAAAATGGACAAAAACATGTAAGTGACTGAAATCTGGTGAATTAACCACTGAAGGAGCAATGTCTAGCATAGAAGTTCAAGGATCTTGAACTCCTCCACAACCAGTCTCAAGGACTAGGCAAATATTACTGTGGGAAACTTGAAGCTTTGCAGTATAAAACAATCAATGCATTCATTATAAGGCTTTAACATAATTTCCCACATGCTTATCATTTTCATCCCAGTATTCATAAACTGGCAATACTAGTCTTCATTTCAGTCCTTTTCCTTTTGGGACTATTTCCTATCATTAGAATCTAGTAAAAATTGATTGGTTATAATCAGCTAGTAATGTTGTAATGAAAATGTTAAAAAGGACTCAAAGATTTATTATGAGTCAATAACTTTCCAATTTTTAATTAGTTCAGTCAACAACTGAGAGATATACCCATTTACAGATGAAGAAATTAAGATAATTTGCCTAAGGGTATTCAGAATTTATGTGGCATAGTGTTAATTCAGGCCTAGACAATTCTGCGGCAGTGTTTTCCAGTCTTAGTCCACCACTGTGGTTTCTTTCTCTTTTTAACTTTGTTAGACAGTGTGTGCACCCTCCAGAGAGAGAAAGGTTCCAGCACGGGGCAGGGAAGGAGTGTGAGAAAGAGCCTGTCCCCCCCACCACCCCCATAGTAGATGGTCACTACACAATTCCTTCTCCATGTCTTCCTTTTGGATTTTAGGTAACAACACACATGTGCCCTGGCATGTCTCTCCAGCTGTCAGGTCCAGTACTCAAACTGCAAGGTTGGCCTTGTGGGATCCAGCCACCTTAACCACCATGTCACTGGCTGGCTTTACCACTGTGATTTGTCTATAGACTTTCTCCCTGGTACTCAAATCTTTTGTATTGATGCCACCTACATTCCAGTCCTTATCAATCATGCACCTATCATTCCTTCTCCTTATTTCTGTTATCTGGAGTCTCCCAAAAAGAATCAGTCTGCTACATTATATTTTAAAACAGATGAACTAGGTTTTTCTAAATCTGGGAATATTTTTTTTTTAAGTTGTAACCTACTTTAAACCTATTTTTGAAAGAACACTAAATCTAAATCTTGAATTTGTCCATTTCATTTATTATTATTGAGAAGAAATGAGAAATGAAATTGATGTTTTTGGTTGTTCTTCAGCAAAATGTTGGAGAAAAACACATTTTTAAAAAATATTAGTTGAGTCCTATTTTGTTTAATATGTTTATATGAACACTTTCTTTCTCTATATTGCGTTTGGCAAGCCTTGGGCATTTTAAATTGATGAATTTCTCAACCACTTAGAGTGGAGATTTAAAACAAAGTTTACTCTCAAGATGTAACTTGAGACTGAGTTATACCACTGTTTTATTATTCCTAATGGCACTGAGTCAATCCACAGATATTTCATCCTGCAATTTTCTACTGTTATGAAAATGCATAATGTTAATCATTGTAATACTTTATAAACTGACCATAAACCAATGTTTATAGTCAGTTAATCATTGTATTACTTTGCTTTAGGTAATTTAGTGCATTACCATAATGTAGCAGTCTACTTAATATAAATTTTAAAGTGAACACAATAAAAGTGTATAGCATTAATATATTATGCATTCTAACCCGAAATTCTAAAATAAAACTGAAGTTTGGACAGAGTTCAGATGTTCTATGACTTTGATTTCCTCTGTCTTACTGGGAAAAGAGTGAAGACTTAATGAAGGGCAGAGAACTAAACTATTATTCTATTTCTAATTATTTATGCATCCCTTCTCAACTTGCTTTAGGCAAAAAATAGTTTTTTCCTCCTACCACTGAGGAATGCATAATGATTCATTTTTGAAAAATTGAACTTTGGTTAAGGGAGAGTTAACCTAAGTTTAAAAACAAAATAGTAAATTAGGAAGTAAGTGGCACTCATTTTAATAAAGTATGATGATTGCTTCTCTTATAAACGATTTCAACGAATATTTAATGAGCACTCTTAAACACAATAATTTCAAGATAGTGGAACTGGTCATTATCTTCGTTTTGAAAACAAATACTAAATGAGCAGCTACTATGTCCTCTCTGGGACAATGCTACGTGCTCTTTCTTTGTCACCTTTAATCCTCACTATAGGCCTAATGTGGAAATCACATTCTCCAGACAAAACACTTGAGAAACTTTTATTAATGCTAAGTTGTTAGATTCACAGAATTTGTAAAAACCAATAACCATTTATATAAAGGCAGATTTTTCTCTAATGTTCCTATGATATGATGAATTTGGGTATGATGACCCCCAATCCATGAGAGCCTTAGCATATGTATTTGATGGTGTCCACATACATGGGACTAGATGGCAGATTCAAGAACTGGAGAAAGCACTGTCATGAGACCAAATAAAGCCACATAAATGAAGTTATCTGATTACCTCAAATGCAGACAAAAACAGTCAAATGGTTTTTACATATCAGATGAAAAAA
Source organism: Tupaia tana (assembly GCA_026018925.1). NCBI lineage: Eukaryota > Metazoa > Chordata > Mammalia > Scandentia > Tupaiidae > Tupaia > Tupaia tana. The sequence goes on along the minus strand of JAKSZU010000003.1, from coordinate 79,353,904 downwards.
TTAGCTTATGGCTCACTTTTAATAAAATGGTATATACAAGGAAAATCATCTGGAAATTCCTCTGTGATGGTTTCAGTTACATGATTCATCTACATAAATTTCTTTCTTTCTTTTTTTTTTTACTATTTTCAAATGATTAAGGACTTTTAGGGTTATTATTGTTAAAGAGACACTTAGAAATTTTTTTCTCTTTTAGGTATATTCATTCTCTCTTTTGAACTGCATTTTAGAAATTTTAAGACACCATCTGTGCTTTGTACCTTATTTCTTCTTTAGTGTTTACCTAAGTGTTTTGAAATACTGGAGATCTGGAACACATAATTCAATTAAATAACTTAAAATAGTTTTTCATTTATTTATAGTAGAGTGTGCACACGTACACATGCCAGAGGAAGGGAAAGACACAGAGAGACAGATAGACAGACAGAGAAAGCACCTCCAACAGGCCCTGGTCATGCTGCAATCCTTCTCGCAGTTCTCTGCCCCAGCAGCATGTTGCAGCTGAGTCTGGGATTCGAACTCCAGGCAATATGTAGAATCCAGCTTCTGCACAGTGCTTAACCACAGTGCTATAGTATTGGCCAATCAGATTCATTTTTTAAAGGTTCTTTGTTTACATTTTAAAGCAAAATTCAAGTTTCTGTAATGACTGTGTCCTTACAGAAAATAAACGAAACAAGTAGAAACTGCTTAAGCAATGGTAAGAAAGACATGGGGGCAAAGCTAGTTCAGTGTTTCTTACATCTGTGGCATGCTAGAATCACCAGGACATCTTTTATTTAGTTAGTTATTTAATTAATTTTATTTTATTTACATTTAATCACTGTACATCTTTACAGTGTACAACATGGTTTTTCCCAGCATGAATACAGTGCATATTAGGCACTCCAGACATTACCATATATATTATCATCACCAGATTAAATTAAAAAAAAATTTCTGAGGGAACCAGCAGTTAGCGTAATGGCTATGTCGCTGGACTCCCACGTAGTCGACCGCGGTTCACGTCTCGGACCTGGTGGCTTACAACTCACGCCGGGCGCGTGTGCGTGCGTGCCCAAGATCCTGAGAGGAGAATGGAGGAGAAGCGATTGCGGCGTGACCATCCCCCCTGGGGGGTGATTTCTCGCTTTCTGTCTCTCTGTCTCTCTCTGTCTGTCTGGCGAGCGCACGCGCCCTATAGCAAAAAACCTCTCCAAAAATTTTTTTGGGAGTCCAGTGACATAGCCATTACACCAACTGCTGGTTCCCACTCCAGGACATCTTTTAAAAATTTCAGGCCAGCAAATGGCATGTAGGTTAAGGTGACTGGATCCATGTGGCCAACTGCCTGGTTTGGGTGATGGATCTGGCCACTTGGAAAACACGCTGAGTGCATGTGCCTATGTGGCCCAAATCCAAAAAGGAGAACAGAGAAGAAGGGATTGTGGTGTGGCCATCCCCCTGGAAGGTGACTTCACACTTTTCCTCCCTCTCAGTCTCTCTCTGGCAAACACACACACCCTATAGTATAAATAAAAACAAACAAACAAAAAATTACAAGTCAAGACCATGCCCCAGACAATTAAATGATAATCTAGCAGGTGGGTGGAGAGTGGGACACAGATATCAGGGCTTTTAGATTTTGCTGATTGCAATGAGCAGGCAAGCTTGAAAACCACTGAGTTATTTCATCGTGATGTTTAAATTTGGCTTTACTTTGTTTAGAATAAATTGTTTTCAGATGAAATATTTTCATATAAAATTTTTGTCCAATATATACCTACCAATGATTGAGTAGAGATTACATAATACACTGTGCATTTTATAAATGAATGTCATGGGGCTGAACCAGCTCACATATTTTAAGAGACAGGAAAAACAAAGTATCTGGAGAAATATACTTTAGTGTAAATAATAAAATTCACTGGGGAAAAATAGTTACAATAGAATATTTAATATGTTTTCAGTGCTCTATTAGACTTCAACACTACATTTTTAAACTAAGTTTTGATGGTGAGTGCAATTAGAAAGAGCTGATTATGAATACCATCAAAAAGGAAGACTGGCAAATAAGGAATTGAACCATTTTTATCTCTGTTATATGTTTTAGTGCAGGGTTATATATGCAGGGTTATGCAGGCCTAATAATACTGAAGTGAATAATAATAGCTACGATCATGACAACACTGGCCATTTATTTATTTATTTATTTATTTATTTATTTATTTATTGAGAGGTTTTTGCTATAGGGCACGTGCGCTCGCCAGACAGAGACAGAAAGACAGAAAGTGAGAAATCACCCCCCAGGGGGGATGGCCACGCCACAATCCCTTCTCCTCCATTCTCCTCTCGGGATCCTGGGCACGCATGCACACGCGTCCGGCGTGAGTTTGAAGCCACCGGGTCCGGGATGCAAACCGCGGAAGTCCAGCGACACAGCCGTTACGCTAACTGCTGGTCCCCAACACTGGCCATTTATTGGGCATCAACTTTAGATTCTTTTCATAGGTCAGCACGCATCTTAAATTTGACTTTGGCATCCATGTATTGTATTGGAAAAGAAATGGACAATGAGAGCCACTAACTTACACACAGATAAATGGCAAGGTTGGGACACTAAACTAGAGTAGTCCAACTGGAAAGCATATGTGTCCTATGTCTCTAGCTAAATTTGCTCTGACTTAGTCCAAATTTACACTATTCCTTACAATAGATAGGCTATGAAGATAGAATTCTATGAGTAATTAACTTTTGGCCTGAATATGGTCATATTGAAATCAGGAAGGGATATATATATATATATATATATATATATATACACACACACACACACACACATATATGCATATGTGGTATGTATGTGTGTATGCGTGTGTGTGTGTGTTGTTTCTTAAGTGTGCAAGTTTTGAGTCCAGTTTTACACATATAAGGGTGAGATAAAAACAAAAATTGCACGCCAGTGGAGATTAAAACTGTCAAGCTTTTGGAAACTGGCTTATCCCCGTGTTTGCCAAAACCAGTCTGGTGCTTTGTGTCACACTTCCCTGCCATATGCAGGCACACTGGCTCTTTTCCTAGGGAAACTGTTTATTTAAAAAAAAACTCCCAGAAGATACTATTGGCTAACAGTGGTAAACCCTATTTTTTTGCCATCAGGAACCTAATATTTTGTAACTATACTACCTAATCACTGCTTGTGTTCACATGACAAAAAATACAACTCTAACTAGCTGAAGGCACAACAACAGCAAAAATAAAACCCCGCAATCAACAAAAAACCACAAGTGTACTGGAAGAATTCCTGGGTAGCTCACACACTGAAGGAACAGCTGTGCTTTGAAGCTCTTTGGGATACGTAAGTGGACTGAATCAAGTGAAAGTCTCGAAACTTTGTGCTTTCCTTTTTTAAATTTTTTAAATGGCCAGAGTGTCCATAGGCTCACCAGAGAGAGTTGGAGAATGAGAGAAAGAGGAAGAAAAAAAAAAAAAGAAAGTATCTCCCATGAGCAATGGTCATGCTGCAATCCCTTTTCCTCCATTTCTCCCTCTTTTCAAGACTTTGGGCAATCACGCACATGTGCTGGCCATGTTTTTCAAGCTGCGGGATTCTAGGCTCAAAACACACAGTTGGCCAAGTGGGATCCAGTCGCCTTAACCACCATACCACCAGCTGGCCTGCTTTCATTTCTCATTTCTTTTTTGCTGTGTGTGTACACCTGATTTTCTCCTGTTTTCCCAAGTACTGTAGAATATGTAAAGAGGGGATTGACAAGGGGTTCAGGGATTATGATGCCTATAGCATCTCAATTTAGGCATCTAGTGGGAAAGAATGATCATTATTATCATTATCATTATTATGCTTAGAATAAAGGTAAAAAAAATCCATAAGAATGTCTCTGCCTCTCTTGTCTTGGGTCCCCTTCTCTCTTCTGTACATGCCATTATGGTGAGGCTAGGATTACAAGTCCAATTCCCAGAGTGCTGGGACTTGCACTCACTCCCAAAGTTGAAGTGGAGCAGGGAAAGAGCTGAGCCTGATTGGAAGGGGAAGAGTTTGTTCCAGAAGAGGATGAAGAAAGTGGCCAAGAACTAAATGTTAACTGACAATTACAAAGACATTTGATTTCTATTAATTTATATCACATATAATTTGATAGGTATGTAACAGATTTGGACTATAAGGTTGGTGACTTACCTACTAATTCAAAACTGATTAAGGACACAGTTATGTTTTAGAAACACAGTGAGACTATAGGAGATTAGAGTGTCTAGGGGCCGTTTTGGTTTTGAATGACAGATGCAAGGATAGAAGTTGGAGTTAGAATTAGGGTCAAGGCCTCTCATTCTTATAGACATAACTTCTCTAAACCTCACATGCCTCATTAAATGAGAGAATAACAATGCCTATTAGGTACTATTTTACATGGATTCAGTGAGACTATTTTATAAAAGCTCTTAGTCAAGAACATGGCATAGACAACGTACTCAGTGTATGTTAACTAAGAGTAAAAACAGATAACTAGGCTTAATGATAACAGCAAAAAATTCTACAGTTTAATCAAGATATAGAGATTAGAGTAGAATTGTCATTTATTAATGTGTTCAAAATGGATTGCACAGTGAATGTGCGTGTAAATACATATATTTATGTATGTCTATACACACAAAGGTACATGCACATATTCAGTATACCAATTTGTAAGACTGACCAGTTTAAGTCTGTATGAACAAGACACACTGGTGGCACGGTGGTTAAGGTGACTGGATCCCACATGGATAATTGTACATTTTGGGCCTAGAATTCCATAGACTTCAACAACTTCTATTAATGTTGGTTACATTTTGATAGGCCAGGGCTTGAACCATTATAGCATTTGCATTTTAGTTTTTCCTTCTGAAATTCTGTTCCATATCTGTGTATATTTGTGCAATTTTGAACCTAGTTTCCAAAATTTCTCCTTTGGCAAAAATATTCTATAGAAATCACTTGCTATATTTTGAAAAGTGAATACTGACATGTTCTAAATCTTTCAAGGATATAATTGCATTTTCCTCAACTCCTTCCATAATTTAAAGTATTTAATAAAACATCTTGGAAAAAACAGCCATTTGATATTTGTAAAAAAAAAATTCAAAATGAGTGGGATAGTAATGAAAACAAAGTATTTGTAAAGTAAGTTTTATGTCCAGAATCTTATTTGCTAAGCCCATGAGAATAGAATTAGTGCCCTTGTTAGAAATACTCCTTGTGAGAAAAAAATAACATCAAATTTTAAAATAGCATAGCATTTTATTTTGTAATAAACACGAGATTATTTTGTCTTTGTATTTTAAAAAAGTATAACTGTTGACCACCAGATGGCTCCCATATTTTTAAAAATTCAGCAGTAAGAGTCAAAACTCAATTGAAATAATAAACATAGATTTTAAATAAATAACTTTAAAAAAACTGCTATAACCTGTTAAGTATTAAATATATATAAAAATAAGTGAAGTAATCTCATTTTTGAACATTTCTCTCTTATTAAAAATATATGAATTATATATGAAATAGCATGGTACAATACACCTTTCAGGATTTTACTTGAGTCTTTAAAAACACCATTTCAAATCAACAGAATAAATATTATGTGGAAAAAATGCACACCGTGTTATAATTTGATAGTATGCTTTTAGTATTTTTCTATTATGCTGTGACAAATGTCATTTCTTATCATTAATATTCAGACAAATTTATATGTTTTTGAGCTTTTAGAGTCTGCCCTGGAACTAACCTATGTATTATTGACAGCACATGATTAAAGACACCCATTCTTTATAAAAGTACCATTCCACAAAACATTTAACAATAATGTCATATGACAAATCAAGGTTCTCCATAAAGAAGCGGGTCATTGTAAGCAATGAACCCAGTTCATGATGTGGGAAATGACATGAATCCCAGATAGACTACAGGTGTTGCTACTGTCACGGACAATGTCCTAAAGGACATGTTAGACTGGTCTTAATAAGTAAGCTATTAAGATAATAGACCCTCTACCTGTCATAGTGACTACATTTTTAAAGGCTAAGCTGCCCTATTTAAAGCTCTAGGGTAGTTTTGTGATATGTAGCCACTGAGCCGTAGAGCTTTCAGAGTTTACAATTCTGAGATATTTTTTTTGGTCAATAAAAAATGGCATATGTTTCAATGAGTCATCTGAGCTGAGCAAACTCAAAAGAAAGGGTTGACCTGCACTTCTGCCTGCTACTGAGTTCCCCCTACCTTTTCTTGTTAGCACAAAGCTTGTCCCCCTGTGCCTCATACCACAGGGAAACCAGAAATGTGGAGACAAGGTCTCCGTAGCCCATATGGTTTTATTTGTGTTCCGCTGGCACAGTTATAGTCATACAGTAACCAACATAAATTTTTAGTTTTATTATCACCTCTAAAAAGAGACAGAAATGTGAAAATTGAAGCCAGAAGGTTTGTATCACAGGATTAATTAGGCAGGGCCAAGTGGAGTCTCACTCCTCCTGGCAGCGAGCGCCTCAAGAAGGTGCCTGCCTTCAATTACGGAGCGCACAAAGCAATTAAAAACCCTGTTTCTTTTTCCTGAGGTGTTACTTGTTACTTGATAAATCTCTTTTTTAAAATTCTCTGGGGATCTGAACTGGCTTGAGGTGCAATCTACCAGGGTAGATATTCATGAAAAATTGATTTAGCTCTAGCCTAAGTGCAATAGGTTTAAAATAAACCTGAAAGGAATGAACAGTGTGTTTCTTGGCTGACATTTTATTGGCCATTTTTTTAATGCACAAAAGACTAGATAATTAAGAATTGAGACATTATGGATCTCCACTAGGAGATATGAATCGAATTGGTCAGCCATCCTAGGCATTTTATTCTAAGTCACACTGCACATTTGATTAACCTTTTTCACGGGGCTATTTGTACATTCCATGGAAACACTGTGGTGTGTGAAAGTCAGATGAAGTGCATGCCTTCCAGAACCCTCATACCCCTTCAGAGAATGAGCTTGGTAGAAAATCACATCCTTTTCTCTGATTTATGTCCTAGTCCAGTGGGAATTAAAACTTAGATCTGCTGTTCTGTTTTTCCCAAAAGGAACTTTTCTTGCCTTTTACTGTAATATTTGAGAATTGCATTATAATCTTAATTCTGGAATATCTATAACTATTCAGAAGTAAGCTGCAATTGTCTTCTGTACAGTTAGTTTTGTGGAATGGGATTTTTATCACTAGTACGTAAATCACCTAGCTAACTCTTTCCTCTGAAATATAAATAATTTAAATTATGCAATATGTACAGTGTATAACGGGTACAAAGAATAGTGCTCTATGAAGACATATGAGCTTAAGCTTTATCAATGATCTCATGCTTCCTGTTGAAAGAGAAGCAAAATTTTTTTAAATCAATAGACTAAAAACCATCATTGTAAATACAAGAATGAGACTCTACTTTCACTTAAAAAGCATATTATGTATGAATTAAGGCAATTTATGCAGTAAGAGACTTTGGTTTATGCTATTTTCTATGGTTTATGCTTATGAAATATTGATTTATTAAAGAATATTAATTATGACAAAAAGATTTTAGCCCCTCCTTACTTTTTTGCTATTATTTTCTTTCTTCTTAAGTTTAAATACAATGTAAATGCTAAATTATTTTAAATGGGGTCTAATAAATGGAGATTGTCATCAGAACAATTTTGTAACCTTTAAGTGAAGATAAATTTTGATAAAATATGACTGGAAATCTAGTCACTCAAAATTTATTCTGGCAAATTTTATTGAGCTTTTTGCTTATAAATGTCTATACTATCTATTGGGTCATTTGAAAAGTCACAATGCATTTTTTCTGCATTTTTCTATTCCAATATTTCTTTAAAAAAAATAGAACTCAGAGGGTACATATGCTTGCCAGAGAGACAGAGAGAGGGAGAGAGGAAAAAAGTCACACACCATAATGGTCACACTGCAATCTGTTTCCCCCATTTCTCCAACCCTATTGAGATTTGGTGCATACATGTACATGCTCCTAGTATGTTCTTCAAGCTGCAGGGGCTGAGATTCAAACCACATAGTTGGCCATGTGGGATCGGTGTCCTTTAACCGCTAGATTACAGGCCTGGCCATCTTTCCATTCTTAATAAAAGAGTAACATTTTTTGTTTGTTTTCTTCATTCAGGCAAGGTTTGTTACAATATAGTTTTACTCTGTTGTGTTGTGATAATGGGCATAAATGTTACTAGAAAAAAATTGCCAGGATGATAATATCTTAGAAAATTTAAATAGGTACCAGATAATATTGGACGGTGGAAAAAGATATGATACATTTTTTGCACAGAAAAACAAAACAAAAAACAACAGAAAAACACATTGTGATTTTTCTGACAACCCAATATTTACTGTTTACTCTATGTTCAATTCAGGCCTGCCTTAGAAGTTTCAGCAACAGGTCACTGAATAGAAATATGCTCTAGGGGATCAGCAAATAGCATAATGGTTATGTCACTGGACTCCCATGTAGTCGACTGCAGTTTGAGTCCCAGACCCGGCAGCTTAAAATTCATACCAGGTGCGTGTGTATGCATGCCCCAAATCTTGAGAGGAAAATGAAGGAGAAGAGATTGTAGCATGGCCATCTCCTGGGGGGTGATTTTTCACTCTCAGTGTCTCTGTCTCTCTGGCAAGCACATATGCCCTATAACAAAAATCTCTCAAAAAAGAAAGAAAGAAGAAATAACATGCTCTATTTTGCCATTGGTCTTAGTAAAAATGAACTAGTTTGCCTTTTAGATGATTCAGTGATAAGATTATTGGTATTTTAATTGAGATATCAACCATGGGTAGGCATTTGGAAAATAGCTAATTGTGCATCTCAGGTCCTTTTATATTTTGTCCCCTCCTCTCTCTTTGAGCCCTGTACTATGTGTATTTTTTCCCATCAGATTCCCTCTTATGATCAGTTGAGACCCCAGATGACCCTGGATTCAGTCCTCTTGGCATCTGAGTCTTAGTATAATCCTTTGCCTTTATGTACGTGGAACCTGTGAATATAACAGAGCCAATTCATCATTCTAGTTTAAAAATCATTACCCTCATTGGGACCAGCAGATGGCATAGCAGTTACATTGCTGGACTCCCATGTAATTGACTGTGGTTCGAGTCCAGACCCCGAGGGTTTAAAACTCATGCTGGGTATGTGTGTATACGTGCCCAAAATCCCAGGAGAAAGATGGAGGAGAAAGGATTGTGGCATGGCTATCCCCCCAGGGGTGATCTGTCACTTTCTGTCTGTCTGTCTTTGTCTTTCCAGCAAGCACACACGCCCTATAGCAAAAATCTCTCCAAAAGAAAAAAAAAAAAAAAAAAAAAAAAAACAACCATTACCCTCATCTCTCTAAATTAAAAATCTGCTATAAGAATTGATTGACTAAAACAAGTCAAGATTTTTCATGGCTATTGGTAGAACAATGTGTTAAACTTTCTGGGGTACTTTTCATTTAACATAACATAGGAAGGAAAGGGCTTTGACCAGAAGAAATAATTCTCTAATAATGGAAATTTTAATAAATTCCAAAAAATACTCTATCCACAGTAGAATTGTTAAATTTCAAAAATATAAAGAGAATAGAAGTTTTTTACTCCAGTTACATTCCAGTTCATGCTCAGTATAGATGAATTCTTTGCTTATCATTGGAAATGCTAAGGTAGGTGTCAACATGATAAAACACATAGGTCATAGATATCATTTTCAAAATTTTCAGCCTGGTATTTTCCTTAAATGAAAAGGCTAGAGGGACAGCTGGTAGTGTGGTGGTTAAGGCAGCTGGATCTCATGTGGGCAACAGCATGGTCTGTGTCCTGACCCAGCCACACGAACCTGGTACATGTGTGTGCATGCTCAAAATTCCAAAAGAGGGAGAAATGGGGAGAAGAGACTGTGGCATGGCATGTCCAAGCTGGGGGTACCTTATCACTTTCCTTCTCTCTCTCTCTAGAGATGCCCGATATTTACAGATATGTAACCCAGTGTATTATTTAGTATTTGAAGGAGAAAAGTAGATGTTTAAAAACCTGTTAGAAAATTTACTGTAGGGATCAGCAGATGGCATAGTGGTTATGTTTCTGGGCTCCCTCATAGCCGACCATGGTTTGAGTCCCAGACCCAGTGCTTAAAACTTAGACCAGTCGTTGTGTATGTGTGCCCAAAATCCCAAGAAGAGAATGGAGGAAAAGGGATTGCAGCATGGCCATCCACTGGGGGGGGGGGGGTGTGTGTGTGTGTGTGTGTGTGATTTCTTGCTTTCTGTCCCACTGTCTCACATGTACCCTATAGCAAAAATCTCTCTCTCAAAAAATGTTTACTGTATATTCAGAATATTGGAGACGGTATTCCTAGGTTTTTTTTTTTTTTTTTTTGGAGAGGTTTTTGCTATAGGGTACGTGCACTCACCAGAAAGATAGAGACAGAGAAACAGAAAGCGAGAAATCACCCCCCAGGGGGGATGGCCACGCCACAATCCCTTCTCCTCCATTCTCCTCTTGGGATCTTGGGCATGTACACACGCACACCTGCCTAGCATGAGTTTAAGCCACCGGGTCTGGGACTCAATCCACGGTTGGCTACATGGGAGTCCAGTGACATAGCTATTATGCTAACTGCTGGTCCCGGATATTCCTATTTTAAGATATTATTAAACACCAATTTATCTAAAAGATCAAGCAGCACAAAGATCCCAGAGTCTTAACCATTTCCTTTATATCTTACATTCTTAATGACCTGGTATTGTTTTCAGATATAGCAACAGAATTTCTCTTCTCCATTCACTGAAAAACCATATGGATTGGAAGATATATTTCTTTCTATTGCTAATTCTATGATTTTATTGTTAAAAACTAGAGAAGATCTCATAAGTAGGGGACGAGAAATAGAACTTCATGATAATTTCAGTTTGTGATTTCTAAAATCTGATATATGACATTTAAGTAAAATAAATCTTTGTTGTGGGTGGCTTGGCTATGTATTGGAGGATGTTCAGTAGCATTTCTGGTCTCTGTCCAGTAGAAGAGGGACAGTAGCATCCCTTTTCCAGTTGTGGCAAACAAAAATGTCTTCAGATATTGCCAAATATGCCCCTGGGGAGCAAAATCCCTTCCAGTTGAGAACTACTGCTCTAATTATATGCCTTATACAATTTTATATTAATTTATTTATTTTACACTCATTCACTGAATATCATCACAGCATACAAAATGCAGTTTTACATCCAGAATACATTGCATAGTGGCTTAGTCATACATGCTATCATCAATAAATAATTTTCCATTTCTTGTTTGTTTATATATATACGTATACATATATATATATAGCCCCCAATCCTCTGTCATTTCCCACCCTCCTCCCACACTATCTCGGTTATCTGCAGTTGCTTTCCATTCCTTCTCCACCACACACACACACACATACACATTTTATTGGTTAACAAAATATCTTAATTGCTCTAACTACTTTCAATAGCAAGTTCAGCTGATACATAAATATCTGTGAAAAAATGTTTGACTCTAGGCTTGGAACTGTGAGTAGAATGAATATACTATAAAATAGCACCTAGCTGAGGCTATATAGCTTACTCATTAGATAACTATTTTTAAATATATTTTTTAATTTCAAGAAAGGCAGTTTTAGCTTTAATAAATTGAAATAAAGAAAATGTTAAGAGAACTTTGCTTAAGACTTAAAGCCAGGAAACAGATTAGGTTTCTGTTAAAATAGCAGGTACATGGATCTGTTGACAATTTAAAAGAAGAGAAAAATCCTTATCTCAGGAATACAAAGCATAAAAAAAGATCAGTATTGTTTTAGTGAAAAGTCATAAAATTCTATTTCACCAACTTAATCTCATATACTTAATCTAATTTCTGTTGTGGTCCAAGCCTTCTTTTTAAATTCTGGATGATAATATTCAACTCTGGACTTGTACCTACCGTTGAGCTGGCCTTTTTTTTTTTTTTTTTTTTTTTTTTTTTTTTCCTTTAAGATGTTTTATAACTCTTATTTCTGTGTGTCTGACTGTAGTTTTCCTGATACCACACTCCTTTCAGAACTTCTTGGAGAACTGTTATGGTGTAGGTAAATTCTTTCAGGTTTTGTTTATCTGAGAATGTTCTTGTCTTCTCTTTCCATACGAAGGATAATCTTGCTGGGTATAGTATTGTAGGTTGAAATTGTTTTTCACTCAACATTTTGAATGCATTTTCCCATTCTTTCCTTGCTCACATTGTTTCTGATGAGAGGTCTGCTGTTAGCCTGATGGAATGTCCTTTGTAGGTAACTTGTTTCTCTCTTGCCAGTCTTAGTATCTTTGTCTGTGGTTTTGGTCAATTTGGCTATAATGTGTCTTGGAGAAGATTGTGGATTGATTCTATTTGGGGTCCTTTGTATTTCTTGGGTCTGGATCTTTGAATGCCTCTGTAGGTTTGGGAAGTTTTCTTCCAGGATTTCATGGAATAGATATATCAGTGCCCTTATTAGTCTCTTCACCTTTTGGGATAATTATTCAGATGTTTGGAAGTGCTGTTGGGCCTGACTTGCCTTATAAAAATTGATAGGCTTCTTTTTCTGAGAGGGATTTTTTGCTATCAGATGCTTGTCCTCGCCAGAGAGATGTAGAGAGACAGAGAGACAAAAAGTAAGAAATTACTCTACAGTGGGGATGGCCATGCTGAAATCTCTTTTCTTCCATTCTCCTTTTGGGATTTTGAGCACGGACACACATGTGCTTAGCATGAGTTTTAAGCTGCTGTGTCTGGGACTCAAACCACAGTCTACCATGTGGGAGTCCAGCAATGTAGCTTTTACGCCATTTGCTGGTCCTAATTGGCTTCACTTCAATTTGGTGGGACCTTGATTAACATTTTAAAATTTCTCTCAGCATTGATGATGTAGTGCTAAAGCAGCAGAGAGCACAACTGGTATTGCAATATTGCAATTGTGTTTTTATTTGTGGTGTTTTAACCATGTTAACAACTAGGACACTGTGTATGTGTATATATATATATATATATATATATCTATTTTTTTTTTTTTTTTTTTTTTTTTTTTTTTTCTTCCCCCCGAGAGATTTTTGGTATAATGTGTGTGCACTCACTCGCTGGTGAAACAAAGAGACAGAAAGCCAGAAATCACCCCGAGTGGGAATGACTGTGTCACACACAGTCCCTTCTCCTTCATTCTTCTCTTTGGATTTTGGGCATTCATGCACATGTGCCTGACATGAGTTTTAAGCTGTTGGGTCCAGGCCATGTTCAACCACGTGGGAGTCCAGCAACATAACAATTATGATATCTGCTAAATATCTCTTACTATTGATGAAAAATGTTCAAGTGTTGTTATCTGGCTTATATTTTTTTATGTACCTTCTTAAACATTCAAAACAGGGAACCAGCAGTTAGTGTAATGGCTATGTCACTGAACTCCCACGTAGTTGACTGCGGTTCGAGTCCCGGACCCAGTGGCTTAAACTCACGCCAGGTGTGTGTGTGTGTGTGTGTGTGTACCCAAGATCCCGAGAGGAGAATGGAGGAGAAGGGATTGCGGCATAGCATCCCCCCAGGGAGTGATCTCTCACTTTCTGTCTCTCTGTCTCTCTCTGTCTTTCTGGCGAGCGCACACGCCCTATAGCGAAAACCTCTCCAAAAAAAAAAAAAAAAAGGTAAAGAATATTCAAAACAGTTAGCTATTATCATCAAAATATTAAGGAACCTTAGGATCCATGGTAATTGGTAGGGGTGAGCCAGTGCAAAATCATTTTGGAAATTCATTAAGCCTATGAAACTTCCTCATTTGTTATTCTTGGGCTAGAAATCAATAAATGGACTCCTGATTGCTTGTAGGAATTATTTTGTTAGTGTTCTTCATGATCTCTGTAATTTCCTCTAATATAGCAGCAAGGGGTCTGAGGTTCCCTTTCTCTAGGCTTTTTTCTTTCACTGTGCTTGTCTCTCTCTCTCTACCAAACCTGCACCACTTTTCATAGTCTTCTCTTCTGTGTCTACCCTTCTGTCCCTATGAAAGATTCTTTTCACTTTTAACCTCCAGACCATGCATCCCCTCACTATGTCCCCTTGGCCCTATTTTCTTCCTCTCATGCCTCTTCACTGTTTCCGAGACTGAATGCCCCTAGCCAGTGTCCTCTCCTTCCTTTCCCCCCTACCACAACAGGACTTGAGCCCAACATATCCTCCCTACCCATCAACCACCGCCAAGTCTCTCTTACCAGTCTGTGAAGTTGCAGGAGCTGAAGGTAGTATCAGAGATCATGTCCCTTTTTCAATTCCTGATTTCTCTCACATTAAGGCTAAACTGGCAGTTTTTCTTTCAACCCAACTAAATTTTATAAGGAATTTAAATACTTCACACTGTTTTATGATATATCCTGATGGGACATTCACATTATTTTCTCTATTTGTACTAAATCCCAGAGAGAGAGCTCGCATTTGGCCTAAAACAAGGGAATACAGAGATGATCTGAGGCAGCCCAAAGATTATGCTTCAGACTCCACAGCTGTTTCTGACCAAGATCCTCATTGGGACTACGAGTACAGATCTGCAGATTGTAGAAGGTGAAACCACACGCTCTCTTGCTTTATTGAAGGGATTAAAAGGACCGCACTAAGCCTATCAATTATAATACAGTTAAATAAACTTACCCAGAGCCTAGATAAAAATTCTGCTCTCTTTCTTTCTAGGCCTTCAGAGGCCCTTAGCCTCTACATTAACTTAGATCCTGACTCTAGGAAAGGCCAATCTGTCTTGGCAATGCATTTCATCTTCCAGTCCTCTCCTAATATTCTACATAAACTACAAAATAACAAAAGGACCTTGAGAGCCCCACAATCTGAACTCATGGACCTAGCCTTCAAAGACTTTAATAACTGTGACGAGGACAGGTGAACAGAGAAAAAGGGAATGAGAATGGTAATAGTCCTCCCCAAAAGAGTAGGCCTTCCAAATAACAGCCCTCTGCATTTGAAGGGATATTTCAAGCTCACAGGGAACTTACCCTAGGCCCTTCCCAATGACCAAGGGACCCTTGCTTCCCTAGACCTTAGACTGACATGCCTCAGCATCGGATCAGGCTCCACTGTATTGGCCAAGACGCTGGTAACTCTCTCAGAAACAAGTTAATTAATTTCCTAGTTGATCCTGTGGCCACTTATTTCTGCTCTTCCTGAATTTTCAGGTCCCTTTTCCCCTTCGCCTGCTTCTGTCATAGGGTCAAAGGGAGGCCATGATCTACTCTACAGGCCCCAAGCTACTTTCATTTTCTGGAGATTAAGCCTTTGCTCATTCCTTTCTAGTAATTCCAAATTGCACTAATCCCCTCTTAGGATGAAATCTTTTGTTTGCATATATATGTATGTGTATCTGTACTTGTAGCATATGTGATATAGTAAAAATCCTTAAGGAATTCTGTTCAACTTGGCTTATAAGTAAATAAGAGTACTCATATGAACTAATCTAAATGCTTTTTAAGTTCACATGACTTAAGTAAACCTTAAAGAATCTGACTTCAATATGTTAAAAAGAAAAAATTAATATATGAAAATCTTTATAATTTCAAATATATATTTTTGTCCAGGGTATTATTGGTCAAAACAACATCATATTTGTCTTAATAATGTTTAATGAAGTAGCTGACATTTATGTGTTAGATGTGGTATGGTGAATATCTAACATGCCATAAAAAATAATTAACAGAAAGATTAATGACTAGCATTTCTAGTATCTTGGTTTTCACCAGTAGTCAAGGTATAATGGCTAAAGAAAGAAGTAAGTGATTGTAAATGGGACAGTTCAGATAATTAAGATCTTAAAGTTGAATTTAATTGAGGTGATAGATATTGGTAAAATGTCTGAGTCATTTTTAAATAAGTTAACATACTCTGATTAACATGAAATTTAGATTAATCTACTGTTTGGCTTTTTAAATTTTATAGGAGTAAGACTATTAATAAGATCATTTTGTTAGGTAAAATTGATATTTAAAAGGACGTAAATTCAATGTTAAGCATGGACTCAAAGAAGGCCTGGATGGCTGCCTGATTTTTCCTGAGTCCTCCTTATAGCTCTAAGAAATTTGTTAAGCTAAGGTTTTATTATTTTTTTTTTTTTTTAGAATTATTCATTTAATTGTATTATTATTATTTTAAATTTGCTAAGGGAATGTATACTCACTAGAGAGAGACAGAGGAAGAGAAAGGGAAAGTGAGAAAGTAAGTCAGGCACTAGAACCATGGTCAGCCGTGTGGGAGTCCAGTGCCTTAACCACCATGCCACGTACTAGCCTCCTCATAGTTAATCTAAGGTTTTAGAGTTTGTAAGCTGCATATTCATAAGGTATTAATGTATACTAAAAGTTAGGGTTTCTGAAAGTTTAAAATTCTGGTTAACATGGATATATGTAATCCTATATAGGAGCTTAATGACTCCTTCAGGAGATACCAAATTCCCCAGGGTGGGGGAAAAGAGAGTTAAGCCTGGGCGCTTAGTAAAGCCTCTTCAAAGGCATTCCCATTGGAGAGTCTCTTTAGAAAAATCCCCTTACAACCCACCTATCTTTCAGGCTAAGGTATTCTAGTTTCCCTTGGCATGTTTCCTTACCCAATAGCAAAAGATCAGTTTTGACTGGCTGGTCACCTCCACATGAAATGGACATTCAAGTGGTCCTATAGTGAAAGTCTCAGGACTAACTTTAGTTAGGCCTCAGTATGGGAAATGGGCTAAGGAATTGTCTAAGGATCTGGCAGGGCAGGAGTTAAAGCACAGGATAAGACAGGTCAAGATTGGAGCTCTTGACTGTCTTCTCCCTTCCTCCCCTTCTGGCACACCCCCTGTTTACTCTTCCAGTTGGGTAGTCAAAAACTTCTACCACTTGAGACTCTCTCCTTGGCTGCATTCTCAGGAGTTGCAGCAGGTTTATTACCCAAAACTTTCTGCCTGGTCCCAATATAAATTAGATGACCAGGATATTTAGCGAAACATAAAAGCTTAAACTAATTCTATTCTCTAACTAGAGCTCTTCTGTCACCAATAAGGAAAATTCTTTGTAGGATCTACAAACTGGGCCTTGCCCTCTTGGGTGTACTTAGCCACTCCACTGAGAAGTCACTACAAACAGCCTTGGAAATTTCCCAGCAAAAACTATACAGCCTCCCCCTTTGGAAGAGGAAATAAGGAAGTTGTCAGCATCCTCTGTAGTATTTCCCACCTTTGCAACCCCAGGTCCCACACAGCCTTATTCTAGGCCTAAGAGCCCGCTGTCTAAGCTCTGTCCCTCACACGTAATAAATAAGCAAATAGAACTCATTTGAGGTTAGGTTTTCTCACAGCAGAAAAACGGAGTACCTGCCCCTTCCTGGAAGAAGAGTGCTGCTTTTTATTCTTCCCCTAGTTGCTCCCATTGTAACTCTTCTTCTCTTAGTTTCTGTAGGACTTCCTCTTCTAAAAATACTAACCCACTTCAGACACATTATCAACAACTGGCCCCCAAACGGGTTGAAAACATCTTGCTCCTGCCATTCTTGTGACTCTGCACTTCTACTCCTCCAATGTAAATACATCACATCTCTGTACGGTGGGCTGAAACACTTCCTGCTTCAGGCCTTCAAACACTCTAAACTCTCCATAAACTTTCCTTTTTCTCTTAGAACAAACAAACAACAATACAAACAAAAACCTCTGCTCTAGTTCTTGCTTTTGCCTCATAAGACAATCTTAGAAATAAGTATTTTATATGCCCTTATTAACTGGTCTCAGAATTTCACCATGCCATTCTTCAATGGTTTTCTGAAAATTGAAAGTTGCAAGTTCTTCAAATGGAATAATTAAGAAAAAAATAAAAATAAAACCCACCCAGTTGCTGATCTAGAATCCTTCCCTTCCTGTTTGCTCTGTTAGTGCCACTTTTCATTGCTGCTCCTTAATCATATTTGAATATAACAATCTTTTCATTGGACACACTTTCGCATTTTTGAGACATCTAAGAAAGAACCAGGGTAGGACCCATTCTGTTCTGAAGAGACTCTTATGTCTGTGTGTAAATTTGTTGATGTTACAATAGGGAAAGGCGCTACATAACTTCATCCACAGTTTCACACAGTCCTCAGAAACTTAACCAGCAAAAATTTTGTACATTCTCTTTCACATTAGTACTCAGATAATTTTATTCTTGTCATCACTCAAGCAATACTTCCTAAAATAAGAGATGGTATACTTAAAAGGTAAATTTGACAGCTCACCTTAGGGAAAAGAAAAACACACAGTCTAAAATTTTAAAAGATACGTCTTTGAGTTATATAATCTTAAGAGTAATTTCCTACTACAGACATTATTATATGCATTTTAAGGAGGTCATCTTGATATATCAGTAAATAATTTCCTTTGAACCTATGATACTGTTATTACAAAGCCTGCTTGATAGCAAATGTTCTTTTGAGGTTACTGTGTGTTTGGACAATGGACATAGATAGTGGCTAAATGGATGTTTTGTGGTTTGAGGATCATTTCCAGAAAGAGTAAAATATTACTTGTATTTCTCTTTTATCCTGACTTTGATTCTTCTTTCCTTTTCATCAGCGTTTAAAGGTAATTTAAATTTTTAAAGAGTTCTCTCTTTCTCTTCCTCCCTCCCTGCCTATGTGTATGGATATGTGTGTATGTGTGTGTGTGTGTGTGTGTGTGTGTGTGTGTGTGAGAGAGAGAGAGAGAGAGAGAGAGAGAGAGATAGATAGATATTGGTCTTTTTCATGCCAACTTTCCTGTATATTTAAGAGAATTTATACTCTCTTTCTCTGTACATATGTCCTTTCATTCTCCAACTACCTCAAGCTCCAGTCTATTTTTTTCCCTATAAGTTTAAAAATCTATTTTTGTTAAGGTCACTTTTAACATATTTGTCATTAAACATAGCAAACAATTATCAGCTATATATTATTTCAGCTCTCATAAGCATTCACTTCTGTAGCCTCTCTCTCTTTTCCACTGGCTCTCAGATCACTGACAATCTCTTAGACTTTCTTCTATCTTTATGAACATATCTCTCAGACATTGTTGCTTGCTTTCATTACTCAGTCTAGTAATTCAGAAATTGCCAGGATTATGTTCTAAACCTTATCTTCATGTTATATAGTTATCTATTAAGTTTCATCTATTCTCATGACTTTGTTTATCCTTATATACAAAAGACTCCTATTTCCATGATCTACTATTATATAAGAGACAATTCAGGACCAACTGGTGGCATAGTAGTTAAGGTGGCTGGATCCTATGGTCAATTTCGTTAGTGTCCCAGACTTGGTGACTTGAAAAACACATATGTATGTCCCAAATCCCAAGAGAAGAATGGAGGATAAGGAATTGCAATGTGGATTTCCCCATATGGGGAGGACAGGTGTTTCTTTTTCACTTTTCCTCTCTCTCCGCCGTCTCTCTCTGAGAAGTGCACATACCCTATAGCAATAGTTTTAAAAAGAGATATGAAATCGATCTATAAAAATCTTCAGCATTTTTATACACCAACAATGAACAGACTGAGGCCGATCTGAAGAAAATAATCCCATTTACCATAGCCACCAAATAAAATAAATATACCTAGGTATAATTATAACCAAAGAGGTGGGAAACTATGAAAAACTAAAAAATGAAATTGAGTATGATACAAAAATAATGGAAATACATCGTGTGCTTTTGGTTAGGAATGATAAATACTGTCAGAATGTCTATTCTACCTAAATTAATTTAAAAATTCAATGCAATCCTGATCAAATTATCAGTGATATTCTTCACAGAAATGAAAAAAAATTATTTGAAATAATAAAAGGCCCTATATCATAAGGCAATACTGTGCAAAAAGAATAAAATAGAAAGCATATCACTATCTGACCTCAAAATATATTATAAATCTGTGGTAATCAAAACAGCATGGTATTGGAAGAAAAATAGATACATGGACCGACAAGTAGAAAAGAACAGGTAAGTCACATATAAACCCCAAAACATACAGCCAACTAATCTTTGACAAAGGGTACAAAGTAAAGCAGGGGAGAAGAGTCTTTTCAGCAAATGATGCTGCAGGAACTGCAGAAAAAAAGATAGTAGACCCTTGTCTGTCACTATTAACAAAAATCAACTCAAAATGGACCTAATATCTAAATATAAAGCCTCAGACTATAAAACTACTGGTAGAAAACACAGGGGAAATATTTAAAGACATTGTACTAGGCAGAGATTTCTTACATTAGAGCCTTAAGGTACAGGCAATAATCCTCAGTAGACAAGTGGGATTATATCCGTAGCTCATCTACCCCCAGCCCCCCCAAAAATAAAGAGTAATTGGCTTAAAAAATGGGCAAATGAGCTGAGCAGACATTTCACTAAGGAAGATATACAAATGACCAAAATGCTTAAGAAAAACATATTTCTCAACTCTTATCATAAGGGAGCTATAAATCAAAACCATAGAGATATCACTTAACCCCAGTCAAAATGGCTATGATAAAAAAAAAAGAACAAGTACTAGTGAGGCTGTGGTGAAAACAGAACTTTCCTACACTATTGGTGGGGATGTAAACTATTATAACCACTGTGGAAAACAATATGGAAGTTTCTGAAACATCTACAAAAGACTACCATATGAGCCAGTAGTCCCACTCCTTTATATTCACCCAAAGGCTAGGGAAATACTCAGAAAGACATTTACACATCCATGTTTATTGTAGCATTATTCCCAATTGCAAATACATGGAATCAACCTAAGTGCCCCAAATTTTAAAATACTACTCAACCATAAAGAGCAATGAGACCCTGTCATTTGATACAAAGTGGATGAATATAGAAGATTAAATGCTAAGTAAAGTAAGACAGTCAATGAAAGATAAGCATTATATATTTCCACGCAATATGTAAACAAATGTCTTCACTCTATGGAAGAAATGGAAACATCTGAAAATATAGCAGTAAGTAAATAAATATACGTAACTTTGGATATGTAATAGAAATAATACAGGTGATCTATAAAAACTATCTAGTATTGAAATTATGTCTGCTTTAAGAAAAAATTTGAAATTTTTCATTTTTTAAATTCATTTTTAAAAAATTTCTTCTATGACTGAGAGAGACAGGGATAAGAGAAAGGAGAAAGATGGACAGAGAGAGAGATACAACACTCCCAAGAGGGTCCTGATGTCATGATCCACCTCCAGTAAGTGTAGATACCAGAGACAAGAATAATAGATGAATAGTCAAATGTGGGTGGGAGGGACTTATGGAAGAAACACTTAACAAACACAAGAATGTAAAGTTCTCTGATGAAAATGATGTATATGATAATATCCTTGATTTGATTGTTGTGAATTACATGCATACTTTGAAAAAACATATTGTGCACTATAAATATGTATTATGATTAACTGTGAATAAGGAATCATAAAATAGAAATTATAATAATTTGATCTCATAGCATTATATTAACTCTTTTTTTTTTTTTTTTTTTTTTTTTTTTTTTAGCATTATATTAACTCTTAAGGTAGCTAAGTGAAATTATCCCAGGGACATAGTCAAGCTTCTTTTAACATGCAGAAGAATACTGAAGTGTCTTGTGGAGAAAACTATTTTAGAAGATAATTTTGATCACAATGTCTACTGTTCAGTTACTGACTTTTCATTTGGAAAACATGAAAAGGTTGAACATGGGCAATTGGTTTTAGGTTACAGTAACCTAGTGACACCTGATCCCTTGTTTGGAATAAAACAAAAAGGGGTATAGGATTTAAATAATTTATTTCTATGAATGAATTTCTCAGAGATTGTAATAAAATATTTTATTTATAAATTTCTCACTAAAGTTACCCTCCTTCAAACTACCATACTCCAGTAGAAAATACACATGAAACATAGTATTTTATAATTTCTTAAAGTGTGAAGTATATTTTAAAATTTCTTCACATCAACAATCTTTATTTATTTATTTATTCAATTATTTAATTTTGGAGAGGTTTTTGCTATAGGGTGTGTGCACTCACCAGAAAGACAGGGAGAGAGAGAGAGAGAGAGAGAGAGAGAGAGAGAAATCATCCCTTGGGGAGATGGCCATGCAGTAGTCCCTTCTCCTCCATACTTCTCTCTGGATCTTGGGCATGCATGCATATGCGCCCAGTGTGAGTTTAAGTCACTGGGTCCGGGACTCAAACTGCAGTTGACTACAAGGAATCCAGTGACATAGCCATTATGTCAACTGCTGGTCCCCACATCAACACTCTTTAGAGCATATAGCTAAATAAAATAATTTTCTATTTCTCCAATTGCTGGTTCAATTACTAATTTAAATTAAAGGTATATTTTTATGTTGATTACCACAGACTTAGATATGTTAATAAGATAATACTATTATTTGGTCAAAATTCAATGTGCAAAGTGTTAAAAAAAAAAAAAAAAACTTAAGATCTTCTTGGGTTGATTCTATTTGGGGTCCTTTGTATTTCTTGGGACTGGATCTTTGAGTGCCTCACTATGTTTGGAAAATTTTCTTGTAGGATTTCATGGAATAGATTATCAATGCCGTTATGGGTCTCTTCACTTTCTGGAATGCCAATTATCCAGATATTTGGATATTTGATGGTATCTAGTACTTCTCGTATATTATTTTCAAATTTTTGGGCAATTTTCTCAGTCTTTGTGGTGGATTTTTCTAGGCCAGCAATTTTCTCTTCTACGTCTGAGATTCTATTTTCTGTATGATCTAGTCTGCTTTTAATACTTTCGGGGGAGATTTTGACTTCCTGTATTACAGTCTTCATCTCTAATGGGTCCCTTTGATTTATTTTTAAAGTGTGTAATTCCTCTCTTAGATCTTGCAAGAATTTCCTCACCTCCTGGAATTCGTCAACTTCTTTCTCCTTTCTCTTCAGCAGTTAATTGTCTCTTTTTTCTTCCATCTCTGTTAGCTTCGCCATTCTGAATGTTTTAAATTCTTTATCAGACATTTCCATGATTTCCATTGAACTGCTTGTGGATGAAGAAGAGTTTTTTAAAAAAAAAAAGAAGAGTTATTCTTTTCCCTTGGAGAAGAGGTATTGTCTTGCTTTCCCCATATTTCTTGTGGTCCTTCGGTGATTTCTAGTCATCTGATGGATGTGTGTTTCTTTCTAATTCTTGAAGTTCAATCTGAACGTTCAGGAGCAAGCAGAAAGAGGTAATCTGAAATCTCTCTGTTGTTCTGTTGTGATTGCTTTGTGCAGCAGATTCAGTAGATATTGAAGAATATGTTAACCCTAGTAGTATTAATAGTATTTGGATGTTTAGTTACAGTGCCCTTAGATCCATCTAAAAACACAGTAAATGGATATTGAAGAGTGAAGAGACAAGAAAAAAGAAAATGCAAAAGAGAGAGAGAAACAACAAAGAAACAGAAAAAAAGGAAAAAAAATGAAAAAAATTGTAATTATTGTTTTTCTTTAAAAAAAAAAGCACAAAATAGAAAACTGCGCAATGCTTAGGGAAGTTGAAAAAAAAGTTTCAGAAAAAAAAAATACCTATTTGATGACTGCAGATGATATATATCCCCAGCTAGGTGCTACTTTATAGGATGTTCATCCTACTCATTGAGGTTTATGCCTAAAGTTGGACTTGTATTCATAGAAATGTATGTATCAGCTGTGCTTGCTATGAAAATATTTATACTAAGTAAGATATTTAGTGACTCAAAAAAATGTGGGGGAAAAACAGTATAGAAAGCAAACATAGACACCAGAGACAGTGTGGGAGGACAGTGGGAGATGGCAGAGGGTAAGAGATAGGGAATCAAGGATGAGGGAAAAAAAGCAAAACATATAGAAAACAAGAAATGGAAAATTATTTGTTGACAATAACATGTATGTTGATGTGCTTGATTGAGCCAATATACAATGTACTCTGGATGGAAAATCTCATTTTGTATGTTATAATGATGTACAGTGAATAAATGTAAATAAATAAATTTAAATAAAAAAGAATAAAAAAACTTAAGAAACATGACATTACTAATCACATTTCATTGCAAGGAGTTTCTAAATGCTTTAATCAACTAAGCAACATCAAAGTAAAAGTAAGCAGAGGAAATGGAAATTAGATTGTTTTAATGTAAAGGACTTCTGAAGTCACAAATAAGCTGGGCTAAGGAGAGAGGAAAAGGAACAAAGTAAAAGAAAAAGTAAGTTGCTGCCATATTTAGTTATGGAGAATAGCAAATTACCTTCCAGAAGAATCTTAAATATTTTCATGTTTAAGACTTGAATTCTATGAAAATTATTACATAATTGATTTGATCACTAATAATCTTTCTAAAATATGCAACAGTTAACTTCAGAGCAAAAGAGCAAGCGAGAAAAAAAGTCAGTACGCCAATAGTGTCCTTATATCCCCAAAAGGGTCCCAACACCAGAGTTCACTACTAGGCTCAGCCAGCCCCCATTAGTGTTATGTGCTTGCTCAGTGTCCTTAGAGAGATAACTGGAGGCAAACCTAAGACATTTCCATGTGGATTAGCCTTGTAGAACATTATATATTACCACTGTGTCACTGTCTGATCCCATTTTTTTTTTTAAACTTTAACACCACCTGCTGGTGTTATAAAAGTGGCTAGTAGTTTGGTTCATAGCTGTTCAGTTAGTAGCTGAAGCTAGTTCCTGTTGGATCTGAGGGTGATCATCTCTTCCCAATATTACACATAATACTTAGGCCATTATGGGAGTATTTACATGGCAGATATAAGCAAAGCTTATAAATGAAGGAAATCCACCTCCCCAAAGAACCAAGTATAACACAAATATATCAATAATATATCTGGTTAGTAGATAACAATAAATGTATATTCAGTGTATTTATTTGTTATATTTATAATCTTTCAGTGAACATAAATTTAATTTGAGCAAAATTTATAGCAAGAAGTTAATGGAATCTCCTCATTTAGAGATATCAGAAAGATACAAACCCAAATAAGGCCATTATCCAAGCAATGGAGAGATATATTCTCTAAACTTTAAAAACATTTTTGTTAAATTTCTCTTTGGCATCTCTACATTTCTTCCCCTGTGAATGCAAATAATTTCATGTTTAAAGTTATTTAATAGGAATGTTCATTCACTGTTTCATGCTGTAGAACTGAGCTATATGAATAAACAATAATTTGAAATAGTTTAATGTGAAAATTACTTCAATGAAAACTTTGAATATGTCATAGAAATAAAGGTCAAATATAGGTGATGTATAAAAACTATCTAGTGCTGAAATTATGTCTGGTTTGTTCAAGAAAAAACTTGAGATTTTTCATTTTTTTAGGTTTATCTTTTTTTTTCTTCCATGAGTGAGAAAGAGAGAGACAGAGAGAGAAACGGTACTCATCTGAGGGTCTTGATGCCATAATCCACCCCCAGCTTCAGTCAGTCTGAGTCACGGCATGCCTGGCATATTCAGGGAAGACTCTGGGCATGAACCAACAACCTTCCCATATGAAGTCTGCATGGAAGAGCAGCATGTTCTACTATTGTGCCCTGGCTCTGCCTAGTAGAGGATTATATTTTACCATTGTGTGACTGGCTGGCTTCAAAACTCAAAATTTTTCTTAAACCAAAGAAGTTTTATATGTTATTAGCAGACACATTGATTTAATTCTGTGACTGTGTGGATCCTTGAATTGTTAAACATTGAATTTGGGCATTTATGTGTGCTCACTTCTATATGTGTGCACGTGTGTGTTTGTATGTGTGTGTCAAGTTCAGCTGAAAGTTTTTCTTTAGAGGTAATCCCCCCTGGTGCATAGAATTAAATGTTCTATATCCACGCATAATAGGGTAACGTGCAAATGTGTCCAGACCAAATGGTAGAGGTAAAATTCCCATAGAAAATAGCCCAATCTTGTGTAATGGTAAAGCTTTCCTTTTGAATTATGAGTATAAACCTATGACTTTAACTGAATGAAGTTTTAAAATTGCTTGTTGAATAGTTTTGCCTAATAGTAAAGCTTGGATAAATTTTAAAAATCACTAACCTTAACAAAAAGTAACATGTTTTCAAATAAGGGAAAAAATCATGCAGAATTCTGAGATAGAGAGTCATTGATGGAAGTGCAAGTTGATGAAAGATTATATGTGAATAACTGAAAAATGTATAGATATTAGTTAGAGAAATAATTTATTCTAAAGAAATATCAGAAATTGGCATATATGCATTATGTGTTTATGAAAATATTATAATACAAATAGAACTAGGGACACTAGCTAAATCATCACAAGAATTTAATTAAAATTTTAGACTTATACAGGGGAATATTATGGAGTCATTATAAAAGATGGTGACAATAAGTAGATTGCCTTAAAATACAGATATTGAAGACTAGCATAGGTTTGAATTCCTATAACTGAAACTTTGAATTTCAGCAAGTCAATTTAACTCTTTAAGCCTTAGATTCTTCAACTACAAGAGATTATTCCCATGACTAAGTGAAAACAATGTATATAAGCCTATAGCATGGTGCCTCTCATGCGTATCTGATGGACAAGAGGTATTATAATACTTGCTTTTTTTTTCCTTTATTTTTTATTTCATTTTCTTTTATACATTCAATCACGTTATTATTTGTCTTACAAAATGGATATTTCAACAGGTGAACATTTCTCCCTAGTACAGTTGATAAAACTACAACATATCTTCAACAGATAATACCACGTTTCTTTGTGCCATTAATGCTTTGCCTCCCTATTTTTCTTCTAAATGTCCTTCCTCAGACCCTCCTCTTTCACCCACACTATATCTGGTATTTACATCTACATACTGTGTTTCTATTTTTTTATTGAAAGAGAGATATTTACTATAGGGTGCTTGCATTTGCCAGAGAGACAGAAAGTGAGAAATCACTCACCGGGAGGGATGGCCATGCTGCAATCATTTTTCCTCCATTCTCCTCTCAGGATTTTGCACATACACCTGGCGTGAGTTTTAAGTCACTGGTCTGGTACTCAAACTGTGGTTGACTATGTGGGAGTCCAGTGATGTAGCCATTATGCAGTCTGCTGGTCCCTATAATACTTACTATTAATTATTATTACTATTAAAATATATAATTAAGGCTATTAGGTATCATAAAAGATATTATAATAAAAAAGTAGGATACAGAATGAGAAATCTAGTATGCTCCAAACATTTTTATTTAGTAATGTATACAAATTCTTTATTTCTATATAAATATATATCAATCATATATAAATGAGAAATTACACTTTCTTTTTATTTTTTTAGAGAGGTTTTTGCTATAGGGGGTATATACTAACCAGAGAGATAGAGAGACAGAAAGTGAGAAATCACCCCCTGGGGAGGATGGCCATGCCACAATCCCTTCTCCTCCATTCTCTTCTCAGGATCTTGGGCACACATGCACTCGCGTCTGGTGTAAATTTTAAGCCACCAAGTCCAGGACTCAAACCATGGTCAACTATGTGGGAATCCAGCGATGTAATAACCTTTTTTTTTTTTTTTTAAGTAACCATTATTTCATCTGCTGGTCCCAAGAAATTATACTTTTAAAGAACAAAACCAGTTTTATGTCTAAACATATAATATCAAATGTTTCTATTAGATGACAAAAATGAAAATATATTTTTGAAAATGCTAATAGAATGATTAAGTAAATTCTTTCTTTTTTGTAAACTTTATTTTCTACTTTTTAGACAATGAACATGTATTATATAAGAGACCATAGAAATCTTCAAGAAAAAAGTAATTTTCTGATGTACCTATTCTAACTTTTTTTGATACATTTTGTGGAAGAAGACTTGATTTAGATACATAAGCAAAAAAAAAAAATCAAGCAATGAATAACAACTTGAAAATATACAAAACTTTTTTGTCAAATAAATTCTTAAGGTGTGAATATTTGGGAGGAGAGGTTTTTGCCTTAGGGCACGTGCACTCACTAGAGAGAGAGAGACACAGGGACAGTGAGAGGGAAAGTGAGAAATTGTTCCCCAGTGAGGATGGCCATGTCACAATCTCTTCTCCTCACCTCTCCTCCTGGGATCTTGGGTACACATGCACACACACCGGGTCTGGGACTCGAACATTGGTCTGCCAAGTGAGAGTCCAGAGACAAGCACCAGGCCACCTGCTAGCCCCCCTTAAAGTGTGAATTTAACTTCCTCTAAATCACAGAAACTTTATGAGAAAAGCTCTTTGATATTTTATAATGTAAACAGGTTTTGGCCTAGCTATAGTTATACATATCGCTTATCACATATTGAACACAGACTTTCACTTGTTATAAAGATTTATCATCTTGTTTTACAAGTTCTTTATATATTTTCCCTTTCCAGTCCCATCTGTAATGGTAGAGAAAGGCATGTCATGAGGTAAGAGAGAAAGTTTAATTGTGTGTCTACTAATGGTTTGCAAGTCAGAGCAAATTGATTATTGTAGTTGATTTGTGTACATCAAGATTTCATAAATCCTTAAGAACAATAATTTTCCTTTTATTAAAGTTAATATGTAAGCTAGGCAACACCATCTATGTCAAACATTTTGATTTCCAAAAATTAAAAAAGGTTTCTGAGGCAAGGTTTTTTGTTTGTTTGTTTGTTTTCTTTTTTTAGAGGTATTTTGCTATAGGGCTCGTGAGCTCGCCAGACAGACAGAGAGAGACAGAGAGACAGAAAGCGAGAAATCACCCCCCAGTGGGGATGGCCATGCCACAATCCCTTATTCTCCATTCTCCTCTCAGGATCTTGGGCACGCACACACCCGCACCCCGCATGAGTTTTAAGCCACCGGATCTGGGACTCGAACTGCGGTCGACTACATGGGAGTCCAGAGACATAGCCATTATGCTAACTGCTGGTCACTCTGAGTCAAGGTTTTCAGAATAACATGTATGTTTTTAGTCTAAAGGAAAATTTTTCAGTGGCCAACTATTTTATTACACAAGTCATTAAATTTTGTAATTTGGAATGATTTTAGTAATTAAATCTGAATGTCTCTCGTGTTTTCATGGATGAGGAAATGGAGAACTAGAATGAAAAAGTGACTTAGCCAGGATATAATCTTGGGCAAGGCATAGAATCTTGGCCCTAAACCTAGAGGTATCCAAAATCTTGGGACTGATTCCTGATTTTCCTCTAGAGCATCACACATCCCACTAGTTATATGTCTAAGTTAAAATTTAGGTGTCTTCTAACAAACTATATGATTGTCCAAGACATTTATACTTTTGACTTAAGAGTTTTTGCATATGCATCCTTAAATAAAAACCAGTGAAACAACTTAGAGATAAGTTCCTCCTCTCACTTAAGACATTCAGCTGATTAGCTGAACTCCTGTAAGTGGATTTTGCACATGTAGAACCCTGCTTTGAATACAACCACCAGATTCTTCAAGTGTTATCTATCTGAGCATTTTAGTGAAATATTTTGTAAAACTTTCCACATCTGCCTAGTAATAGTCTTAGTTTTGGATACTGGCTGCTACCAGACATGCTGTTGTATAACTTGATTTTATTTTTTGATCTTTAAGGTAAACTATGTATCAATAATTATGTACTTTTTAATGTTTAATTCTAAAAACATGCATTATAAACTTGGAAACATTTCCAAGTATTTCTGACAAAAAATAAGAAAATATAAATCTTATACGTCACCAACAGTTGAGTCATATATCTACCAGTTGTGATTTGATATAATAATTAATGTCTTTAAAAAGATACTAGTAGTGGCCAGTGGGTGGTGTGGTGGTTGGGGATCTAGACTCCCACATGGCTGACTGTGGTTTGAGTCCTGGACCTGGTGGCTCTCTCTCTCACTCAGCATGCATGCTCTGTAGTAGATTAAAATAATAATAATAATAATAATAATAATAATAATAATAGATAAAATGAAGTAAATAATTTTTAAAAATAGAGACTAGTGAAAAAATTTTAAATCATGTATATGCTGAAGTATAACACAAGTTATTATAAAGAAATGTTTCCTGCGTAGAAAATTTAGAAAAGATCAGTAAGTAGAAAAGACAGAAGAAAATTTCCTGTAATTGCATTGCCCAGTGAATGAATATAAATATATAGCTCAGTTAAAAAACATTCCTGTTAAAAAATCTTGAAATCATTATAGTAATTATGTGTATGTATATATGTTTACATTTCTATATATATACACACACATATAGTTAGATTAATTTTTTAAGAGAGATTTTTGCTATAAGGCTTGTGTACTTGCTGGAGAAACAGAGAGAGACAGAGAGACAGAAAGCGAGAAATCATCCCCAGGGGGGTGGCCATGCTGTAATCCCTTCTCCTCCAGTCTCTGCTTGGGATTTTGAGCTTGAACGTACACACTCCTGGCATGAGTTTTAAGCTGCCATTTCCAGGACTTGATCTGTGATTGATTGACTGTGTGGCAGTCCAGCAACATAACCATTATGCCATCTGCTGGTTCCTGTAGATTCATTTTAAGACTTTTTTTGAGAGATTTTTCCTATAGGGTGTATGCAATCACTGGAGAGACAGACAGACAAGGGGAGAAATCACCCTCTGGGGCAGATGGCCATGATGGTATCCCTTTTCCTCCATTTTCCTCTCGGGAATTTGGGCACACACATGTGCCTGGTCTCAAGCCTACAGGTGCAGGACTCAAACTGTAGTTGGACATGTGGGAGTCCAAAGCTTTAATCACTATGCCATCTGCTGGTCCAATTTTAAGAATAATTCAATAGTAATTGTGGGTTGTTGGAAAAGTCATGACACATTTTTGTATAGAAAAACAGAAAAATATACCCAATAGCATATTTTCCTCATTTAAAAGGATATCTCTTTTTATTACTATTGTTAATAATTTTATTTTTCCTTAGATAATCGAATCCATTTCCATATTTTAAATTTTAGATGCAATTAATATTTTGTTACTTAATTTTTACAAGTTTCTGGCATTTCTGTACTTTATAGAATATAGAGATTACCATTTCTAGATGCTCTGTTTTTTAGACTTTTGGTCAAAATGATCTTGTCTATCTATGAATTAAATGAGGATCAACTCTCTAAACATCAAATATGGTATTAAAAAGTAGAGGGCACTGCTGTTCTAATGTGTTTGCCAATATATCTTGTATCATATTTTTAGTGCATACCTTTTTCCTCAGATAAAATCAACCCCCCCCATATATATCCTTTAATGGAGGTATCTGTCAGATCCATTAGAGCCCATCTTGTAAATATTTATCAAAGCTACTTTTAAAGTGTGTTACTTTTTTTAACCATCATCTATAACCATTTGGACAGATTTGGTATATTGAGTAAATAGAGTTCAATCTATTTTAAATGGTACGTTAGTTGCCTAACAAACTATAAAAGCACTTTTTGGGTAGTAAATCCCTGAATGTATTGTGAAAAATGACACACAATTTTAATGAAACACACTCAACAGGGTTCTTTCCCAAAACTTAAAAAATTTTTCATATAACTTAGTTTTTCAAAGATAATATTAAAAATAATTCAAAACTATAAAATAATTTTTTGAAAAATCTCCCTGAGTGATACTTAACATTTGATTGATAAATATTGTGCTGCTTCAAATTATCTCTCAAAATTAATTATTGTTACAAGGAAAGGAATATGATACTAATTAATGTACTAAGAAGATTAATTTTTTTGTCTGAATTTATAATAGAGCATGTGTATCACACATTGGAATGAAAGAGAGAGTGGGAGGAGCCACCTCCACAGGGTCTGGTCGTGCCAGGGTCTCCCTCCTCTATCCTCTATCCTCCTGGTCCTGGGAACTCATATGTGTATACAGAATCTTTCAGACTGGGCTGGGGACTTGAGTCATAGTTGCAATGTGGGATTCAGCTTCTCTTTAGTATCCCATTACCACTAGACCACAGAACCAGCTCTAATAAGAAAATTACAGGCCATGTTAAAAGTGAATTAAAATGACAATAAAATTTCAACATGCTTTATTTAAAAAATATTTCCATTCTATCAAAACCTCAGGTTTGTTTCGCTTACACCAATTTATTCACAAAATGTTCCACTTAGATGTTGTTTATTTTTCTGGGACCATCTATACTCTATTATAGACAGTGTGATTTCCAATTGATATAATTAATCTAGTGCTTTTCCATGTTCATCTCTAATGCCATGGCTGATATTTATATACTTTTTTTTCCTCTATAAGGTGTATGTACTCGCCAGCAAGAGAGTGAATGAGAGAGGGAAATCTCCCACCCTCCACCCCCGCCACCCACTCCCAGTGGGGATGGCCATGCCAAAATCCCTTTTCCTCCATTCTCCTCTCAGGATTTTGGGTATGCATGCACACGTGCCTGGTGTGATTTTAAACTCATCATGTACGGGACTCGAACCACTACACTATCCGTTTGCCCTGATATTTATATTAAGGAATCTTACTTCTGCAAGTAAATTAGAACACTATTTAATTTAATGCTTCTTTTTCTCTAATTTTATTCTTTCCCTATTTTATTATTCTTTCATTATCTATCATTCATTCAATAAATATATGTCAGAGAATCATTGTATGCAAGACTGTATGGGAAACAAGAATAAATATTCAAGGTCCTTTCCCTCAATGAATTTAAATTTTAAAAGTTAAGACATGATATGTAGCAAACATATACCTTTATTAACAAGTGTACTAAACCTGATGAGTGTTCTAAAGAAACTGTATCCTAAGATTTCTAAGCCTATTCACTCACAGCTCTTTTTATCATTTACCAGAGAAAAATATTTAAAAGAGTTTTAGGTGCTGGCAGGTGGTGTGGTAGTTAAAGGTGCTGGACTCCCATATGGCTGACCATGGTGCGAGTCCCGGATCTGGCAGCTTGCTTTCTTTCATTTTCTCTTTCTCTGTGTCTCGCTCTGGTCAAATTAAGAATAACAATAATGAAGGGGAACCAGCAGTTAGCGTAATGGCTATGTCACTGGACTCCCACGTAGTCGACCGCGGTTCGCGTCCCGGACCTGGTGGCTTAAAACTCACGCCGGGCACGTGTGCGTGTGTGCCCAAGATCCCGAGAGGAGAATGGAGGAGAAGGGATTGCGGCATGACCATCCCCCCTGGGGGGTGATTTCTCGCTTTCTGTCTCTGTCTCTCTCTGTCTGTCTGGCGAGCGCACACGCCCTATAGCGAAAAACCTCTCAAAAAAAAAAAAAAAAAAGGAATAACAATAATGATAAATAAAATAAAGGAAATAATTCTTTAAAAAAAGAGTTTTCAAATGCCAGTCAGCAGAACACGCTTTATATATTTTTATAAGCAAAAATATTATCATGAGTTCTTTCAGTCTCTTCACTGTTGTAGAAATCTTGATAGAAACCAGTATACTAATGGAGCCAGGAATGCTGCTCAAGAAATAGATAATGTCCAGATATACATTGGCATTGTAACTCACAAGAATTATTTTAAAGCACTGTTTCATGAAGGATGATATGCCTATCATTGGTGATGTGGGATCTGTGTAGGTCAGGGGTCAGAACCTACAGCCTATCAACCACACCTAGCCTGATGTCTATTTTTCTTAATAAGGTTTTATTGGAATCAACCATGTTTATTCATTTGCTTGTTTATGGCTACCATTGCACTAGAACAGCAAGGCTGAGTACAGTCATCCCTCTATACCTGTGGGGGATTATTTCCAGGACCTACAAATATCAAAGTCTGTGGATTCTCAAGGCCCTCATATAAAAATGGCATAGGATTTGCATGTAACTATGTACATACTTCATGAATTTTAAATCATCTCTAGATTACTTATAATATCCAATAGAATGTAAATGCTATATAAATTGTTGTTTATTGTGCTGTTTAGAGAATAATAACAAGAAAAATATCTGTACATGTTCAGTACAGATGCAACCAACCTAGGCTTAGTACAGGCCAGCTATAACAAAGAGACAGAATGGGGCCAGCAGGGGGCATGATGGTTAAGGCGATGGATTTCCACATGGCTGACTGCAGTTTGAGTCCTGGACCTGGAGGCTTGCTTTCTCTCTCTCTCTCTCTCTCTCTCTCTCTGATGAACACATGTGCCCTATAACAAAAATATAGTAATAATAATACATAAAGTTAAATAAATAATTCTTAAAAACAAAGATTGAACCTTCTTCATACCTAGTTGAATCTGAAATCGCAGAACTGATCATATAGAGGGCCAATTATAAGTGGGGAAAAAGAGTGTATCTCCCCCAAAAATCCCCAAAATTGTTTGTTATATGGCGTTTTACAGCAAAAATTGTTGATCCCTAGTTTAAATGGCATATATTTATGATTATATATTAATTTTTTGTTGTACAGAATGGATATCTATGTCTATGTATATACATATGTTACCCACATACATATATCATGCCGAACTCTAATTTCCATTTATTATTGTTTAGGATGCAGTTACATTAATAAGAAGAAAATGTGAGTCTAACGCATATAGAGGGGCCAGCAGGTAGCCTAGTGGTTGAGCTGATGGACTCCCACACGGCCTACCATGGTTTGCATTCCGGATCTGATGGCTTGAAAATCATGCTGAGTTTGTATGTGTGTGCATGCCTAGAATCCAGGAGAACAGAGAAGAAGGGATTGTGGCATGGCCATCTCCCCAGGGGTGATTTCTCACTTTTCCTCTCACTGCCTTGGTCTCTCTCCTCTCTGGTGAGTGTACAGATACCCTATGGCAAATACCTTTAAAAAATAAAAATATAGAAATAATGATACATGTGATAGATAGGTATAATGATTATTAAATAAGACTAAATTGAGATACCTGTTTTGAAGGATATCATTTCTATAATGTTAACTCCCTTGATTTAATACTGGTTTGGGAGATTGGCAGCAGACAACATGGAAAACAGAAGG